>JAODKM010000043.1:16533720-16563191 GCA_026780845.1 Petrocephalus sullivani
CTACTTTTTTCTTTTTCTTCCATTTAAGGCAGGGGGGGGGGGCCGTAAGCGAAACATCATGGAGATTGACATTTCACATAGCTACCCCTGAGCTACACCTATTACTTAATTTTTTTTAACCCCCCCCCCCCCCCCCCCAGCTCTGTGGAGTGATTTTAGTCTGTACTGCCAAACTCAAACACATCTTGCTTTAATACACTTGTTCTCATGCTGTTATTAATATGTTTAAAATATATCCATGTGTAGCGGTTTCACGGACCTTGCATGTACCAGACTAGAGCGGCATCCCTGACCTCTGACCTGTACGTCTATTTGACGACCTGCCTGTGTTTTCTTAGTTTATTCTTTACAGGCTCTCTTTGTGCGCCCACCCCCCCCCCCCACCATGTTTGTGTTGTTGCCGGTTATTTGTTTGGTTATTTTAATTCTGTTCAGGCAACTGAAAAGCATCCCAAGACATTTTACGTTCTAGAGAAAGTGAGGAAATGAATTCCACGATGTTTGCTTCAGTGGATAAAAGCGTTTTATATATATATAATCTATATATAAATTAATTTAAACCTTTATCTGCAAACTTGGTCTTTTATACCCGTGTCATTCCTCATCAGGTTTTATCCCTTTGGATAATGGATTACAGGTCTCACTTACATCCAATGTCCTCAAGGGCCAGCAGACATGCGTTCAGCGAGACCCCATTATCAGTTGTGTATCGGGTTTAATGGTAAGAGGTGGTGAAATTGAGGAATGTGTGAGACGTGAGTTCCCATGGAGCTGGAACGTCAACTGCAGTTCAGTCTGCACTATGGAGCTGAAGGAGTTATCTGGGTCATAAGCAGAGCTGGAAAATTCAGATCCTGAAAGTACAAATCCCGATCGAGGTTTTGTTTCAACCAACCAGTACTCTGACTCTTTATATTCAACTAGTTGGTTGAATCAAAATCTTGGTCTGGATTTTTACTTTCTGGGCCTGAACTTTCCACCTCTGGTCATAAGTAACCTCATCTGAAGGTTCAAACAAGGCGCTAATTTTGTTCTGCAATAGAACTGGGGAGAATCTGGAATCCTGCTGTTAAGGCACTTGATGGTGTTCAGTTTTAAAGGCACACCTTCCCATCATATGTTAAGGAGGATCAATAGTATGTCAGAAAATGTTACGTCTTTACTGTCGATCAGGGCTGGTTCCTGTTCTGCTTTCACTTGTAGCCAATGCCTGTTTGAAGATTGATTAATGTCTCTCACTGTGGCTTCGGCTAATCAAGCAGGGATGAGCCAGCCCAAGTTATGATGCTGCATCTTGCATTGCTCTTGGAAAATATAAGGTTCCTCCACAGGTGTGTCTGAGATGCCTAAATGGGTTAATTTTCCGTAATACATACTTCGTACACGCGGAACCACCCGGTTCTGCGCCACCAAAGTAGACTGGCGTGAAGCAGGTGGCTTTCTTGGTTTAATGGCTGTGAGATGTCCAGCACACAAAAATCTTAAAAAGTAAAACAGAAAGAAACTAGCCTATTGTCTTGTGCCTCACCTGTTGTCTTAATTGGCACTTATTGACTAGGTTTTGGAGTGTTGAGAATCAGTTGATTTTGGAGCGTTAAGTGGGAGGCCTTCAGCCTGACTCCGCTCCTTGCATCAAGCCCCTTCATAGCTAATCCAGAGCGACCGCGACTTTGAGTCTGCATGGACTGCGTGCTTATTGTTGGCGGTAAGGTCCGTTACGCTTATTCTTAGTATATTTGCACGATGTTTTATAGCTTGCTTTGTTTCACACTGATGTGCTTCTTGTATTAAACCATATTTTCCAGTCATAATTTAGTACACCAAGTATTCTGGGATGGCAGTATCGCGGTTTGTATGCCGAAGCCCTTGCTAGCGCAGAAATAGCTCTAGAAATTATCCCAGAGCTACCAGAGCAGATCTTTCTATTAATGACTAATCAATACCAGAAGTACTTTGTGCTTAGATCCTGTCCAAGTAATAGGTTCGCTGACTTAGAGAGAGGCTAACGCACCTAGTGGTCCTCGGTGGACCCGAGTCACTTAAGGCAGTTAAGCGATTAGTTGCACTGAAAATCTGCCGTTCCCTTCTGCTTCAGTCTATAGTGTGTATATTGGGGGGGAAATAGGAAAACTGTACAGTGGCGGTAGCTCTGGTTTTGCAGTCTTCTGTTTGCCTCGGTCTTTAGACAGACCTTTTTTTAACTGTTAAGTTTAGTATTTTGCAAAAGTAATTATAACGTGCGATCACGGGATTTCATTTAAAACCCCCCCCCCCCCCCACCACCAAAAAAAAAAGCGCTGCGAAGGACCTCTTGCTGCCTACTAGTGGATGAACCTGTTACAGTTTAAGTGGAAAGCGTTATTTAAAAGGTCTTCGTTTTGGACAAGTATGAACAAATAGAATCGGTAAACTGTGCAACACTTTTTGTATGTTGTAGGTAAATATTGAAATACCAGAATATTTTAAACGAACAGTACGACAAATTGATTTTTATTTTTTCCCTAACATTTCTCGTGTGTCGTAAACTGAAATTAGTCCAACACTGTGAGTTTGGAATAGTTTGACTTTCATGTTGATCAAAGTAATCATGCAATGGACACAAAGTTCTAGTTATTTATTGTTAGAGGTTAAATAAAAGTTGAAGAGACTTTTTGTACTATGGCTACATACGTGTTTTTTTTCTTCAAATGCTAAATTGTACGTGCATGCAAGGAATTAATGAAGAGGCAGCCGCACCTGTCGAAAAGACATCGTTTAAAACATTTACAAAGTGAATGCATTCATAAATATGACGGTAATGGCAGAACTCCAAGGTTAACTGCAAACGAGAAACATTTGAAGGTTATAGTAAGATTTTTATGTCAGAAGGAAAAAAATGTATTTGAAATGCAAATCAGCGAACAGTAGAAGACGGTAAGTATAAGCGCTGCTTTGTGATGGCCAGTGCGCAGGTGCTGTAACACCTGCAATAATGAGCGCAATTTACCTCGGCCCGAAGTGTGGGCGCGTTACCATGGAAACCAGAACACTAATGTCTCGTGGACGTAAGCACTTTATGCTCATTTCGATAAATGAAATGAAAAAACTAACGCACTCTCCACTGAGCATTGCTAATGTTTTAATTCGATGGTGTAATAAAAAGCACTTTTTGCTATTAACAACGCTTTATTTAAAAAATCATCACAACAGTTCCCAGGACTAACGTCGGCAGTGGTGGTTTATGCCGTGCGCCAGGCATGAATTTGCAGACGCCTGGCTCGTGAGCAACCACGTCTACGTCAAGTATTACTATTAATCATTTATGATGGTTAACAGAATGACGTAACGAATTACTTTGTTTGGGTAGATGTTACTGTACACCAAGGTTTGTTTAATATCAAGTGTATTCTGTGTGATATATAAAATCACACACACACATACACGCTCTACACAAGGCACTTTTTCCTCGGAAAATGTCCGAGGAAAAAGATTCGATTTTTAAATTCGTACCAAAAAATCCCTTTCAAAGTGTCAAAGGTTAAATCCGTCACTAGATGGCAGTATTTGCTATTCGCTGAAAACTTAATTGGCTCGTCCAAACTTCAAAGATATTTAAAAGTAATACTGAGACTCGAGATCCCCAACCTTTTTCATATGATAACAATGTATTCTCTTATTCTAAAATTTTAAAAAGGCGTGTGCATTTTTAATTCACGCTGCATCTCTAAACGAACGTTTCTCAGTACCTAGTCTTAGTAATGGGCACTGTTGCGGTCTCCTTTTAAAGAAACACCATTTTCATATTCACATCTATAGCCTCTCTTCACTGGAAACCAGTGACAAATGCTTTGTGCACGGACAGTGTTTATATGTCTTGCATTCTTTACTGGATTTCCTGTTTCCGGTTTCCTCCACAGTGACAAGCCTGAGGAATGTAATGGTATGTTCCTGGTGCAAGACGGCTGTTGGAGGCAGGGTGTGGGCTCAGGTGTGGGTGCCCGTCCGGGCTCTGTGTGCTCCACTGACATATCATGAATGCCGAACAGCGGGTGTGGCCGCAAAGCAACACAGCATAGAAAAACTTCCAGTGATAAATCTGTGGCATTAACAGGAGGAATTCCAGGTTACTCAGATGGATACTATGCAATGTTTCATACATGGGATTCTGCATGCGAAAGTCAAATGAAAATGAGCTAATTGTGTTGTGGGGTGTGTTCCATGAGACCGGGACAGGAGTGTGAACACGGTAACCCAGTGGCGTGGAGAACACTTGGGTGCAATAATGTGCTCTTTTTGGTTGTGTTTTGTTTGCCAAAAATGTTTAATAAAATTCGATTTTCTAGGAATAATTATCTCTGGATTTGTTTGTTGTTTGAAAAAGACAAACGCGCGCGGGTCATGGCGGTTCACTGGTGCATTTCCTCCTGTAGCCGCATGGGGGCAGCACGCTCTGCACAGCTCCGCGATGCCCACATGATTCTGCACTCCCCGTCGCATACGCTGACCCTGCCTGCTGCCTTAGTCCTCATGCAAGGCGATTCGCTCATATGGGCACTCAGCAGAACACACTGAGTAACAGGATGTAAATGCATGCATACCTAGTGACATACAGCCAGTGTGAGGAATTTGCCTGCGCAGACTTTCGTTTGATTAATGTGTGCGCTGGGGGGGCTGGATCCTCCGTGGGCGTTCCTGCCAGGCCATTGGCAGTGCTGCGGCCCCGGGGCGGCCGTGCTCCGGAGATTAGCACGGATGGCTGGCTCTAATCTTAGCGGGAGGAGGAGGAGGGAGGGGGAGTCGTTCTCCTCCTAGATGACCCCAGCCGCTTCCGCGGACCTCGCAGCCGAGTTGCATAAACATTGCGCCTGGCTGAGATCTTGGCGCATACCCCCGAATCCCTGCCGACGGGGACGCCGCTGCCAATTTCCCCGCAGTACCTGTGCGGCGCTCCGCTCATCCATATACCGGGCAGCTCTAAACCGCATGTAAAGGTCATGAGTTACCAGGGTTAATCCTGGTATCAGCCCCAGAACGCACTCATAATGCCGCCTGCCGCAGCACTCGGCCCTGGCCTCCTTACTGATTTAAAAAGATATTGCGTTTTTGTGATCCGATGAGTTAAACCGGTGGATTCACTATGTTGTCTGTGACGGTTAGTTAAGTACAGTTTGATTAAGGTCAGACTTGGAAATGCTGTGAGGCTACTCTCTTCTGTAAAGGCAGTATTGTACGGAGGGGTGCGGTGAGCGAGGAAAAGGCCTTTTCTCCCCGTTCCTGCTCCAAGGACGTGCGTGAAAGGTGTAGCCTTTAGAAAGGGGGGATTGGCTTTGAGAAGCGTGGCATTGAGCTGCCACACGCTTGTGGGTGTCGGGGGAGACGTGGTGCATGTTGCTGCTTGTCAGACGGCGTCCTTTGTGTTTGGTTTTCATGCCAGGCGGTGAATGAGGAAAGTAATTTCATTCCCAAAGTTAACTCTGTGATGTGCCTGCGAGAGGCTGGGATGTTCATGTACTGCCGATGGGGTCTCGTGTCTTTCATTAGGCTGTCTTATGTACGCGTTCTCTACGGCCTCTGAGCTTAAACCCTATATAACCCATGCATTAAAAATGTCTTATTTCTTGGTTTGTCTGAGAACCTAATTAACCAATACCAATAAAAAATCTACCCATTTTTGTCTTGTGTCCAAAACTGATTCTGGAGCATCATTATGGCTGTTATGAGAGGCTTGGACCCCTGGAAGAAAAAAAAAAACACTAATTAGTTTAAATAGTGTGTTCTCGTTCATTTTCATTAAAATCAGACCTCCTAGTGATGCTCCTGGTCTGATTCACTATTTATGAAATGTACTTGTTTCCTAAAACCTCAAATCCCTTTTCAGTTGAAGCCCAGAAGTCGTGGTGGTCTGCTTCAGGGACACTGTGAAATTTGTATCCCCTGCCTACCTTGGTTAGAGTCAGAAACTAACTGGTCCTCTCCCTGCTGTGTCATGGTCTCAGGTGCCCCAGCTGTACTCTGACATCAGCCCATGCAGCTGTTCTATTAATGCTTACTGATGTCTTGCTGGTCTTTATCGATTTCTGGGTGCAATCTCTCACCCGTGTGGGTTAGCAGAACCTCCTTACCGCCACTCTGCTATACTCTCCTCCTGCTGTGTCTCTCATCAGAGTGGCCTGGAGCCGGAAAGGTTAGTCCTGCCTGCTAGCATCCTTCTGGTTGCTCTCTGTCCTTGGGATTGTGTCCCTTTGTCACCGCATGGGGTGATGGTGGGATTGGACTGTGCCCTGTTACAGCTCTCCCCATCCACACCGAGAAACAAGCTTCCTTTGGGGCAGAAGACATAATGGTACTTCCTGTGAAATTTTTAAACACGCATAGATGTCCACCTGATCCAGGTACAAAGCGTGGGGGTCACCTGTATGCCTGGGTAGGTAAAGCACTACCTGGAATCTGTTCAATATGCATTTTCTATGGAAAACATTGGTGGTTCAAGATTTAGTTTAAGGAAACTTTGTGATGCATTTTATTTTATTTTATTTTGTATTTATTTAGCTGGGACTGGAGCTTCCAGCTAACAGTGTTGATCACTGACCAGGCAAAGTTTCCAAAACAGTTGGTCCCCATTCATATGTGATGGAGTTCGGGATCCTGTAAGTTCCAAAGAAGATTCCAGGCAGTGAAGTTGATGTATTACAGGTGCAGTTATCTGAATTTAAATGCTAAAACCTTGTTTCCCCCAAAGGTGAAGCCCTGCTTCGTTTGACAGGAACCGATGAAATCAAAGTGCAATCGATGCGTTTAAAACCTGCAGTTTGTGGAACTTGTTTTAAAGGAAATAATTAAGTTGAAAAGAAGACACTTCAAAGACGGGAAACACCTTTAAATGACCCAACAGTGCCATGCCTTTAATCATTCTTTGGTATTTTTTACCCGTGATTTATGAATGTAAATGCGTGATATAGCTGATAAATGACTCCTCACCCTGTCAGCTAATGTAGTCCGTATAATGCGATAATAATCCATAGGCTTCAGGCTCCGGAGCAACAGCCAGGCTGGAGCGGAGGATTCGGGTGACGGTGGGGATGAGAGCGACAAGACAGGCTGGCTGCGATCGCGTTGGTGTTTCTGTGTGTCTGAGGGAGACCTGTCAATGAAACGATAACTCCAGCTCCTAGACGTGCATCTCCCTCCCACGTGTCCCCCCCCCCCCCGGCTTCCTCTCTCCCAGGTCCTGCCAGATCTTCCCAGTGCCCGGCCCTGGTTTTCCTTCTCGCTTGTTCCCACTGAAAGTAGGTCACTGTTTGCTTTTTATTATTCAGTAACAGGAATGAATGTGTAGCGCAGGGTTGAATGTGATCTCAGTGACGTCTGCCTTGGCCGGTTATTTTTAGGATAAACGGAGCCGAAGAGCAGCCTACCGGGCTATTAATGCAGCTAACGGCCATCTTATTATTTATTATTATTGCTGTTATTATAACATATGGTATTTCGGTGGGCTAAGTGCTTCTCCTTACTCATGAAATCTCGGCATTTCCCGCAATTCCCATCGTGTCCTCGAGCCCGAACTCCTTAATAGTTTAGCACTTTCAGCGCGACGTACGTGTAGCCTAAGTGTGCGTGTTTGCGTTACGAAAAGAACATTTTTTTTTTATAATTTAACAGCGAAGTTGTAATAAAACGCGCCCTTTTAAAAGTGAAACCGGGTGCGTTTCCTTGTTAATTTGCAGATTACGTCCAGGAATTGTTACACTTTGGCTGAGTTGCTAATAGTGATCAGGTGTCAGTTCTTTGATCACAGCCATAGATGTGTTTTTTTTAAGTAAATGATGTGACTTATGATTAAGTCGCCATAATTAATTTCGTTTGCAAATGTACACCAGGCGTTGGTTATCTGCATGGTCAAATAAATCTGTAAAGTTCCTTACTGATCTGTATTTCAGATGGAGTGACTGCGTCTTATGCTCCATGTCCCTCTTGCCCCATCCAGGCGTAATGCAGATCGGCGGATCCCCAGGAGACGAGACCTCACCCAAGAGATCTTAAGCGCGCCTGTAGGCACTCGCTCGCGGAAGCTGCGCTGCGCGCCATCTGTGAAATTTTCCGCTTCATGCCTCGGAATCCCCCCCCCGTCCCCCAAGTAATGCTCAGAAAACACCCCCACCTCCCTCACACTGAAATTCAAGTGTCTCGGCTCATACACAGGGATGGCCAAACGGTAGGTTGAGCATCACCTACGCTGTGTCAAGTCATTCATGACTCGGAAACACGCCACATTGGGAAAAAAAAAACCTTTTAACGTCCAGCTGGCTGATCGTAATCTGCATTTAAAACCGGAGACTGATTCCAGCAAGCAGGATTTCTGCATTGATAATAGGCACATGTAGACTTGTTGCTACTGGCAACAGTTGTGTGTGTGTGTGTGTGTGTGTGTGTGTCTTTTGACAGCAGGAGAGCTCTCCGGTCCACACACCACTCTCTGGGGATGGGTGCCCCCTCTTAACAAAAAGCAATGATGCTTATTGGGGGCACTGATTATGGCCACGCCTGGTAATGGGCCCATTCTGCTCCCTAGTCGGTTCCGTGTCACTCGTCATTGTAAGTTGTAGATAGATGGGTGATAACTTCATTCAGTAATTAGGTTTGCTAGCTTGCAGGCTTTTTGATTGCTGTAATCTGAGTACTAAGCACAGGCCGGCTTACACGCACACGTGCCACAACATGGCAGCCACATGAAACAACGACGACCCTGTGCTCTTCCAAAAGTGACGTCATTGAAGGTTTAACAGGAATGCTGATCTAAATCCAAGTTGCAATCTGCGCCGTTTGTCTAACAGAAAGAGATTCATTTGGAATTTGAAGGCCTGGGGGAAGCCTTCCTTTAAAAGGAGCTTCTGGTATTCTTATAAAGGTTGAAGCACTAACCTGAATACTAGCCTGACAGTTTATAACACAAAAGCACTTATATAGCCTACTCTAGCCTTCTTTCTAGGGATGAGTTTCCCTGTACGGAATGCCAGTCCATCTCAGCATATACACACTACAGGCAATTTACAGCTATCATGTCTCTGGTCTGCATGTGGCTTCCTTAAGTGCCCAGAGGATACTGATTTGGCATGTGGAGTTTATCCAAACATCATCCTTGGAGGTGTCAGGTGCAAAATGCCAAGTATGCAGGACACGGCAAGCTTTCTAAATTTACATTCTCCAATTTAACACACACTCTTGATAAAGTTTCTGGCTCTCCATTCCACTAACCCGTAAACTGCATTCTCGCTAAATCTGCAATTAACTGCGAACGTTCTAAAACAAGGTTCCAGACGTAATTTAAGCAGTGACTGTGCTTTCAGCAGAGGATTATATAATTTGCAGTAACTTGTTTGCGAATGAACTGATGCGGGGCTAGTAAACAATGAAATTATACACTTTTTTTGTGTTTTGTAGATGAAACGCCGCATCCTGACAACTGTATGACTAGCTAACTGGATTAGTCCGCAGCAATCGAGTTAGCATCAGCTGAGCCCCAGCTCAGACTTTGCTTATTGTCTTTGTCCAGAGGGGGGAAATCATGACAACACGATTATAGTGAGAAGGGGATCTACGATTTTTCTCTTGTTTCATAATAAATGTGTGCCGTAAGGGGAAATTATATTCTAAGTTGTAGCCAAAAATGATCAGAAATGAAAAACTGGTGCGCAGCGTTACAGGTGCCGGGACTGTCGGCGGGACCCGCTAATTAGCACTCGCCTATAGGTACACATCGCATATATATTCCAGGCACGGGCCGAATTCCGCACGCTATTAAGGTGCGTCGCGCTGTGCATATGAGTGTTCGGTTCATGTCGGCAAATCCCTCGCAGAACATGGCGATGAAGCGATCCCGCCTCGGAGAGATGCCTTAATGGCAGCCAGGGCCGAGGCGGTGAGAGCAGCCAACCCCCCCCCCTCCCCGCCAGAGCCCTTTGCGGAACCTTCGCTAATGGATCGGCGGCTGGAGAGCAGGGCCCGGTCACAAGGAGCCTTTCAGCGGACGCCATTCACCGGCAACCTCGAGAAGATGCGCACAGGCGCACAGCCTCCTCCGGAGATGGGAACCGAAAGGCATATTTCGGCGTGGGCGGATGTAGGCACAATGTTGAATACAAATATTGATTTTTTTTTTTGCTCTAGAGAATTTAAACAGACAAACTCATAAAACGTTTGTCTTTTTTGGGCAGGGGGTGATGAAAGTAGTTCATAGAGACATTACCTAACAAAGGTCAGTGTGCTGGTTGTTGTTACTGTTATTCATTTAGTATATGCTTTTTGCCGATGGCTTAGATAACAATTTTAACCCATTTATAAGGAGGTTGTTTGGCGAATGGGGGCGGAATGTTGCTCAGTGGGTAGCGCAGTGGCCTCACACATCCAAGGGTCCTTGCCCTAGCTGTGTGTGTGCAGGTTGTATGTTCTCCTAGGGTTTGCGTGGGTTCCCTCCCAGCACCTTGCATTCCTCTTACAATCCATGTTAACACAACTGGCGATAAAACGTCTCTCTCTTATTATGGCCACGAAAATTTTATATGCGATAGCTGCTGGATCGCTATTTGTTTTTATTATTATTATTATTATTGTTATTTGTAACTGAAAATGTGACGTCTGAAATGTAGGTTTGCGTGTGCCACGGAGTTATGAAACACAGAAATGGGTCAGCTGAACAACGGCAATGAATGAATGGGATTTTTTTCTTCAATCGGCATTGACTGGGTCATTATCCTGGCGCCCGTCCATTACTAAGAGATGGCACGAATTGGTCCATAAAGCAGCGGCGCTGAAAGAGCACAAAGACCCCCATCACTGCTCTTGCATTACCACTGAATGTCGCCTCGACCTCGCGTCACGCAGAACTTCCGCGCGGATGCTGGCAGCCCCCCGGCCCACCCTAAGACGGGGTCTTCTTTTCATTTTATTTTACAGGCAATCGTATAAAACACTTCATGTCGTAGGCCTATCAGTAGTAGTTCATAAAATATTTAACGGGGGCAATTTGGAACCCAGAAAACAGCTGTCAGGCGTTTGAATTATTTACGCCGGTGCATTTAATTTCGTGAAAGTAATTACTCGTTTTCTACTGTAAGTCATTCAGACTTGCTGAACCATATTGTATAATTAGACACCCTATATGTTTTTTAATGATTAGCTGCTTTTAGCCCAAGTATTAAATGACTGAACACTGGAGGTGAATACATTAAAAATGCTTGGATCTGATTTTGTTTTATGGAAAAAAGGAGCACCTGTTGCTTACGTGAAGTTCCTGTTTTGAAACCCAGATGACCTCGGCGGCCTCGCAGTTAGCAAGGCGCATCCGACACAATGGTGCGTGTGTGTGTGTGCGTGTGTGTGGTATGTGGCCCTTCACACACCTAGCTGGGGGTGGGGAGGGTTATCACTCAATATTCCAGAACTTTATTCATCAGTACTGTGTGTCATGTGCTTGGTTATCTTTGTCCAATCGCTATTTTATCAGTTTATCTTGTAACCATTTTATAGGCTGATATTTTTAATGATACAGAAGCAGACATTCTCTGCACATGCCTTCAGTTCAAGGTTCAGTACTCTAACTGTTATACCTTTAGCTCGCTTGATGTAAAGTATAGGAAAGTATGTAGTAAACAATACCATTAATAAGTTGTCATATTGCCTGCTGGTCTGTAATCGGTTCCACCTTGTCCTGTTGAAATTTTAATCTTCTTGGCACTTTTAAATGCAGGTGATGCATTGATCTTTAATCACTCCATGGGTTGCCTGCTGCCCTGGGCCCAGTTCAGTGTCTTTAATCATCAGACTGTTCTAAAAATAGCAGCAGGACTCTGATGGTGTTTATTTTGATACCGCCAAGTGGTGTCAAGGGGCAAGTGGTAAGTCATCCAACCTGAGCCTAAGTCTCCCCGTGGACACCTGTCTCAAGGAAGGTGCGGCATGGTCCGAAATCAAATACAGAAGACGGTAGAACAACAAGGCATCCACCAGCTATAATCAGTGTTGTGTTTGTTCATACTATTTATTTCAATGCTGACAATCTGTTAACACACGGGGCAGTTTTCTCAATGGAGATCATCGGTCATTTAATTTGAAAAGAAAAAAAAACAGAGGAACATTTGATGGTGACATCTTTCCAAAACAAATTAACTTTTAGTCTCAGACTGGGATTCTTGTGATTTAGAAATCTTTGACACTCAATGCTGGGGGCATCGTTTTACCCCCGATGCGGTAAGACACATGACTGATGCCACAATGAGTTTGTGTATTGTGGACCAGAGAACTATTTTGACCACATTTACTAGCATGACTGTACATTGATGCTATTGTCTGTTTCATGACTCCGGTGTCTGTGCAAGTTATCTAACTCTTTCCAAATTCCAAGTCCTCCAATGTCATTAAACACAACCTCAACCCCACAGGCACATTTTTTTTTTGTGTGATCGTACAGTTCAGCAGTGTACAGTGGAATTGTTTTTTACACGGAGGTCAGTACTGTCCAAATGTGCTGTTCCCCATCGTCTTCCAAGGTTAGCGGCACTCAGCCTTGACTGACACTGACTCTTTTCCAGCTGGTGTGGTTAATAATAGTGACTTCCTGTAAGCTCAGATCACGTGGCCTCTACACCTTGTGTCCTAGTGGATTTGGCAAATGCACACTCTCATGGATGTGTGTGTGTGTCTCTGTGTGAGGGAGAAAGGGATTTTTTTTATAGCTTTGCACTGTCACAGCGATTCTTTTTGTGGAACCAATTCCGCAAAGGTCGGATCAAATGTCTATTTGTTTGGACCGCTCCAACCCATTTCCCTGGCTTAATTAGCTCAATTGGTTGCTAATTACAGGTGCTATTTATATTTGCATTCTGACCGACACTTCCTTACTAAACGGGGAAGCGTCTAACGAACGAATCTCTATTGGGGGGGGACTTACTGCACACAGCACTGTACAGAACTGTCCCCTGTACTGCTTATGGTCTTGTGATTTTCAGCAAACGCTCTCTAGACAAACGAAAATCTTTACCCACCACGAACAAACCGCATGAAATGAATCTATTCCTTGTCTGCGGCTGCCGTAGAGGGTCCGACGGGCTGGCTGCATGGGCGCGCGGAGCCAGAGCCCCCGTGGCGGTGGGATTCGGAGGAGTCATGTGACGCCGCACTCCGCGGAGCCGAGAGCAGCTGCGGGCGATGGGAGCTCTTCACACGTCCACCAGCCGCCTGCCTCCGTGCAGCAAAGCACTCTGGGAAGCGACCTCTCGGCGGAGACACTCCACGGAGCACAAAGAGCCGAACACCGGCTATCGCTCATATGTGTTTTATCGAAAAGCATTAAAAAAAAGGGCTATATGCGGACAGGTCAAGTGTTATTAACGCTTTACACTTATTTTGTAACCTTACAGAAAACAGAAATGATGGCATTTCAATAATATATTTAAACTATTTACCCCGGTATAGTTCTCACTCTTTATTTTAGCATTGAAGCTGTCTTCCTTCATATGGTCTGTTTATTCTGTTGTGATGCCCTGGAGAAAGTGCCAAAGAAAATGTTATTGTTTTAATTAGATAAAATTTTAAGTAAAGATCTATCGATCCATCCTAACTCTTGCTCTCTGCAGTGCAGTCATGTGGTATACTGTTAGATGTGTACCAGTTTATACAGGACACCCTACCAATAGTGTCATGGTGGTAGTAGGCATAAATTATCTTTAAAGTCGCATAACAAACCACAGCAGCAAATGGCCTCTACTGACTGTCTGGCTTTGATCCCACCATGACAAAGAGGATTGGTAAGGAGATTAACAAGATGTTTCTGGTCGGTGCCAGGCAGGATAATGGTTAAACTGGACTTGCGATCAATGGTTTACAATTCCAGGCCCATTGATAGGTTACCCTAATGCTTAACCTTGGAGGAGACTGGCGGTCATCAAGCTATATAAATGGGTGTAGTGTGTGACGTGAAAAATAATTCTATGACAACTTTTTATAAAAAGATAAACACTGCTATGTGCGGTACAGCCAGAGCAAGGTGTGGTCAGTGAGACCAGGAATCTGTGTTCTGTTTCTGTACACCTCCTCCGTTATGCACACGAACGCCATTCTTCCAGAGATCTTCAGTAAAACTGGATTTGATCGCAAACGGCCTAGTACGCCGTTAAAAATAATCCAATTCCTGCGTGTATCTGCAAAGGTTAGGGGTGCCGCGTTATTCATCGCTGGTAGAACGTCGGTCTGTAGTGGAACGCCAAGTATCTCGTGGCCTCTGGGTCCATGAGGAAATGTTCTAGTTCCAAAAGAACCAAAGATTGCGGTATGATGTACGGAATATCAAATGAGAACGGATGGGTGCCCAAAATGCACATGGATTGAAAAAAAGGATCCATCTCCAGATCTGACATTTGTGGAGAGCTGTTACATCTGCCTATGCACGTCCTTCTTAAACACTAGAAAATATTACTCACTGTCACTGCCATAGCAGTTTTTATTTGGAAAACTACTTTCGGAATGACATATTTCGCATTGTTCTGTGCTGAAGAAATTACCAAATAGAAGAGGAAATTACATGGATCCAGTACATGTAACTGAACTGAATTGTGCATTTATTAAATCACTTTAAATATGTTCTGAAATGTAGACATATGTGGCAAAGAGATGTATTGGTTTCCCAGTTTGCAGGTGAGGAAATTCCTGATTGACTGGTCAGAGTAATGTCAGTACAATTCTTTATTCCATAGATTAAGCATTGGAACGACATGACAAATATATACAAATGAGTTTGGATGGCTCAATAGGCAGTTTTCTGTTCTGGGACCAGTTTTATGGGTTAGATTCCTGCTCTTGTGCTGAGTGCTCAGACTTAGGATATATCCCACCTGTCTGTATAAACCATCCAGCTTATCCCAGTGTTTCCCAATCTGGTCCTCGGGGACCCACAGAGAGTCCACATTTTGCTACCTTCTAGCTCCAGAGCTGGGAGGGAGCAAAAATGTGGACTGTCTGGCAGGGGAGCTCAGCTTATTCTGGACAAGGTTGTGGGGTGCATATCCACTAAATTATTTTCATTCAAGATTTTAAAATGTGTTCATTTTAACAACCTTTTGCAAGTGAGTTGATAGTGAGATGGACTGCCTGTAGCTTGTGGGTCCAACTAGTACAGTACTTGAAGCAGGCTGGAACTTTCCAGTACACAGTACCAGTACCTCTTTGTTTTTGCCCGTGTACCAGCACCTCTCATATTCTGCCAATACTGAGGAACAAGGCGGGAACTGGCAACTGCTTTTTTCCTATTTGAAGTACTGAGGTATTATTAACTACTTTTAATACAATTGTTATTAATCTTTGTTAATGCTGTTAGTATTGCTGCAGATAATGTGGAGATGGAGGTTCGATTCCCTGACACCAAAGTATAAAATCTGTGGGTGTTTTGTGGCTTAATGGGTCAGAACACCTTCTCAATGTTTGAAAGGGTGTGGGGTTCAAATCCTGGGATTGGTAGATCACTGTTAGGCCCTTGAGCAAGGTCCTTCACCCCCAAATGCTCCAGAGGTTAGCTGGCCCTGTTTTCTCAGCTATATGTTGCTTTGGATAAAACTGCTAAACGAATAGAACATGACGATCAATTATCGCCTAAAATTACAATATATATATTTTATTACCACAAACTAATTATATTATATTTTTTACAAATGTTATTTAAATGAACCAGAATTAATTTAGAGTTCATATACAGTATGCTATTTTCAAATTTCTATTTATGTTAAACTACTTTTTCCCATAAATAAAGTGGAAACTGCTTATAGTGATCAAGGGTGGCATGGTGGCTCTTAGGCTTGTGCCAGCAACTGAAAGATTTGAATCCCATGAATGCCAGGAGTGATTCTACTCCATTGGGCCCTTGAGCAAGGCCCTTAACCTACAATTGCTTCTTCCTGGGTATGACGTTAACCTACTCCCAGTCCTGCAAGCAGGTCCTCCAATTTTAGAAAAAAATTGGGGGTTGGTGGTAGGATTGGCACTCTGCCCACAGGTAGAAACTTTAGGTGGTTTGTTGTGTGGTGGTGTGCAGCAACGTGCTGTCTCAGTGCATGCCCCTTTATCTACCTCAGGCAGATTATCATCTAATTGACATTTATATATTTATTATTCCCAAGGCAAAGTAGTGCTATCAAAGTAAAAAAAAAAAGTATTATCGTAGTTTTATTTTTTTTTCCATGTCGTCATGCATAAAAATACCTATATGAACACTGTAAGCGGACTACTTGATTACTATAAGCCAATCATTTAAACAGTATTTGTACAGGAATGATTCTGTCCCAAGCAGGCTGTCAGTCACTATAACCGCGATCGCTATAAGCGGTTTCCAGCTTTCCACTATATATCTATGCATAAGCAGTACCCTAATCACAAAAAACACATTACCCTACACTTCAGAAAATGCAATAAACTAGATTACTTCAGACTATCACACGTCTTATTGCTTTAGTCTCGCATTGTTTTGGCGTCGGCATCGTGGCTGATTTTTAAATCGATTGTGGGCTTGCCCCTTCTCTCCGGCTTAAACACATGAGGTTCAATGTGACACGGCCGCCGGTGGCGCAGAGCCGCTGAGGCGAGGCTTAGCTGCGTAGGAAAGTAGGTCAGCTCGGCCCTCACACGTGACCAGGCGCTCCGGGGGCCCTGCGCGCTCCGTCCGCTCGCTCTGCTGTTTAGCGGACCGGGGGATCCTGTTTTATTACGCGGGCGGGTGCGCGGGGGAACATGTCACAGATAAGGAGCGCTTTAAAAGAAATAATTCAGCCAAAGCAGGGCAAATAACGCTTTGCCTATAATATTTAACACTCCTTATTATTTGGTGTCTGTACATGTCTTCAAACCTTTCCCCGAACAGTATAGTAATACGAAATCTTAAGATAACAACTTTTCTAAAAGGCTGCCGCTTTTGTTTGCCAGCAGCGCGGAAGCTTCACGCATTTAATTACCGCCTGCCAAATGCGGAGACTCGCGGATTCTCCGAACGCCTAATATCACGGACAGTAATTAATGGAAGTGATTAACATTCACCGAAGAAGCGCTTAATACCTACGAGGAGGTGACAGCAAGCCGGCGAATTCGCGATCGCCACCCCCCCGCCGGCTGCCCCCCCCTCCTTCAGTATTCATGAGGCGGCGTGACGTCACAGATGTCAGTGTGCGCACATGGAACTGCGAAGCCGCTCGGCAGCTCGCTGGCTGGCAAAGCTGCCGTCTGGGAGCGCGGAGTCGCAGTCTGCCCGAGCGTCGAGAGCCGAGGGTAACGCTGCCCATCGCCCCTAGGGATAGCCGCGATCGTGGCACCCGTCTCCAAGTCGGCTCCAACTCATCCGAGGACTTTAATTGCACGTACGCGTATTGCTTTTCGAGTCTATTTTGGACATATAATCCATTGCTTCTTCGTTTGCAGCTATGGAGAAAATGGCAAGACCTTTAAACCCAACTTTCCTACCTCCGACACACGGTGTTCTGAAATCGCTACTGGAGAATCCAATGAAATTGCCCTTTCACCATGAAGACGGTAAGAATCTTTCAGTTGCTGGCACTTATCAGGCACAATCTGACTGCCTCCTTAATGACACTTTGTTGCTAGGTCTGTCATTCTGCGCTGGATCGCATCCGTGTTTTAGCAAGCTTGCCCGAATTTCAGTCTATATTAGCATATTATTATTGAGCGTTTTTACTCAAGTGTATTTCATGTAAATTTGTAACAAAAAATTGTGGGTTGCTCTACAGCCGACACTATTGTAGTATGCATAAATAGTATCAAATAAATATCCAAATCTGTGATATATTTGTGCGCTGTGCTAACTGATATTTAAATAGCTGCTTAGCAAGTTAAGAAACATCGTGTATTGTCAACCAAGTGTGATTCTGTGTAAGATTGTGGGCGCATTTAGATAGAAAGAGAACTTTGCATACCCAAGAACTGCGCACATTTAAACCTGCAATCGGACTACGAGTAGTGTACATGCACTTTAACGTTTAATGCTATACTTCAAAGATGTAGGAATGCGTTCCCCTCTCACCAAATATATCGATATAAAACACATTTCCAAGTACTTTGGGGACTTTTCTGTAATCTTTGTAATGAATGTACTAATATACCTAGTTGGCCAAGCAAGACACAGACATAGATTTGTATTAAGGGTCAGTTAATGTAAATATTGGTCAAACGTTTTTACGTGTTTACAACAAGGATCTTTGTTTTTTTTTTAACTCATAGCAACAACTTTTAAGTTTGGTCACCTACGAAATAATTATATCCTAATTATTGTCATGTTTTGCAAATTGCAGATGCATTTGAAGTGGCGTCAGCTTAGGCGAGCATTGGCGTGACAGCTTTCTGAAGGCGACAGATTAAAGTACTGCAATTAAAGGCGCTCGGCATAAATAGGCGGGCCGGCTAAAGTTGCCCTGAAAGAAAATAGATTTAGTTGTATTTAACCAGCATTTTACGATTATACATTTAACATAGTCAGTGTTGTACTATTTTAACTACATAAATAAAATCATCTTTTTGTACTCGATTTCCATCATTAATATAAGATTGGGGAATTAATCTTATTTTAATGTCATAAGATATTTAATTTGTATAGTTCAGGTACAGGTATAGTGTAGATATCAGCAGGTTAAGAAATGGAACTGTAAATTTATCAGGATCAGCAAAGGCCAACTGAATGTACAGTCCAGTGTTACCTAATTGTCTAATTAAAGATATTTCTCAGCACTGTTGACTGTTGTAGGGAAATATAAGATGTCAAATATCTACGTGTTAACAAAAATTTCTTGAAACAGCCGAAAGAGCGATCTGAAAATGTCTCCGCTTCCACGATAAGCCATTTTTTCCAGTACATGGGCTCTGCTGTGATCATATGCTCCTTCTTCAATGTGTTCCAGAGACACCATTGTCTTTGTGCCTTCATGCGGTGTTTACACTGTAGTTTGCTTTTCTGAGGCTTGGGGGGTGATGTTCTGAGGAACCATGGGGCTGTTTATGAAAGGCAGGCTTGGGACAAACGGCAGTCTGTGAACGTCGTAAGATACCGAGCCGAGATTGCGAGGCGCTGGCTCAGCTGTGCTAACCGGTGATACTGCTGGATTCCAGGCTTTGGGAAGGATAAGGAGAAGAAATTAGATGAGGACGGAGGCGGGCCCAACGCACCTCAGTCAGCCTTCCTGGGGCCCACACTTTGGGACAAGACGCTACCCTACGATGGAGACAGCTTTCAGCTGGAGTACATGGACCTGGAGGAGTTCCTGTCTGAGAATGGCATCCCCTCCAACACCAATGCTCAGCATGAACAGAGCCAGCACAGGCCGGCACCTGGGGCCCCAGCGGCTCCCCCGGTGGTAGACCTGAGCAACCGCGCCACCACTTCTGTCCACACAGCCACGATCCCTCAGAACTGCCTGGAGAGTCCCTCCCGGCCAGGTAAGCAGAACCCTCCCTGGAAGCTGGGTGGTACTACATATTATTTAGCGGGTGACTTACACGGTGTTCTGTATAGATAAAGGACTTAAACACAGCCATAAAAATGTCCTGGGAAGAGCCGATGTTGGACGACATACAGAATGCTGAGATGGTAGTGTAGATGTACATTGTGTGGATAAGTCTTCCTTTGGCTCTGTTAGAGTGTCCACTTCAGGACACCTCGGTTTTCTTGCAGAACATGCTGGAGGTGCTACAAATGATAACTGGAACACTTTTTCTTTTGCATCAGCTTGTAAGCATTCAGAAAAGTTGTTAGCTTACTGGCTTGTCAAGGGTGTGGATTTTCACTTGGATATCTGAATAAATACACATAAAAAGTCTGTGAGATGATGGCGTGTGTGTCACAGCGAGAGACACCAAAGGCATCGTCTCAGCAGGATTTGCAGTGTAGGAACTGACATCAGTGTAGCCACCTTGCTACGGTCTGTATTTCTCATTTTAGTCTAGCTTATGGTGAAATGCTCACAGGAAATTGTGTGAAAACGCAAAGTTACCAGCTGTAAACGGCACGACAGGAAATTAAACATGAAATCAAAATATATGTTGTTTTTTGGTGATTTCTGTTCAGGGTGAACAGGGCGAAGAACAACATATAAGATCAGATTTTGGAGAAATCCTCCATTTAAATAATAGTTTAAAAGGGCAAGGAACTAGACCAGAAGTTGAAAGTGTTTGTGAGGGCACAGCTGATGAACCTTGAGATAAACACTGGAACTATTTATATGAATATTTAGCTCTAGTGAAATAACAGGAATTAACAGCTAGTTAATTTACAGGAATCTCAACAAAACGCATGAGCAGTATATTTAACAAAAGGGTCAGATTCCATTTCCTTTCTATTTACATTTACTATGTGTTTATACACGTTTGGCTACTGATGAATTAATCGTGCCAATTAATGGATTGCTGCACATTATACTTTAACGAATTGTCCACTATCCTTATTAGAAATGAACGTGTAGGTTAGTTACGAATATACAGGCTGTTCGCTTTATGAAATATTATTGCCTGCGTTTGTACATTTGTGGAAGCCTTTATTTGCATTAAATACAATATTCGTTACAGAAAATGCATGTGTAGGCATTAAAGGCATTAGAGATGTGAAATAACATTAGAAACGTGAAAGAACAGGAAAACACTCTGTTGTTTTTCAGTCGGAAGGATTTGTGTAAGTGTTATGCATGTGCCGCGGTAATTAAACTTATAATTCAGCAGTGTGTGTGTGTGTGTGTGCGCGCGCGCACACACACCCTCGCGTGCTGCCAGGGCCGGGCTTCCTGCAGCCTGCGAGACCACGTGACAGACACATGCCGGAGCCTTGTGCGGCGCGCACTGCTAGCCGAGCTTATCGCGGGCGGCGATCTCCGCCAGGGTACACCGTGTTCCCTCCAGTGCTCACATTGCCGGGGCAGTGCTTCTGTCACGTTTACCCGGGCGCGCTGCTCTAGCGCCCCTAGCGTCGCCGCGCGCTACTAGCAGCTACTAGCCTTCTACAGAGAATGCGGGCTCGGAGAAAGGCGTTATTAGACGTGCAAGCTAGTGGCGGCTAAAGTCAACGATTAGCGGAAGCAAGAGTTAGCGGATTTCTGTACAGCTCTTGGAAAGTTAAGTTTAGCATAATTGAATTAGATTTCATTCCAAAGCGATTGAGAGTATTGTCTACACTCAGCAATAAACCCAAATGTTCTTTAATATCATGATCTTTGCATTATAGCCATTACCTGTTTCATAAGTTACTTGCTATAAAAAGTACATTATTAGCTTTATGCCTCTGTAATCAATTTTATATGTGATAGTTTATTTCTGCATAGCCCCATTTAGAGTGTCCAATTTGCCGCTCATTAATTATTTGTGTAATATTCACAACAGTTATTAAGGATCATGGAGCAGAATGGGGAACCTGGATTTAATGAAGCTGAAGTTTAAACTCGCAGTGTGCATATTGGAGTTAAGGCTGTGGTGCTTTTCTGTGTGACAATGTTCAGTGAGATCACCATTACTGAGCATATTTTAGGCACGCCCAAGAACTGATGTCTATCGAGTGTAAAATCCTCATCCAGCAAACATGGGCCTTTTTCTACAATGCTGCAGACATTTCACTGAGTATATTTATCTATTTTCAATTACCGCTAACCCAGTGTAGTAATCACAGTGAGCCTGGAGCCTATCCCAGACAGTGGAGGGCTTGAGGCAGGGTACACTCTGGACAGGATGCCAGTCCATCTCAGGGGACACAAGGTCAAGTTCATTATAGAGACACAAATAATTCTGCATATCTTTGGACTTTGGGAGGAAACCCTTATGAACAGGAAGAACATAAAAACCTGACACACACACACAGAACCGGGACAGGAACCAGACCCACAACAAGGATGTCACCACGGTAACCACTGTGGCCCCGCCTTTGAGTAAACCACTTTAGAGATATACACGCTAGAGAAATGTCTTTTGAAAATGTGCGGGATTTTGCTTTTTAATAACCGTGTTCAGAAAACCACCACGTCGGGAAACGCGATTCATGAAATAAATCAAAAATGTACATCCATGGGAAAGACGGGTTGTGCTTTGTCATGCCGCAGTCTGTAAGGAATGGGGAAGCCCTGGTTTGCACGCGCTAACGATGCCTTAGAGATAAACCTCGTAAAGGCACTGCCGTCGCCGTAGAAATTCTGCACTGAGACGACTTCCCGGTTCCACAGCTAACAACCTGCGGTGTTCCACAGGGGGGAAAGCTCACGCCAGCCCTTGCTGGTTATTCATCGGAGCAGAAGTGTAAATGAAAAGAAAAAAACAAAAAGGTTCCCTACAAATAGCGTAAACTGTTACCTGTAGCTAAAGGTAATGACGCAACCTAACTTATAATACAGTGTTCGGGTGTCATGCATGAGCAGTGAGAGGCAGGCTTACTTAGGGTCGTGCTGAGAGAGGTGTGACCCGGACCTTTGTAGCTGAGGACTGTACCTCGAACCCTGAGTCTCCAGCAGGACTGTCCCCCTGAAAGGAATGTAAGGGGTGGGGTCCTTTACAAGAAAGTGGTCCCCCCACCCCCCACCATATTCAGAGCCCCTGTGCTATCCTGGAGTAAAGCTGGACACAGAAAGAAGAGGAATCCAAAAATTTTCACATTCAATCTCCATGTCGGATTGGCTCCCCCCATCTTGGCCGCCCCAGGGGATTATGGCTAGCATCAGCCATCCGGTGAGGCCCCATGTCCTGGCCATGGCCTAGACCCACCCAGAACAGCTTGCTCCAGCAACAGAGGCGTATCAGGGGACCTGGGGGCCTCAGTTCATGGCTGGCTGCCAGTTCCGAATTCCTCCGCGTGTTCCAGAAGGGGAGAGCGTCAGGGGCCACCCTTGCAAGGGGACGGCTCTGATTCTGCTTCAGGCATCTCAGTGAGACTCACGGGCTTGCCAGTGTGTGTGTGTGCGCGTATATGTGTGTGTGTGCGCACCGTCTGAGACCAGCACCTGCTAAGCAGCCTCACTGTGCATGTTCTGCACAATATGAGTATTTCATTTATTAATAAAAGACAGGTTCTCAGTCTCGGTTCATGGATACGAGGAGAGGGTCTGCCGTGTGTCATCTGCTGGCAGATTCCGATCCAAGTGCAAGCCGTAACGAACGCCAGCCGCTGAGAATTCCCATCTCTTGATAGTGACTCCATCATTCCAGATGCCGCGAGGCATCCGACCGGTTCCTGGTCGAGATTACCCGTATTCTCCGGAGGAAGGGCACACCAAACAATGGCGCACGTTTTCCTGTTCCCAGCCGCTGTCATCTTCGGCCGTTTAGACGTAGCTCACAGGCCTGATGGTGCCGGGGGGAGACTTGAGGCTCCCTCTCCCAAGTGCGTAGATCTGTGTACCGGGGGAGTTCCTGGCTCTTCTTGGGTCGTTTTTGCCCATTTGGGGATTTTCGTTGGCTAGCAGCTTCCCTTAGTTCTTAGCGTTAAGCTGAGGTTAAGTGGGCGCAGGTAAAGGACGGCAAATGGGCCGGTGAATAGAGTGTCACCGGGGAAATGTAAGCTTAGGTACCAGCCACTCAGCATGGCTTCTACCTGTGACATTTCGGGCAGCATTATCCTAGTGATATAAAAAGGTTCCTACTCTCACATATTTGGCTTAATTGGGGGGGGGTTGCCAGTTTAGCCAGGGACATACCTAATGATGAGCTGTGGATTGCACAGTAATCATTTCCCCAAGTGACTGACCGCACTGTGAGCTGAACTGTCCAGCAACAGACTAAATATAGTATCGATTACAGCGGCGCATGATTTAATCCCAGAGATTAAAGCAGATAGCTAAAGCAGGAGTGCAGTGTTGTCTCTGCTCCAGTGAAAATTTTGCCCTTTTCCCTCTTTGCGCTCGTTGACCTTGGAGTTCAGGCTCCTGGGCCTTCTGCGGCTGCCCTTGTCTCAGCTGGTGGAGAAGCAGCGGAGTGGATCGTGGCTGTTCTGCCCGGTTCCTGTGGCCCTGCAGCTTGTATCTGCGCGGTGTGAGAACAGGGTCCCGAACCCCACGCCCGCCGGGACGCCGCAGTCTTTTTAGAACCTTGAATGGGACGTGGTTCCTCGCCATTCGAAGGTCACCGTGGAGCATTGATAATGGAACACGCCCACACGTCTGCATGTGGTGAACGTTGCCTGGTGAGGCGTTCAGACCAGAGAAAGCCGGGAGATGCTGTAATCTAGCCCTGGTCTGTGAAATCCCTTGGGGCGTGCCATCTATTGAGTCTTGGGTTTTTTTACCCATCTAAAATCATTTATTATCCGTAGGGTTACACAGCGGGTGTTGACGTCTTTCTCACGTTGCTAGTGAATGTGATTAACCTTGTGAACATTTTGCATCTGCTTGTACGACGATGCAGATGATCATATGATCAGAGGTGAAAGGGCATCAGAGACAAATACCATGTGATAGCTTGTGATTACATTCTTCTAGTATTACAAGGTACCTGCAGATGCTTTCTTTAAGAGCATCACGTTTGTTTATCTCAAAGAAGTTTCTTAAAAATGGCAGTTGGTGTCATTGCATGATCTTTGCCATTTATGTCATTGTGACCTTAATATTTAATTTTAAGTGGCATTAAGAAGCCTTTAAAAGTCTTAAATCTACCTTAGGTAGATAGAGCCCCTCGCTTCCACTGTTCCTAACTGAAATCATACAAGTGGTTCTGGGTTTATATGTTGTGGAGCACGCCAACACACACATACTGTGCTATCACCATTTTGGGAGCACGGAGTACACGGACTTACATACCAGGATTTCCCATCCCGTTCCTTGGGGGACCTGGTAGGAGCAAAAACATGGACTGGCTGTGGGTCCCTGAGGACCAGTTTGGGAAACACAGTCTGTACAATAAAGGGTATTGTCTAGCTGTATTTCCAAGAAGTGTAAGAGGTATCTAATCTGCCCCCCACAGCACTGCCCTCTGCGCGTAACACCCCCAGCCCCATTGACCCGGACACCATCCAGGTTCCGGTGGGCTACGAGCCAGACCCTGCGGACTTGGCACTGTCCAGCGTGCCCGGCCAGGAAGTATTCGACCCGCGCAAACGCAAATTCTCCGTGGAGGAGCTGAAGCCGCAACCCATGATCAAGAAAGCTAAGAAGATCTTCATCCCCGACGACATGAAGGTACGCCGGAGCCTGGCGGGTGTCCCGCGGGTTGTGGGTCAGAGGTCAGATTTTAAGATGGCTGTGTCCCTGGATATTTCTGCTCGAGCCGCTTCGGGATTCAGCGTGATCCGAATCCCGTCTCAGAGACTGCGGGCTGTGAGTCATGAGCTGCCCTGTGTGGGACCATGACAGAATTTTTACATGGATTTCTTAGCGCTAAGAATGTCATTTTCACACAGTAGGTCTCAAAAACCTCCCAGATGGTAGTAAACATAGAAAATACTAATTAAATAAACTACATTTTATATATTTGTATCCTCAAAATTTATATCTCATCACGCTCAACCTTTCACCCCAGATATCAATATTTATTTATGATTTATTTATATTAGTAATTTCTGCAGCTAAACCATGCGAATGGCCTCGTTAATAATGGTGATGGGGATTCGACCACAACCTCTCCATGCTGACACCAGTAGCAGGGGGTCTGGACCCTGCCTGGCCCATTTGACAGCAAAGCAGGCCTGTCAGAGCCAGCTAGGCGGCTCCCGCTGGGCCCTGTCACCCGGGCCACTATGAGGGCGAGGCCGGCCAGAAAGCACAACACAGCTTCCTGGTGGCCCAGGCCACATAAATATACCTTTAAGATGTTTGCTTCTTCTCAGTGGAGGTAAATTAACCCACACCACACTTGCTGCATCCCTCTGATCCCCCCCCCCCCCCGCCATCTTTCCAGGATGACAGGTACTGGGCACGTCGCAGGAAGAACAACGTGGCGGCCAAGCGCTCGCGGGACGCCCGGCGGCTGAAGGAGAACCAGATCGCCATCCGGGCCGGCTTCCTGGAGAAGGAGAACTCGGCGCTGCGGCAGGAGGTGGCCGACCTTCGGAAGGAACTGGGCCGCTGCAGAAACATCCTAGCCAAGTACGAAGAGCGCCACGGGCCGCTGTGAGGGCCCCACCACCAACCAATCCCACCAAGGACTGTATCTGTCTGTGACACCCCCGACAACCCCACCCTGCCCTTCACCCAGATGATCACCTCAGAATTGTTCTTAAACCTGTCTCGGTATTCAGATGATTCTCTACTTCATTTTACTGCTCCACTCTGGGATACCCCCCCCTCCCGCTTTGACACATACGTCACAGCTTTACCCCCCCCCAATATGTTCCCTGTTTTAATTGCTGCTTTGGAATCGATAAATCCTACCTACTATCCTGGAACTGGTTCTACAGGGCCGATTCTGACTCAGATTTTATTAGTTAAGGTTAAATGTACATTACCTCTCTTCCCAAACACTTTATTCACCCCAGTTACTTACAGTGTATACCTTTTTTTGTATGTGGTTTTCCGTTTTTAGGTGGGTGTAGTAATGCATTTTATTTTAGTGGCATTTCGGGATCTCCTCCATCCACAGCGTCCTCTCCGTGTTTGTTTCCGACTCTGAGATCAGCGCTTTAACTGTTCCTTACCTCAGCATGTAGGATTGTTCTGGGGCCCGTCCGAAGGCGAAGCAATAATCCGGCATATGCAAAGTGGCACCGCGGACTCGCCTTTTCCCGCGTCCGCGCCTCTGGCCGAGTCCGCAGGCCGCTTTTTAAAGCGCGGTCGGCACGGAGGGCGACTCCGACATGGGTCACTTTCCTCCTCACCTGGGTCCACAGAACCTCGGAAGGGGTCCCTCCTTCCACACGAAACCTACCATACTGCGTGCTTTACAATCTGATTGGGTGTAGCGTTGTTACTTATTCAGTCTTTCTTTTTCCTTCTTATGCTTTAAAGGTGACGCCTGTTTGGAATATATTCTATTGACAGTTGTTATTACTATTATTAAATACATGTTATTATTTGTTTTTAAGCAGAACACATCTTACAAATCACTCATTTTGATTTGTAGACCAGTAACATTTTTGTTTTGTTCTAAGCATGATTAACGAGCGTAATCAGCTTAATTATTTCCTTATATAATTATATACACATCTAGTATGTATAAAATGTCATTTTGTAGTTGTTTGCCTTCCTCCAAGATGGCTGTAATAGGAATGTAAAAGATGTTTAAAAACAGTGATGGTGACCTTGTCCAGTGCTGTGGTTAACCCAGTCAATTTATTACTGTTTAATACAGACCAAAAGATATTATGTGATATATGAAATATACACATATATAGATTATAAGAGATTAAATGTTTATAAGAAGTATTCTATACGTTTTTGTACTGTGTTTTTTCCAAATACCTGCAATGTATTTTAAGATAATAAATTAAGATACGCCTAAAAGGAAATTATCAATTAACAATGTCCCGGTGTATTGCATTTTACTATAGGCTGTAGAATAATCTATTTATTGTCGCATGTTAATAAAATTACTGCAAACATACCGCAACCACAGTTGACGGGATATAGATATTTCTACTTTTCCTCCCCTGGAACTACCACCAGCGACGCTGTTAGGCGTGTTGAGAGCCGAAAGCCTCGTAAGCTTCGCAAATGCGATTTATAACGTTGCATACCTAACGTCTACGATTTATGACATTCTAAATGGCCTCCGGTT
This sequence comes from Petrocephalus sullivani, assembly GCA_026780845.1. Classification (NCBI taxonomy): domain Eukaryota; kingdom Metazoa; phylum Chordata; class Actinopteri; order Osteoglossiformes; family Mormyridae; genus Petrocephalus; species Petrocephalus sullivani. The sequence goes on from JAODKM010000043.1 coordinate 16,561,405, forward strand.
GTTAGTCCTGAGTTTATGCTGAATAAAAGCGTGCAGCACTATGGGATAAATGTTTTTTTAGATATGTGAAATGTATAAAAAGATGAAGGCATGTCAGACTACCTCCAAAGTGGCTGACCGGCCTCAGACTCCGCAGGGTCAAGAAGACGGAACTCAAAGCCACAAAGTAGGCCTACCCATTTATTATTGGTATTATTATTTTTTTATAGAAAAAGCACGTTCGTTGAATATTGATTCTTTCCAGCAGTAATGTTGGCACGACTTGTAATTTTAAATAAGTGTAATTCGGAGAAATAAGTCGAAGTAGTAATGCAAAGCAATATGCGGCAGTGAAGCCTGTGCCCCGGGGTCGGTGCAATGAGCAAAATTAATGTGTATTTTGGGGCGCCGTAATGGCATAACACATTTCAGTCGTTAATCTGGGTTCCATGAGCTATTTTCTCGATCGGTGCACATAATGGGTCATATTATAACGGCGCGTGAAAAAGGCCCCCCAGCTTAAGTGCATTTCATTTCCTTCCGTCCGTAAGGCGGTGAGCGTTGCCGGGATTTCTGCCTACTAACTGCAAGGTAAGTGCGCCGCTATTGTAATAATTCGTCACACTACACAAACGTACGGTGGCGTTTCCGACTCAGCGTGAGCAAACTTGATCTCTGACAAAAAACGATTAGGTGTTAAAAATGTTGTTGCAGCGACATCTGGTGGGCAAAGTGAGTAGTGACGCCAATCTGGGCGCGATATAAAGCCGTAGTGCTGCAGCTGTTATTTCCGTGTTTACTGTTTGTTCATCGAGATGTTATGATGTCATCAGCGTTTCTGTACTATTTGTAGTTCCACCATGCGTTGTAGTATTCTGAATCATTATCATTATCGTTATCCGAATCGTTGTAGTATTCGAATACCGTATCAACACTGACCCACCTCCTGCAGTTCGGGTTTGAAAGCTGTCTGTGCTCTGTGTGGGGTTTGCGAGTTCTCCCTGTGTTCAGTTTACATGAAGTGCTGCCTAGAAATTGCCCATTGTGTGTGTGCAGTGATGGACTGGTAAACCAGCCTCGTGCATCTAGCCTGTGACCCCCACATTAAAGAGGAATGCAATGTTGACCGAGGTAAGTGAGTAGCGAGAATGGCTCCCTTTATGTGGCGACACGCCCTGTGCTTGTCTGCAGGGGGCGCTGTAAACTGGGGGAAAATAATTGGTCTAGATTGGGGCTCCAGTTTGATATGCTGTCATGGCTCAGTCCCAGAGGCTGAACAAATCTGGCAGCTGGGCCCAAGATTTTTGAAGGGTGGCAACTCTAGACAGTGGTGGTGGTGGGGGGCGGGGGGGGTAGAGAGAGACAGTATTTTATAATCTGATACAAAACAAATCTGTAAGGTAAAATATTCAAGATGCTCTTGTTTGTTTTAGGATAAGTACCTTTCATAAACCAAAAAAGTGTCCTTGGTGGGTGGTGTTTGGGGGGTGGGGGGCACAATGGCTCACCTGAGGCCCCCCCCCCATGACGCACGGACCCTGCATAGACCATCTTCCCTCCTGTATCACGCTCGCCCACCATTTATCCAGGCCCTGGATGGTAGCACTTCAGATTTTATTAAATTGATCTGCTTACGTAAAGTCATTTGTCCGTACAAAGACGGAGATTACCTCTTCTGCTAAGCCATCGACCCCCCCCCCGCCCCCCCCCCCCCCCCACTTTTCTGTATATTTTGCCTCACAAGACTTGTTGTGGTGGAAAAAAAAAGAGAAGAAGAGCTGGATAAGAGAAGTGGTTTAAGTTGGTGT
>JAODKM010000043.1:16564874-16592567 GCA_026780845.1 Petrocephalus sullivani
CATGGTTGAAGGGTGTTTCGTCCGTTTTTATTTTATTTTTGAAATATTCATTTATCGGCCATTATAAATGCCGATACTGATAGTTTGGAAAATGCCTAATATCGGCCGATAATATCGGCCTGCCGATAAATCGGTCGGGCTCTAGTCCTTATCCCCTTATAAACAGCCCCTAACTACATTACCAAGTCTTCGGTCATCAGACTAACCAACTGTAACAGTACTCCCCAGAGCTTGTCAGGAAGTTATGTTTCGATCTAGTTCGCTTAAGGAGAACACGGAGGACTTATCGCACTACTTGGCCTTATAAGGGTGGCTCAAACTCGTCTGTCTGCTTTAGGGAGGGGGAATCTGGCAGATCTGTTTCCTGGAGCAACTGTGCCAAATCACATGGTCCCAGGATGGTGAATCCTCCACCCTCACCCAAGCCGACAGACACAGGATGGGTTATAGTCATTCACATCATTTTATGAATCTTGAGTACAAGACAAGGTTTTTTTTTAAAAAAAAAAAGAAAAAGAAACTCATTTAGAACATGAAAAAGTTGAAATGTTTCATGGGAACATTTTTTTTTTACCTCCTCGTTTACACAAAAGTTGAAGGCCTTTTTTCATACCTTAGAAATCTGAAGAGAAATTACTTATGTACAGCACCAATACACACTGTGATATTGAATTATTGAAGTAAAATTCCAAAAAAGGCCAGTACTGTTATATGTGCCATAATATGTAAAACACAGAATTACACTGAAGGGATCAGTCACGTAGAAGTTGCCCCTCGATATTACAAAGAATAAAGAGAATGAATACAAAAACAGTCACAATACAATGATTTCAACATGGAAGAAAAACATGATTTTTCGGTTTACGCTGTCTGGTCCTTTGTGGCAGTTTGTTCATCTGCAGTGATAAATTACTTGGTAACATTAATACATCATCCATTGGCTCATCAAAATTAACACTGAACATACCAGAGTCAGATTTTGAAGGAATACAGAAATTAATTCAGAATCATTTTTTTAAGCCATGACCTCATGATGCTGCTTTTCTCAGCAAACCTGAACCATCAGAGCTGGATCCGAGCCTGAATTTGTAACACTTATATCACGACATAATCCTCTTACAACATGAGCAATGTGATAATCCTCCCCCAAAAAAAAAAATTAATTTCCAGTCGCCGGCCACGTCCTTGAACATACCTTTCTCCCAAAAAGAGGATTTAATTAATATAATCTACAGCTCAGTGTCACAAAGGACCAGCCCCGGCTCCGGAGCACAGCCGGATCGCAGACAGCAGCCTGTGACATTTCGGATCCTACAGTACGAGTAAGGCAGACACAGTCGCTCATGGTGGATCGCGATCCATGTTGTGCAAAACCGTAAAAGTGCACGTGGAGTCACATTTAATACTCATCTCCCGGAAACAATATAACATCAGTGAATTAATTTCATGCAAGAAGTTGGCATCTGGCGGGGGTTGAGCAAAAACAAACAAACAAACGAGAAATATACAATGGTATGTGAGCAAAACTCCCCACAGTTTCTCTTTGGATGCGGTCGCCGCAATTTCGTTCTCAGTCGTTATGACTGGTTTGCCCGGTAATGCTATCATCTCACCCCTGCGGGCCAATCGGGACTCTGCTGATAATCGAAGCCTGTAAATCATCTATGTACGAGGTGTGTGGGCCCGTCTACAAAACGCTAGTAGTTGTGTAGAACTACAAAATGTCGACATTCCGGTTATCAAAGACGCGATTTCTTGTGTTAGAAAATGTTCCATAGCTGACCTCAGCAAGCAACAGGGATACATAATCTATGCTGGACCTGAGGGTTAGGAACTACAAAGTGTGGACCCTGCATTCAGGACCCAAGTGTCTCCTTCACCTTAAAATCCCATAAATGACACGGGCAGCTAGCAAACCCATCGGTAGGAGGGTACAAACGTGCGGAATGTGAACGCTTTTTATCGGTAGAAAAGAGTTAAAAGACTTATCAAAAGTTATGGTGGTTTAGGTCATATTCTGTGCAGAGATTGTGGTGGTGGGGGGGGGCAGAGTGCCCCCATCTGGCTAGAAAAACACACGGCAGCATGTAAACATGAGGCTGCCAGCTCAGAAATCCTTGCTGGCATCAGGGGCTGGGCTCCGGTACAGGTACTTCCAGATGGCGTAGTAGTGAACAGCCGCGGCCAGGGCCACAAACACGTGCCAGATGGCGTGGGCGAAGGGGATGACTCCGTCACTCTTGAAGAACACCACCCCCAGGCAGTAGATGAAGCCCCCCCAGGCCAGCTCCTGAAGCCCGTCCGTGTTATTCTGCGGAGAGGAAGTGGCACATGGAGAATGCTGAGCGACTGCTGGCCTCTATGCACACTGTGCTCATTACCGCCCCCTGGTGGCACACAGAAGCAAGTTGCTGGAGATGCGGTGCGGATGCAGCCCAGAAGTCATGCACACTGGACCACCCCCCCACGAAAAACAGTGTACAGTTTACACAGTGTAAAAACTTATACCACCAGAAGAAGTTAAAGCTTTACAGGAGGTCTGAGATGGTCAAGATGAGCAATCAAGCATAGACCAGGTCATGCAGTAAGGAAGTGGGAGATGTCCTAAGGCTACTTTGCATTACAGTCCTTGAACAGTAGATGGAGACGACAGACGTTGGTCAGCATGGGAGAGCGGCATGAGTGAGTGGATAGTGAGCGGTTACCAGGACTACAGTCCATCAACATATGGTCAAGATCGAATGGACATGGTCCTTGATTCCCCAAGCTGAGCTGCAGTTTTAACCCTGACAAGTCCCGCTGTCTCATTGGCCATCTGCAGACCTGGGTCCCATCATGGTCCAATCCCAGAGAAGAATTTTTGCTTGACCTCTGCGTATAGGCCATAAAATGTATTAAAAAAAAAGTCTAGGTTTTAGATTAATCTTTTTAATGACTCAATGTCAAAATGTGACCCAGTCAAAGCGGAAGGCCAGTGATATAGAAAGGAGGTAGAAATTCTGGGACAGTATGTAGCATACGGGCCAAAAGAGCCGAGTGTTTGGGATTCTGAGTCAACCGCAGCTCCTGGAGCAAGACGGGGCTGGCTTTTACGGAGGGGGGGGCTCCAATTAGGGGCCAGCCGGACACCCTTATACCCTCAGCTGCTCAGCTGAAGAGCCATTTTGGATTACAGGTTGCCAGGCAACTCAGACTCACAAACACGGCAGCAATTGGGGTCCGCCGCCGCACCCCACCCTTCCCCCTAACTCAGTCCGGATGGGGTAGTGGGGAATGGAGATCAGAAATCTATGGGGGGGTGGAAGTAAGCGGAGAAGGGAGGGGGGGAGGGAAATAAATAAAAAAAATGCATACAGTACCATCGATGTGACAACCAATGCGGGGAAAAAACCCATTGTTAGATAGAAGGCCAGCTCAACAAGTTTATACCTACAAAGAACAACACACCATCAATACTCATTCTGATACGACCAACTCCAAAACACAATAGTGATTAAAAACAAATGCATTTCAAAGAAAGTGTCTACATGCATAGCAAACTAGTGCCTGTCCAATCCTAGGAAATGCACTTCCTACGCACAACGGGCTTTTACGTAAAATCACCGGGCTATGGAGGCATTGTGCGTCTACCAGGTTAATGATACCGTCAGTACTCTACTGGTTAAAAGACCTTAAGGCACGGTGTGGTAGGTGTCGGCTGCATTTGCTGCCATTGCTAATATGACCACTATGAAATGAGCAGAAACTAGATCCAGTTTGAGGTTTGTGTAAACAACGCGGAACTAGATCCTGCTTGAGGTTTCTTACTGGCAGAAGTTCAGAATGCACTCAAGTTAGAATCCAGAGGGAACTAGCACGTTGTGCGTCAGGCAGCAGCAGGACTCCTCCAGACTCGCACCTTCTCACCTCCCTCAAATGAAACCGCCCCCCCCTCCTCCGGTCCGGTCTACGCGCGGGCCAGTTTTCATGTCTACCAGCGCACGCTCTCGGCACGAACGCCGGACGGGTAATCTTCAGCGACTTATGTGCCGGGTCACAACTGACACAGCGCACCAGACCCTTTAGAGGATCCGGTCGATAGTGGTCGATTGCGTGGGAGGACAGCATCAGAGCATTTGTACCGTATCAGCGCTGGCCATGACGATCTGCTCACACTGACATCTCTTTTTAAAGTAAGCTTAACAGACTTATCCTGAAACTACAAATGAAGTGTTTGGCTGATTATCAGTGATAAGTACTTATTTAAGCTCCGATTCAGGAATGAAAGTGACGGATTTATCGATAGTGCAGTGTCTGTCCAGTCCTGTCCAATCCTGCTTCTGTCTGCCTGTTGGGGGGGGGGCACCGGCATGGAAAAATGAAGGAAATGTCTTGCATACTTACTTCTCATGGTAGTTGAACACGTAGAGGGTTCCTCCCACTGCCATAAGCCACACAAACCAGCGCATGTGAGAGGCCAGTGGGCCCAGTTCTCTGAGGTTCAACCTGGCCACACACACACACACACACATGTAAAAACGTGTCGGGGTTCTGTATGGGCGTCCATCGGGTCCGTACTGACTGAACGACTTGACCCACCATGGAGTGTAGGAGGCAGCGATGAAGAAGTAGATGACCACCCTGTCACAGATGTGGAAACAGTGCTCCACCGCCCTGCGGGAGAAGCACAGAATCCTGGGATCACGGCTGGAAGGGGCTGGCTTACAAAGGGCAGGTCTGAAGGAGCACAACACGCCAACGAACTGCCCCGGAGGGCAGAATAAATCACACCCAGGTCCCGCAGGGAGCGTAGCTGGGCGTGAGGCCTACCAGCGCGCACGTCAGGGTTATCGTTAGAACAAAAACATTTCTACTAAACAAAAAAAAAAAACTAAACGAAAACTATAAATATTACTTCAGCAGCAAATATAAACAAAACGGACAATACTTCCACGGCCGTTTTAAATAGTATTCAGGTAGCTTTTTTTGTTTTTTGTTTTTGTTAACTGGTCTCCTAACAATGTTACTAATAATACCCGGAATGTTTCTCCCCATTTTGAGGACATTAGTACATAATGTGCACTGCGTATGTAGGATTCTCTCACGCATAAAATAGCATGTTCAGTCTGTCCATCCTTAGAAATAAAATGACTAAAAGCTAAAATTAAACTGAAATGTATAAAAAAAATAAAATAAATCAAATTAAAAACTACAACGCATGTGCATTTACACTTATTTACTAAGCAGAGAGTTTTTGGTCTAAAGGAAAGTTTTGGGTTCTGCGAGAAGGGCCAGCTGATAGCGCCTGGGACAGCTGCAGTTAAGGGCCCAATGGCGGTATAATCACCGGCTGACCCACGAGGCCCAATTAGCCTACAGGCACCAGAAGATGTGTGAAAGGCAGAGCAGGACCAGCCAGTGGTCCAGCGGCAGCGGGGAGGCTGCAGAAACCCCGGGCAGGGCGGCCACACTCTCACCTCATGTGGCTTTTCTTCCAGGAGATGATGTGGAAAACTGTGGAGACCAGGAAGAGAGCACACAGACCCATGCCGTAAACCCAGGCCGTGATCCTCTCCCAGCGGTCATCGGACAGCCGGTGCAGCAGGGCCAGGCCCACAAAGGCAGGCACGATGAGCAGCTGCAGGGGAGAGAGGGACAGGAGACCGTCTTGTTCAAAACCGTGGACCGTTTCCAACCGTGGTTCTGCTTTCCACTTTTTTTGGTGACCGGAGATTGATCGGCAGAGAGCGTAGACGTCCAGGTGGCGCCAGTAAAGAGATTAATTAATTATGTGTTGGCATCTGAGTGGGAAAAGCCCGCTGCGCGGGCGGTCCGGCGGCTCACCGCGTGAGTGTAGCAGTTGGCCGCGTGCTCATAGCAAGTGGGTTGGTAGCGGCGGTTGGCGGTAGCGCGGCTGTTCATGAACCTGAAACGCAAGTGGGTTGGAACGAGGGTCAGGGACGGTCACGTGACGGTCTGCACCCACCGCCGAGACACCCTGCTGGGGCGACCACTCGCCAAGCACCTCATTCACACAAAGCTGAAGGCAGGGGTGTGCTGGAGTCAGTTACTATTGGGATGGATGGTTAAGCTACTGGAAGCTTACACGTTAAGGATCAAAACAGCTGTTGGACCTGCGGTCCAGGAATTGTCATTCATGTGTTATGGGGCATCACACTGCACTCTAAAGATCTCATCCTTTGATTACCAAGCTTGTGGTGTCATTCCTGCCTGCAAGGTTCAATCAGCAGTAATTTTAATTATTGGTTGGGCCACACCTGCACGGTAAGGAGTTACTCTGGGCCTTCAAGGGTCCCGTTTTGAGTTCCCCTGCGCTTGGGTAACCAGCCGCTCTCAGTACAGACTGACCCCCGGCAAAGCACATTTCACAAGCCAGCGCATGTGGTGGATGCGACTGCCGGCAGACAGCACTGCCCCACCTTCTGGCAAATGCCACCCAGTTTTATTTCACAAGCGCGTCTAGCAGTCAGAGACGGCAAGTCATCTGGCCATCAAATACAGCCCAAAGGGCAGTATTCAAGGGAACTGGTAAATTACCAGTGAATAACTCACTTACACATACACGGCGCAATGTAGCAGGCTCACTACTTCATTCGACTTAACTTTAAATAACATATCAGGTTATTTTATATGGGTGGCTTCTTAAAAATTAATGAAGCCACCTTACTTCACAAGAGCAGCACTGATCCAATTCCTTTTTCCCTAAGTGCCTTTCTCTGGTAGGGGACAGTAACAGGATCTTTTCACTTTACCTGCATATTTTAACCGGGCTCACTGTACAATATTGTGCCCTATTTCCACCCAACCGTTTAAATCTGAACAAACAGAACCCCGATGGCACATAAATTAGGAAAGCTGAGAAATATCTGTGCAATAGGGCCAATGACTTATAAATTTCGGCCAGGAAAACCGATCCACTTTAAGCTCAAAAGGCTGCTTGCGCATCAAGACGCTGAATGCAGGTCCAATCCAGTTTATCCACTTTCTGAGCCAGTGTGAACGGCGTTCTAGGTTAAAGCGAATTAAAACTGGATTTGCGTCGTGTGGTTAGTATGCAAATAAAAGACAAAACGACAGTGTCAGAAATATGAAATACATTTAGCGCTGGGAAATCCAATACCTCCACTTGGCAGCGTCACTGTAACAAACAGTAAACTGATAGCACGACTTATCTTAGATTACATTTGCAACAGTTATTCAAACATTTACACGCGGTTGTTTATACAATCCGTAATGTCGCCACTATTAATTGCATAAGATCGAGAGACAATTAAAAATGTGCTTAATATTCTCGACAATTCGCTGCATAGACAATATGGTTCTCATGACAGCGGAATATGGGAAACTGAAACCACTTGAAAATAATTGTAAAACACTAATCGCGGCGACAATGAGGCTAATTTAATTTAAGTACACGTGGCCTGGTGCAAAGTGCATTTATGGCATTTTTAGCACATTAACTGAACGGGAATGTCCGGATTTGCATTAATAGGCACAAAAAGGGCGGACAGAGTCACAATAACAATGCTTTAAATACGCTAACTTACCGCTGGAAGCTGTTCACTCGCTTCATGTTGGCAGAACGATTGCAAATCTGACAGGTAGATCTCGTATTCAAAATGTAAGAAAATGAAGTAAGAATTCGGGAATAAGGCCTGTCGCACCCAGCGGCTTAAAACCTCCTTTCATTCCGTTTCCTATGCAATTAACCACCTGAAGTTCATCTTTTTCAGTCTTTTCCGTAAGAGCATTCTGTCCCCCGACTGGCAGGAAGGCGGCTCAGGTGGCGGTGCTGCCGGGGCGGCGGTGTCTAAGGTAACCCGAGCCGAGCGCCGCGTCCATACCCGCGGTTCCGACTTCTCTACAACCGCATTTTCTTTTTTTTTCCACGCATTGTGGGCAGTTTTTTGAATGACGAAGGCGTCGGCCAATCGCGACGCGGGGAATGCCGCGCGTCACGGCGGACGGCCAATTATAGCCGGCGACGATCCTGCCGGTGGTAGTCAGAAATGCCGACGTGACGTCAGGCCCGGGCATGATTGCATGTCAAATTGGGCTGCTAATTGTCAGCCAGCCAGGCCCTAATAAAACGTGCGGCGCTGTCTGATAAAGGCGGCCGGGCAACAGCCGAGAATAAATTGGGGTGGGGTAGTCAGGCATTCTTATGTGATTTGCTGCAAGACACCTGCAGTGTCAAGGAAATTTTTTTTTTTTTTTAATGAAATGCTAGGTTATAATTATGTACTGGACGGTAGTAACCCTGCAAGTTGGATGAATTAACCACTGACTTTGAGAAACTGGGTATGGCATGTATTGGATATGTTTTTAATCGTAAAGGACAGGCAAAGCAATCTAAATAATACCCAAGTAGAAAAGTTCAAAAGCTTTTTACAGCTCCAATATCGGAAGGTACTGTTCACAAAGTTTTCTGAATGCTTGCACGTGTTCGCCGATGAATTTTATAACTGATTATATTAGTAAGATTAAGTTAAGCTGTGGCGCTCTGCCCTGCCATTTCCTGTTGCCTTCTGTGGGACTTTCCTCGGAAGGAAGGTCTTTACGGGTAATGTCTCTGAAATCCCCCATCATACGTTGGCTTTTAGAGCAACTTCCTCTTGAAGGATTCATTGCAATCTTGGCACTCTGTCCTCATTTTGTGGTGCATCTCCCACTAGCTACTTGCACTATATGTGTAGCTGTTGGTCAGCCTCTCCTACCAAAGCATCTGCACCATCCCTGCCCCACAAACGCATTCAGGTCCCCAAACCTAAAGGTCTCTGCCTGCTGCAAAGAATGAGGAGTCTGCTAGCCAGCTATTGATGACTGACTGAGCCTGTCAGTCCCTCCATCTCTCTGCCACCAGGCATCTAAATCTTGGGCCAAAATCCTGTCTGCCTGCAGTATTCACATTGCATCCTCAAGTTCTCCCTTTATGCAGCTTAGTTTGAACTACTGACTATTGGGGGGCGAACTGCCCCATGTGACACTGCATATAGGTTAAGGTGGGTCTTCCTATCGAAGCCCACAAGGGGCCCAGAGCTGTTATTGTTCTCCTGTTTGGGTGCATCAGAAACAAACACCCAGCCCAGTCTAACCTCTCCAGTTCTGTTTTTGCTCAGCTGTGCTCGAAAGGGTGGAGCCTCTTATCAAGGCCACCTCAGAACACCCTCACTGCCACTTTTATACATCCGGAACCATTTGTGCTTAAGCACAAGGTCATACTGCAGCTGTGTCATAAAACCCAGGCCGAAGTGGCCAAACAATCACAATGTAGGAATGAGCTGACCAATCAGAATGTAGGAATGAGCTGTCCAATTACAATGTAAGAAGGGGCTGTCCAATCAGAACATACCTTTTACATAATGCCCTTGTCAGTATCCACTCAGTTGTCAGCGCTGTGGTTAAAAGAAACAAACAGGTGTTGAAGCAGGGATTGCTGAGGTATTAGACTAAAGGGGACCCTGGGGTGCTGCATTCTGGGTAACGCTGTCGCTGAAGGTTTGAATCCTACGCCCCCGGATGGACCCCAGCAACTCCAACCCCCCAATGGTTGGGAGATGGATGGATGGGATGCCAACATATGTCACACGTGGTTAGGAGACTTTTGAAAATTCCAACCGCAAGTTTTACTGCATCATCATAATGGAGGCAACTTGTCGCACTTGCATTTCTCTTTCTCTCATTTTATAAAGCTGGATATTTTTGGAAGAAACAATCCAGGACATGAACCCCGCTAAAGGGGGCAGAGGCAGGTTCTGTCCTAGAAGTTGATGTAAAAGCGGTTAAATATAAGCCCAAGATTGGTAATCACAATGCCCCCTGCTGGACTGGGTCAGGGCACAGGCTCAGGTAGTTTGTTAGAGTACAGAGCTGTGTGTCGGGGGATGGGCACCAGGGATTAAAGCAGATCTAGGGGACTTATCGCGTCACAGGGACAACGTGACGCTGATCACGGCCTGCTGCATGCTACAGAGTAGGAATGGCTAGGTTTACATAAAGTCTGACCTGTAACTGAGCATGCCTGCATGCGTAGAGGTAGTGATGGCTTCATGAACCATTTGCCTTTTTTTGACCCCCACTAGATGGCGCTCTTGGTTTGCTTTGTGGCATGCTTTGAGCCCATTTTTGAACAGAGTGCACCTTAGACGTGAAGGGCAAAGCTGGAGTGGGTTATGAGTACAAATAAAAGCCTGCAAGGCAAAATTACTAATTAGTTCTGTTAACTTGGTTACCTTCTACTGGGGGAGGGGGCTGCAATTTGCACAGAGCAGCAGGCAAAACATTGCTATTGTGACACAGTGATGCAGTGCTTCATCACTACAGATTGTTCTGGATTTAACATAGCAGTTTGAGGCAATTATGCTGGTGAAAAACTGTGGTTCTTCCGTTTGTATGAAAACAAGTTTGGGACATGGAGCTGTCTGTCTTTTCCTGTGGCTTTTCTTTGTGTTTAAGCTACTGCTACATCGAGCGCTGTATAGTAATCCCCCAGCCTGAATATGAGCTGTGCTTCACTAGTGAAGCAGAAGGGGCTGAAGCAGCCATTTTTGTGAGTGTCCTGATTGTGTAATACTGCCTGCTGCCCCAGTAGGCATGGAGGTAATAAATACTCCTTGCTCTTATAGGCACGGAAGCATTTACTGGAAGTGGCACTACGACATTCCTAGCCTGAATTCAACAGATATTCCCCAGGATGAACCAGTATAACAACTTACTAATGAGTATGAAATATGGATTATGTGTATGGAAATAAGGAGATATGTTTTTTAATAAAAAAAGATTTTAAAGTCACTTTATTACATTTCCATCCATCCATATCCATCTCTTGCATTTCTATACATCTTTTTATGTTTGTTTTTTTGCTATAAGTAATAATCAGGGCTCATCAATTTTATTTATTGCTGTTAATCTATTATCCTAGATTAGATTACACTGAATAAATTAGTATGTTTGTTGATCAAATAAAGTGAATGTGTTTTATTAACACGGATGTGCGCGACAAGTTTTTAGAAGTCGATTCTTTGAATACCAAATTCTGCTGATAAAATACCGCAGTCAAATGTGGGGTATATATATATATATAGGGTTTGATCCGAATCAAGAACCAATAATCGCAGAGATGCCTTCGGGTTCAGCTTACCATTGCTTTCATTAAGATGCCAATGACAGATTTGGTGGAATCGGGTGGCAGGTATTTATCCTGAGTGCCAAAGGCTCTGCTGTTTGACCTTAATTTCCCGGCTTCCTAAGGGAATCGGGTCGCATAGCTTTCAGCAGGCGAGTTTGCTCCACGTTCTTATCCCTATTAATGACGGGTCAGATTCCCTCATCTGGCTAAAGTTCAGCCAACTTTGCCACGTAATGTCTGATGTGCTCTGGGCTTGTGTTTTGACATCTGTTGTCATGCCTGATGTTGGAACGAGTCTCCGTTTCCCTGCTGGGCTCGATCAGTGCAATGTGGTACATCCATCAGATTGTGTCAGAATGTATACCTGGGGCCCCGCAAGCCTGATCCACGCGCAAATTAGAAGTAACTTCCTTGCTTTGAGATAATTCAGGGGACGTGCCACCCGCTGTTTGTTATGACATCGTTAAGACGGTGTCAGGCAGATTTTTGATCGCGAGTGGCGCCACGGACAAAGACCCTGTTTATAGCACACAGTTATATAAAGGAAGCTTAATTTCTCACTAATGGACGACATGGAAAATTGCATCGCTCGTTCAGCAAACGAGTAGCAATACAGCGAAATAACCAAACAAACAACACAGCCAAGGCAACCTTAACATTAGAGCAGCTGCACGTGACATATAGTAATTAATTGTTCCTTTTTCCTGCTCTGATCACAACATTTCTGTGCTGGTTTCCTGAAGCTCCTCACTTTATCTTCATCTGGGAAAAACCCTGAAGCTACCAGCAGGAAAATTAAATCTGACCAAGGGGAAGCTTGTTGAAATTTTTGACGCACGCGGGGGCTGTCAGTAACTTACTTTCCCAGTCTGGTCTTCCGCAGGTCCGTCGGGAACATCCTGAGAGTGCGAGGCGGTAGACAAACGAGCAAATGATTTTATGAAACAGTGGTGGGGTCAAAGTTCAGGTGGCTTTGTGGGAGGGTCGCTCAGACCAGTGTGGTCCTCTTCTCGCGCAGGTCGGCGGTGGGCGTGGGGCCGGGCACTGGGCAAGCGGAACCCGGGGAGGCCTGCTTGACCACTAGACGGAGGGGCGACTGGGGGGGTGCTGTTGCCGTCTCCGGGGCATATTCCTTGGTTGGGTCCTTGCCGCGGCAGTCGTACAGGATGCAGGAGATGAGGAAGACTACCAGCAGGATGACATAGCTGGCGATGAGGATGATGAGGTTCAGTGTTACCGGGTCGATCTCCAGGTAGAACTCCGTGATGCCCATGGTTGTCCCACGGATGCCTCGCGTGGGATACGGACAGCAGCCCTCTGCAACAGATCAGACCGACGGCTGGCTGGCTTTGGGGCTGAAATACTTTAATCCAGAGCCCTCCACCTGCCCCCCACCACCACCAGCCAATGGCCTGAGGCCCAAGTTAATAACTTAAGCCACTGTTTTAATTTTCCAAACAGCACAGGATGCGTATGTGGGCCGGGGGGTGGGGGGGCATTCGTTGTGCAGCCTGATTTAACTTCTCACACATTCTCAGCCAATGACATATTTCTCTGGATAAGGATTTTCATAACACCTGTAAGCAAATCTCCACGGCACATATTCTACATTTTATAATTTATGTACTAGTTCAGGCTGCTAACCAGACCTTTGCACCTCCACCCCGGGCAGATACGATAACAGATTGGGGCTGTCATTATTACGGTGTCAGGGAGTGAGGACTAGTGTTGTCCATCTTCACAGGAGTATACCACTCAGTTCTTATCTACGTTTATGTGTCTGCAACTCTAAAAGTAAGACCCGCTTGGCACAGAACCAGCTTAGAAATTCTCTCAGTAAGATAAATGACGAGTGTATTATGACAGTGCCCCGAATAATGAATAATAAATTGCATTTCTAAGCGCGCATCTCGCCTGCAGCCAGGGACGGCCTGCGCGGAGCGGCATGAATGCTGCTAGTTTTCCGGTTCTTTGTGAGCTCAGGCGGCAGCCTCCTGCAGCACGCTCGGGACGACGTGTCCCGCTAGCGAGTCTGCTAACGGTGCCGCCCGACTAGCTGATCCCTGTCGCCAGTCACAGGACTATGTGGGGCAGCGTATCGCCGCACGTCTACTTGACCTAAATGTTGACCTGAGCCAAGTGTCTGTATAAAACCGAGTTCAGGACATGTGACTGCCTGTCTTTGCCTTAATAACCTGTGAGAGGTGCGGGAACACATCTGATGGTCAGGCCCAAGATTGTCAATGGGGGGGGTGGTGGTTGTCGACCAAAGTGGTCGACAAACTGTTGGGTGGGCACACGATCTCTGATCACGCCCCTGGAGGGGATCAGGCTAATATGCTCATCTTTTTTTAGCATCCTGCGGTAATTATTTTTGGGGCACACAGAATGAAGTGACAGTGACAGAGGCCTCCTCACAGCCCTGCACAGTAAGCCTAGGGCTCAGTCTGACTGAGGCTGGCAGGAACTGGAGAATACTAATGTTGTTTCCTTCAAATTCCCCCCGCACCGCTGTGTGTGAACTGGACACGCCTCCGAGGCCACTGTTGGTCACATAAATCAGATCAGACAGAGAATGTGAAAGATTGCTTAGTTATTCTGATTGTCCTGTGCTTTCTCAGGCTGCTTGTCTAGGTGAAGACTGTGATTCAAGTGTAACTATTAAAGCACTGCTAAAATAGCAGGGTGGGAAATACTTGAAGCACCCATCCATCCATTTTCTAAATCCGCTTATCCTTCTGGGTCGCAGGGGGTCCGGAGCTTATCCCAGACGGCATAAGGCGGGGAACAACCCAGGACGGGGGGCCAGCCCATTGCGGGGTACGCCTATGGGCAATTTAGTAACTCCAATTAGCCTCAGCATGTTTTTGTACTGTGGGGGGAAACCGGAGAACCTGCAGGAAACCCCATGACGGCACAGGGAGAACATGCAAGCTACACACACGGAACTTGGGCGGAGACTTGAATCCCAGAGGTGTGAGGCAGCAGTGCTAACCACTGCACCACCGTGCCGCCCCTATTTGAACCACCATTAGAGAAAATCTTCAAGAAACGGAGTGGTTTTAGGAAACACAAACTAATCGACCCGTGGAGAGTGGGTAAACACTGCCATCTGCTGGAATGAGTGGAAAAGTACAATTTATTTGCCCGTGAGCGTTACTGCCGGGATTTGCGAACGTAACGGGACGGAAAATTGATGTTGCTCGCTGCCAGGGGTGTCAGTAGAGATTTTGGACCCCATGAATTGTTATTGGACCCCCAACCCAATGCAATCATATTATGTTCTAAATGTTTTAGGGCTTGTGTCACTCAAGGACCCTTGTAATCGGCCTAACTGCTCCTCGGCGCCCCTGCTCTAAAAGGACTAGGGAGCATTAAGAAAAAGAAAAACAGATTTTATTAACATATAATACATCTGAGAAAAGGCCATTCTGCAAAATACTTTACTGCCAGTTTGCTTAAAAAAACTGAGTGTAGTGTATACTAATAGCTTCGCCCAGGTTCACAGGTGGGGGTGGGCGGGTAATGAGAGGGCCACACTCCATGATGTAATGACTACGAGCCATGACGTCAGCTGATAGGACATGCCAATTCGTAAATAGCGCAGTCTGGATAGAAATACGAACCAGCGTAATGTTAACAGCCACTGCTGTCATTGTTAATTCACAGGTCGGAGACGTATCTGGGGCATTGGGATAAGACGGGCAGAGCTTGGCATGACCTCTGATCGCACCTGTAGGAAGACATTGTCCGAAGGCGCTGATCCTCTGGAGCCAGGCCTGACTCCTGCTTGTAGGATCGCGTTACCTTTTCGTTCTGACGTCTGCTGCTCTCCGTTCACACACAAAAGGTGCCTCGTGTCCCCAGTAGTGTTTTCACTTAGTATGGATATCGATTAACAGTGCAGGCAGCACGCGGGCAAATGCGATTTTACCCGGGGACTCAGGGCGTGCAATTGCACCCCCTATTGCTCAGGTGAAAATGCGATTTCAACATATTAAGTTACAAAAAAAGAATCCAGTAAAATAAATTTTAACGCTTTCTTAAGCATTAGTATTTTAACAAGTTTGTGTATTTATTAAACCTGACTTACAAATAGACCAAATTTAATAAAAACCCAAATGCTCATCGTCAACTTGGACTAAGCGTTTAACTTTTGCTTTTTGTCAATAATGCAGTATACCCCATTTATATTTTATTAGATCTTAGTGTCACTGCATGGGCAGGAGCGGCGCCAGGGGGGCGCTTGGGGGTGCTATAGCTACCCCTGGAATAGCCATAGCACCCCCGTAGCACCCCCAAGATATATGTTTTTATGATTATTTTTAATTTTACATTTTTATTGCGTGGATACCATGTTTGAACAATTAAAAAATAAACGTTCATAAACGAAAAAAGATAACGTCACTTAAAAGTGACCATTAAATAACAATCCGTTTCCAATTCTCTTTATTAGTGGCCTTTAAAAAAACCCGTTTTTATTTTTTTTCCATCGGGAAACGCGAACTCGCCCGATGCTTTTATTCAGTCGCTCTATATCATTAATTTTATATGCGTCAGTTCATATGCTTACATTTTATTTTAACCGACCACTGAGAAATACCTAAAAGTTTCCGTGTGGCCGGATGCACTACCAATAGGGTAAAGAACCCAGAATTAAGTCACCTTAAAAGCTTTTTATATTTCGCCCGCTTGTAAAACATCAAATACAAAACAGATCAAATTAAATCCCACCAACCGGAATCAGAGAAAAAACACGGATTTCACAGGATCCTAAGAAGGGGCTAAGTTAAGGCAGTCAAATAAATAAATAAATAAATAATCTAGCTCCCCCATCGCACCCGCAACATGAAAATACTGGCGCCGCCGCTGTACACGGGTTATGTACCAGTCCGTACTGCCTTGTTTCTGAAAGGTAGCTAGAGGAGGCGAGTGTTAGACTGGGAAGCTATGCTGGGTCTCAGCTTCAAAAGAACAGCTGTTGCCTCTCTTTAGGCTATTTTCATGTTAAATTATTACTGGAATAAAACATTTCATTAATTAATAGACAGCTTCCTGGGGGGATTGGTGTCCAGTCATTTAAAATTTTGAGGAAATGGCACTGACTTAATATTTGTCTGTTGAAATGGTCTGGGAACATTCTGGGGTTATGAGTGTAATGTTATAACATAATAGTTGGATATCAGTACAGGATACAGTGCAAATTTGCGTATCTGCTCTTTTAATTCCTCCGACGTTTCTTAGTTCCCTGTCCTCATACCAAACTGCCCCTTAGGCATGTCTCAGACTGCACCTCAGTAGTACAGTATTTCGAAATCCGGTTCTCAGGGACCCACAGTCAGTCCATGTTTTTGCTTCCTCCGACCTCCGTACCAGGTAGTCCACATCTGTGCTCCCTCTCAGCTCCCGGTAGGGGCTGAGCTAGGAAGGAGCAAAATCATGGACTGCCTGCGGCTTTCAGTGAAGCAGGCGCATAGGACCAGGCCTGTATTGTCAGTCCCCGCTGGGTGGCCATTCGGCACATCAGAGGGCAGCCAATGGTGTTTGATTTTAATATTGGGAGCCCAATAACAATATTTGAAGATTTGACAGTGTCACACCCCTCAAGTGCTCTTGGGTTTTGGAGAAATTAATACAAATCAAATGACTAAACAGAAAGTCAAGGATGAGTACCAGCTGGTAGTTTGCAATGGAAGAGCCGGTCCCTGGTACCTCAGGAGCTGCTGGGATTCCCATAATGCCCCTGGGCTGTAGCATCAAAAGCAGAAAGGTGCCGCTGGAGCTGTAGGCGAGCACCAGCTAATGGCCGGCTGCCGTTTCCTCAGTGCGCCCAAATCTGCAAAGACACGGCCCTTCTATTTTATATCGTAAAACCTGCTTTATCAATACAGGGCGAATATGTAAATAATACTAAATATATACGACACTGGAGGGATGCTGCACTGAATGATTCATTTCTTATGCGTGTTTGCGAATTATCCTGAAATGACCCTTCACAGACTTCCCGGTGTCGGTGTGTAGTCGGTCTAAGGGGTGGGCATGGTGGGCAGTTTGGCGTGCCTGCTGGCGAAGATGGCCTAAGCGGTTATGGTGATGGATATTATATTATATTACATACATTATGACGACTAGAGAGTCTCCGCATGCTTTGTGCCTTAGTCTTAATTAACCGATCATCCCGTATCACATTTATATGCGCAACATTATTTTTACTCTTTAGTGTTTATATAAACAGCAAATTATAACCCTTATGGTCACATAATTCCAATACTACAACTGCTACTGCTCTACGCTGGACGTGCATCAGAGGTCGACTAGGGAGAACGACGCTGCAGACGCAACCGCGTCCAAAATATGCCGGCCTGTGTGCCAATACGTGGAAACTCATCTTTACGTGACCAACAAAAGCCGATACCTGACCTCAGCAACAGGTGACGCGTCTACCCGCGGATCAAAACCCGTTACAACATCCCAGATAGTACAAAAGACCAGTGTTCCCAGCTCAGGAGACGATCCATTTATACTCGGAAAATGACCTGCGCGCCGCTCAGACATTTACACTTAAATGCGATCGAATTTCACTGAAGGGACCACAGTCACCGCGCAGTTTTATTTATGCGTGCGTGTAATGATGCATTGTTGTAGGCATACATTACTTTGTTTTATTTGTTTATAGGCTAATTAACTATAGCGAAGAAAACAGGAAAATGTTTACTCCCGGGACCTTTGTTTTATATTTGGCGATTTAATATTTTATGACAGCCCGGGGTCAGCTATTTTAACGCAAGCCCAATGAAGATACACAGGACATGTGAGCCTGCAAATACCGCATCAATATTAATGCGGATGTTGGTTCATTATGATAATAAAACGTTTGTTGCCCGGCGCGAAATGTCATTTCAGCGCGCAAACAGCCGAAACACTCAAACGCACGGGAATCGTACCGTGAGAAACTTACCTGAGGGCACGTCGCCTGTCGCCGCACCAGTTCTTTGCCTTCAAAGATCTGTCTGATGTGTTAGATCGGGAGTTTCCCAAAGCAGCCTTTTGGGGTAGTTTCTGCATCCCGGCGGAACGTTCCCCTTCGCTGAATTTCGATTCCCAGGAACAGACGACAAAAAGCTATTATCTAAAATTAGACAATTAGACTAATGTACTGAAGTGGGGCGCGTCACCCGGCCGGCTCTGCCTCATACAGCCGTGTTTGTTTGTTGAGCGCCTTGTGGACAGTCGCTCGTCTTTTAGAGTCCCCTGGCGAGTGTACTGCCTCAGCAGAATCATTCATGCCATGGGTAGCGACTTATGTTTAATTAATATAGTTCAGCAATTCCATGAAAGAATGTTGCTATTTTTAAACCATTTATGCACTAACAGTACCCAGCTCGTTACAATAATAATATACTGGAAATTCAAGTTCTATCTTTGGTATTGTTTCCATCGATATAGCCCCAGAAAGCATTTCAGATTATTATTATTATTATTTTAATTATATGAAATATAGATAGGTTGTTAATAATAATTATTTCCGTACACCACTTCTTCCTATATTACTATTTAACAACAACGATACAAATAAATTGTAAGCAATTCGTGAAAGAAACATAATCCTGAAAATATATGTTGTTTGTGAAATCCAAAATCCAAACAACTCGGGCATGATAACTTTACACAATCAAAAAACCGAAAGTCTCACACCGGGATTGTTTTATCGTTATTGTGCAGGTTTGGATATATCGTAAGGTATTGTCATCCTATCCGAAGAAACCTCTTCGATAGTTGACAGTTAGTCATCGTTAACAACAAACAACCCATCCACCCATCTATTCATCCATCCGTTTTCTGACACCGCATATCCCGTTTAGGGTTCCAGGGGGTCCGGAGCCCACCCCGGAGGCTAAGGGCACAATTAAGGCGGGGAACAATTCAGTATGGGGCGCCAACCCATCGCAGGGCACGCTTACACACCATTAACACAAATATGTACATAACAAACAACCAAATATATAAAATATAGTACAATCATCACTGCACTACAATGCTAAATCTACGAATTTATTATCGAAATTTTCCATAGTTTAATGCGTTAAAAAGCGTTTCAAGCATTAAAAAAATCGCTTAAATGTATATTATTTCCATTATTTTTCAAGAAACTGTGCGCCATTCGCTGCCTGTGATAGACTCCATACTGGAAAAAGTTGGTTGGGTTGATGTATGAATGAATGGAAAATATATACAGAGTTTTTTTTGTGCCCTTACAAAAGCTCCACTTAGCGCCTCGTCGTTTGCTTGAGGCTTGTTTTTCAGGTCTGTGTGCCTATGAATTGAGTTTTACAATCCAACTTGAGGGGAAATAAAATATTTAAGCTGGGGGCAGGTTATGATGCGGTGGTTTAAATAACTTGCCGTACTCGCCGCGCCGCTAAATACTGCGCAGCATGACAGTCAGGGACGCGACCAGCAGGCGCATTCATTCACGGAAGGAGTGAGAATCATGTCGCTGCACTTCAGCGAGGAGCAGTTTCAGGAGGCTTGGAGAGAGCTGGACGAGCCGCGGCTGCACGGGGGATGGGAGCTATTCACCGAAACCATGGGTATCAAAGTCTACCGGCTCGCTGACGAGGTAAAAAAAAAAACGTTTATGTTTCCTTAATGGGGCTGGAAGGCACGGATTTCCCATTCTCAGATTTGGAGAATTGCCCAGCTGCGGGCTCCTGCGATAACGCGTATATTTCAAAACAGTTCTTAAAAAAATCATGGTTGAAAGCATTTTGTACTTATTTGTCCAGAGGATATGAATCTGTAAATGATAATATCTGCATCCTGATGTGAGACGTTGATCTATGCCTGCCTTCGTTTGCCAGAAGGGTCGCAACCCAAGTGTGGAAATACCGGTTATTATAAGCATTATTATTATTAATTAAATGCCGAACGCAGTGTTTTAATGTATATGTGATGTCACCTGTTAGCCGGCCGATCCAGTGTCGGCACCGGGTGCTCCCGTGTTTTTATACTCTGTTTTCATGTTTTAGGACACCGGCCTTTACAAGTACAAAGTCTTCGGTGAGCTGAATGGGTGTCCGCCGCAGCTGTGCGCGGATGTCTACATGGATTTAGAGTACAGAAAGAAATGGGACGGTTATGTCAAAGGTGAGCACGACTTACATAGAGTGGACTATCATTCATTATTTTGAAATAGGTCTTTGCATGTATGGAACACATGTACATATTTCATTTGTGTATTTCAATTATACAAATAACACAACATGATTTATTTTGAACAGAAATAGGCCTACTTAGTAAACTACTTGATATTGCATGCAGGCATCTACGTTGTTGCAATTTATAGTGACGATTAGGAAAGAGTGGATTGTTTATCATTCGGCTTAATCAGTTTCTGGAGTGTTCGTGCTTGTGAACAATGTGGTCATTATGATTCATACTACATGAATATTAAGGCGATTTCTTTTGAGCGACTCGCTCGCGCCTTCGCATGAGCATGCTACGTAAGTGCGCGTGATTTCGCTCCGAAACGTTCCTTTCAGAACGGGAATGTTTCTTTACTGGCGCGACTGGTCAACTACCACACTCACTGCTTTACTACTGCGCAGCACTAACTGGATTTTCTTCATTTCACCTTGTATTACTGGCAGACTGCCATGTTTCTTTTCTGAAACAGGTAACGACTACCAGCTAGGTGACATTTGTGTTTGTTAGTGACAGTATATAAGAATATAACTGCTAAACTGTAACAGTATTGTAGTATAGCTTCCGTTTTATAAACCTTTTACGTTGGCAGGATGTCGATGCATCTGTAGATGTGTAGGGCTGTAGGCCGTGTTCATTGCTCACCACTCCATGACTGTTTAACTGGAAGTCTGAGCTCTCAAAGAGGAACCCCCAGTGGTCAACATGACTGAAAAGTTAATTAGCTTCCTGTCTGTGTTAATGTTCTACTACATTATGGTGCCTAAGGCTGCACAATGTGATCCTTAACGGTCTAGGGGACACTGAGTGTTTATGGCAACCCAGATCACTGTACCTGTACTTTTGAACTTTAAATTTAATTGGTCCTAGAAACACGGATGAGAGAACAAACAGCAGTCTGCATTGGGGGTGGGAGGGGCTGCTGAATTGTGTAGTCTACTAACACAGGGCTCCCCAGGCCGGTCCTTGGGGACTGCCGGACAGTTCACATTTTTGCTCTCTGGAGAGAAAATGTAAACTGTCTGGCAAGGAGCTGGGTGGGAGCAAAAACATGGACTGGCCGCTGGACGCCGAGGACCGGGCTGGGGAATGCTATACTAACAGTACTCTCTTTATTGTGTCTTTGTTTTCAGAGCTCTACGAGAAAGAATGCAATGGGATAGTCGCTATTTACTGGGAGGTTAAATACCCGTTCCCCTTGTCAAACAGGGATGTATCCTTTTAACTTTGCGAGACCGCACACTCTGCTGGAGCATAAACTCACCTGATAGTCAGAAATGACAGCAGACAGCCACTGAGACTGTGTTAAGTGGGGGGACTTGAGTTTGACTGCCAGGCTAAATGCATACGTGCCGGCGATGCTGCAGTCGTATCATTTCCATAGAGGGAAATCATCCCGTGTCTGGTGTTGTAGGGCACCCTAATGCGAATCTTAGGAGAAATCGCAACACAATCCCCCTAGTGGCTGCTGATGGTAATACAGCACCCGGCTCTCACTCCGTACCACCCCTCAGAAAGGGTGCCTGTGTCCCCTTGACTCCCCATGCAGTATGTATATGTGCGGGCTCGGCATGACCTGAACTTGGGCAGGGGCAGGAAGGTCTATGTGGTGCTGGCGAAGTCCGTGATGGTGGCACAGTACCCTGAGAAAAGCGGGGTGCTCAGGGTGAGCGACTACAATCAGAGCATAGCCATAGAAAGCGACGGGGGAGACGGGACGCGAGGTAACTCCGCCCACCGCCGCCACGCCGACTCACACTAGTTAACGCTGCAGGCCACCTCTGGTCACATCGACATCTGTTTAGCCGAGACGTTCATCCAAAGTGATGTGTGATATTAAGAGAAGAATGAAAGACCCCAAACTTGGGATTTGAACCAACAACCTCCAAGGCACCTTGCAGTCCCTGTCTGTAGCCCCTCATAAGACATGAAAAGGTCTACTGCAAGGAGAGGCATGTTAGGGAGTGGGGTGACGTCCCTGGGAATGGCGTCTGGATGGGATAGAGCATAATATGTTGACATGTCCTGGTCGAATTTGGTTTCAGTCTTCATGTCCTACTTTGATAATCCGGGTGGCATGATCCCAGCCTGGCTTGTCAACTGGGCTGCTAAGGTGAGTCCCAACCAAAGAAACATCCTTCTGCCTTAAGTGATTCACTCTACTGCTGCATCTATATCCATAATGGACCACGTCTCTTGCCTCCCACAGACCGGCGTGCCGTCCTTCCTGACAGACATGCAGAAGGCCTGTGAGAACTACCCCGAATACTGCAGAAGGAACAGGACATGAGCACCGGTGGGGTCACCGTGGGGGGGGGTCAGCATTCGTCAATGACCCCATTGTTTATATCAGTTCATCTGGGTTTACTGGTTTGACTGGGATGTGATGATGATGTTGATGATGATGATGATTTGGGTGACTGTGGTCTATGAGGAGGATTCATATCTGTCTGGTGTTTTGTGGCCTGTGCTGTGAGAGGGTGGGGGGGGTGTGGCACAATCACTGACTATTATTGCGCAACCCTGCGAGTGCAAAGGCTGACTGAGAGGCTTGACAGTTTCGGAGCTGCTTTCTTACATTTTCGGGATGTGTGACATGGAATTCCCTTGCTGGCCAGCCGCTGCTGCCTCCCTGCGTGTGTATTACCCCTTTCTCCTTCAGATTGCCTGCCCTGAGGCTGGTGCTCCTCCACAGGGGGGAAATTCACCCCCGACTGAGTCTGGCTGCTAGGAGGCGTTAACAGCACAACCTCTCATTTTACTCACCATGTTTACTTTCATGTCTGTG
Source organism: Petrocephalus sullivani (assembly GCA_026780845.1). Taxonomy (NCBI): domain Eukaryota; kingdom Metazoa; phylum Chordata; class Actinopteri; order Osteoglossiformes; family Mormyridae; genus Petrocephalus; species Petrocephalus sullivani. Next base: position 16,587,995 of record JAODKM010000043.1, read on the forward strand.
TGTGCCTGGTTGCCTTTTAATTAGTTTATTTACAAGAAAATGGCACTAGGCAGATGTGTTTTGGGCCATTCTGTCTGTAATTTCTGCATTTCAGGATATGTAATCATACCTTTTTGGAAATTTGTTGTGTATAAAATCATTAATTATTGTTTTGCACTGAAATAGAACAGAAATATGTATAACTTTAAATTATTAACATTTTATGTTATTTTTTTCCCTTTTTATTAAATACAATATGCTGCTTCCAGAATATGCATTTTTCCTAAAAGATCTGAGCTGAAATTTCAAATATTTATCTCTAAAATATTCAGGTATATTGGTACTGAGTTCCTGCCTTGGAATTTGATAGGTAGGCTTTATTTAACTTTATGGTGTCTTTTTTTAAAGAAGATTCTGCCTCTGCCTTTTGAGACCCCAGAGCAGGTGTCCAGCACCTGCTAGAGCTGCAGCGTCTGCAGGATTTTCTTGCGTCCCGGTGCTCGGTTAATTAATAAAAGTCGCCGTCCTGCTGGAACACACCGATAAGCAGCCAGTCAGCAAACGATTCGCGTCTAAATAAAGCCGCTTGACGTCGTTTCCGCCGGTGACCGGTAACGCTAAGACGCGACAGAAAGCTGCAGACTCTGCGTCCCTTTTTCGGGACAGAGGGTGGACAACGACACCTTTTAAGTAGAGCGGAGTAGAGACCGCCAGGCTGGCTGAGTGCACCTTTGGCCGACCGTTGATGATTAAAGCAGGCTGTAGCTGAGAGCTCTGCAGCACTGGCACAGGAAAGGGGTGTCAAGACATTTGTCAGTGGTATTTCTGTTTGGCCCACAGGATTAAATTGGCCATATTCATTAACATACATCCATCTTCCAACCATTTGTCCAGTATGGGGTGGTGGCGGGAGGGGGCTGGAGCCTATCCCAGACTGCACTGGGGACCATATCCAGGATGCCAGCCAATCACAGGGCACACACACGTGCACACAACCATGGGCAATTGCAAGACACCAGTTCACCTAACGGCATGATTTTGGATAGTGTCTAGAAACTGGGGTATCCAGTGGAAACCTACTCACCATACACTGGGCAGGGGTGGGATTCAAACCCAAAACCTGCCATGCTACCCACTGAGACACTGTGCCAGCCTCATTAAGATTATATTTTAAAAAAGGTACATCCCACTGACTAGAAAGAACAAACAAACTGGCACACATTGGTTACCAGGTGTCCCATAATAAGGTGGTGTCAAGGTAACATGACGGAGATGCCCCATGGTATCTGTTCCATACACGCTTTCAGTCAGGTTACTAATATGCCTGATTAACTGATGTTTGATGAATTTAGTGTTAATTAACTCCAACAGTACACAGGTGGGGCTCTGAGATTTGCAGTAGTTTAAGGCTTTATAAAGTTCAGTAAATCAGAATGCACTGGATCCTGGATTTTTGCACATACCAACAGTCATGTGATTAGAGTTGATTCCAATTCCGTGGTCCAAAAGTAACATGCCAAAATCCCCCAAACTGCACTGATGGGTTTACAAATATGTACTCTCTCTCTCTGTTAAATGAACGGTTTTCTTGTCACTTTTTGAATGCCAGTGGAAGGACCTACTGTAAAGGCTTTCCAAAAACAAATTCTAGCATTTTTGCGGTTGCTCTATGATTTGGTGCCCAATGTAGTAGGGTTTCCTGTGGCCAGTAGAGGGAGCTGCAGCACAATTTCTGTGTTTCAAGCCGCGCTGATTACCGCTAGGTCATCAGCAATCTGATTCGCTATTGATTATAAGCTGTCGTTTCTGTTATCCTCCGGGACCTGTCCCTGAAAAACACACTGCAAATATTTGAATGTGTCTGTATGTTTGGAGATGTATTACCATTACCCCAGCCTTTATGTAACGTAGAGCATCCCTAATGAACGAAGCAGGTGGCGATGAACCTTTGACTGATGTGGATCGTATCCGCCTTGGGGCTCAATCCAAGAGCTGGAGACAAATCACAACATAAGGGGAAATCAGCATTAACCATGCCTGGGCTGTTTTATAGGAGTTTGTCCGAGGTTTTTACTGTCCTATAAGCATTAACGTGTGCCATAAAGCAGCTCTTGTGTAGACAAATTTTCCAAGTCATTGATGTCGGAGGGAAACACGAAGCAGGGCCGCAGGAGCGTTATCTATACTGACACCATACTACACTTACAGGAAGGACCGCGCTTTGGTAACGCGACTTTCACGGTGATCGCTCGCATCTCACCAGTCCAGCGTTTATTGATCTGGTGCACCACCTGCACGCCAGAGTCAGCTAATCAAGGGCTTTATGACTATTTGACAGGTAAAATCAAGCATATAGACAGTGGAACTGAATTGAGAACCACCGACGTAAGGTATTGGGTCCAGATGTGTACATCCTTAACACATCTGGGTCCTTAACGTGGCAATTCTACATTCTAAATTCTAGCATTTCTCTTGTGGTAGCACTGGTATTTTTATACCTGCTACGTCTATGCTATGCGATCCCTTTGGCGGGGATGTTCTCAGTACACTGCGCATTTGGCGTTTTCTGTTTTCAGACGCACGCCCGTCTGCGCCCATAAACGGCTCATCCTGCGAGCTGTTTGCGAGAAATCCCGGCGTACAGAAAGGCTGATTTCCTAACGCCGTGCCGACATAGCTTTGGCAGTAAATCCCCCTCCGTGTCAGACCCGTATGGGCAGGGTGAGGGCTCGTACCGGTGCCGGTTGTAAGGCCAACACGTATCTTAAACGCGCTCTGTATATGAGTATGCAAGCTCCGCGGGAATATGCAGATACAACATCCTGCAGGGCGTTTCCATAGCTGCCATTGCAAGAGCGTCTCTAACATCTTCACAGACCTCAGGCGTCGTTCTCCTTTGGGTTAAGCACAATAGAAGCCTAATATATGTCAGCCTTTCAATAATTTAAGAGCCTGGGATGATGTAAAAAAACGTCTTAGAAAATAAATTGTGATTTTGAAGAAAGGTGTGTGTGTGTGGCTTTGTAATTCTTACAGTGTGGGGACCCAGTGACCCCACAATGTGATAAAAATCTGGTACTTTTGACCTTGTGGGGACATTTTTTCGGTGCCCGCAAGGATACGCTCAATTTTATAATTGATTGCAATTAAAAAACGAAAAATGCCAAAAGTCTCATATTTTATTGTGTTACTTATGGTTAAGGTTAGGGCTAGGTAGGAGTTAAGGGTGTCATAGTTGGAATCAGGGTTATGCCCATAGAAATGAATGGAGTGTCCCCATAATGATAGGATTACACACTGTGTGTGTGTGTGTGTGTGTGTGTGCGGAGGGCGGTATTGTAGTGCATGTTTTCATGACATATAAACATGCTACACTTGTAGTGCTCTGTATATCCTGTAAAACATCCTACCCACAGCACCTTCAGCTTTATGACACTGTGATGATGGTTTAAAAGCAGCTTTCTGTGCTTTGGGAGCTATATCAATGGCTGAGAAGTGGAAAACCCCCCATTCTAGTACAGACAGCCTCCCAGCTGCTTTACAATCCCAGCTTTGAGTGAGGCTACGTAAGTCACTTTGTGTCTTTGAAGTAAATCGGTATTTCACTTGAGGAGTCTTGTTTGATTGCTTTTCCTAAGGAGTCCTTACTCGCTGGATCATGTTCTTTGCGGAGGGATGCTGTTATTTCTTGTTGGCTGATGGTGTTGTGTTGGACTGCAGAGCACTCACACCATCCATCAGAGGCTGGATATCTGGTTGGCACAGGTATTACATTTGCATGAGTTTATGAATATCAACTGGCTTCTGGAATATGTCACCCTGCACCAGTTAATCAGCTGGACGGGCCACTTCGAGAATGGCTCCCTCCTCTGTCTGTGAGAGCCTGTGAGAAGGACTCTGTCGTCGGGGGGTTGGATCATGGCAAATGACAGTGTGGTCTGCGGTACACCGTTGCCGTGATGTGTTGCCCGGGGCGTTGACCGCGGCTCCTCCCCCAGTGCCGCTGTGTGGTACCAGGTCAGCACAAACCCGCGACTGACTCTCTAGTCATTTCTTACGTTTTTTTCTCCCAAGTTATCCAGAAGCATAGATTATGTGAGACGGAATGCAGTTTCGGTGGGACTGAATTCTTTGCTTTTTAAATAAAGGCGTGGTAGAGGCAGAGGTTGGACGGATACTATAACCCTAACCCTAAATCACCAAACCCTCCTGCAGTTCTACAGTGCAGTTTGTCTGGTGCTTCCCATGAGCAGAAATCGATCACATGGCGTGATCTTTGAGCACAGTGAGGCAGCGATCATCCTGTTTCCTCGTTGGGGCTGCACGTTCCCCTTGGGTCGCACTGTGCACCTCGGAGCGGGCCCTCCATAGGCAGGCAAGGGGGGTATGCAGCCAAGGTCATAGCCAGGGTTTGACAGCGAGGTCCGTGGAGGGGGGGGGGGGGTGCATCGGGGAACCCTAGACCCAAAAACAAGTCAATAAAAGACAAGACTATGCAAGATAAAATAGAGTGCAGTGTAAGACTGTCATATGACTGTGATAATTGGTCATATTAAGAGTGGCTGTACCACTATAGTCTGTCAAATAAACCCCG
>JAODKM010000043.1:16597294-16622333 GCA_026780845.1 Petrocephalus sullivani
CGCCCCCCAAAGCATGGAGATGGTAAAGCATCTCCGTCTGGCTGAATGACACCGTGGACTACATCTGGATCCAGTCGGTGCATCATTGGACTGTAACTGCGGTGTAGTGCTAACGGACGAGTGCACGGCGTGTGGATTTACCGACCCCCCCCCCCCCCCCGGATATTAAATTAGAGAAGTAAATACGGTAATCTGGCTAGACACCTGGGAGTTTGGACAGAATTCCGTACCACGTTCTGGTAACTGGGGGTGATCGTGTATCTCTGCTGGGATTTTGTTATATAAAGGGGTCAGTAAGTGCAACATATAACTTTTCTGTAACGAAAAAAAAACACGCATTTAACTCGACTTAATTATTCGACAGTTTTTACGTAGTCTAATTATTAAGACCTGTATGTACATTTGTGTAATTTCGCGTTAGGAACCTCAATCGGCGTTTTTTTTTTATATCAATGAGCACCTTTATTTTGAAGCTGTAACCGCGTTGAACGAACTTGTATTCGGACTTGTAAACATGGATCTGGCTTTTTGTGTGGCTCTGTACCTACTGGCGCTATCATTTGGTTTTGGCATAAAGGAGAGCACGTGTCAGCATTACTATATCCTCCGTCCGATTCCAAGTGACGTTTTACCAGTCGTGACACTCCAAGAAGACCCAGATCCCTTCTTTGATCCCAAGGAGAAAGATCTTAATGAAACCGTACTGCGAAATTTGCTGGGAAGCCACTTCGATTCGCTGTTCATGTCCACGACGCCGCCGGAAGACAGGCACGCATCTCCTGACCGACTGGACAGCTTGGAAGAAGCGCATCTGCCCAACGGATCGATGCCCGCGGAGATAAAGTCTCTGGAGTTTGACGTTTCGCACGGCAAGAAGCACAGTAGCAGGAAACTTCAGCGCAAGCTGCAGCTTTGGCTCTGGTCTTACGCCTTCTGCCCGGTGCTGTACGTTTGGAACGACCTCGGGTGCCGATTCTGGCCCCGTTACGTGAAGGTGGGCACCTGCCCCCGCGAAAGGTCCTGCTCCGTCCCCGAGGGAATGGTCTGCAAGCCGGACAAAACCACCCATTTCACGATACTGACGTGGAGATGCCTGCAGAAGAACCTGGACTCGACGTGCACGTGGAGGCACGTGCAGTACCCCGTCGTGGTGGAATGCAAGTGCGCGTGCTCGAGCTGATGCGACGCAGATTGTCGCGCGTGTGTCACATCGTACAGCTTATACACGTAATATATGACTTTGTATTGTGTCACTTTGTCGGTTTATGCTAAAATGGGTTGCAGTGTTCGCAGAAACCACACCAACAACAACGTAATAACACCTTTACCTACAAAACCATGTAATCTGTACTGAAATTTATGAGACTTCGGGCTGCTTGTTGCTAGTGCTACTATTATTGTTATTATTAGTTGCAGTAGTATTTTATAGATACCATGATAAAGGATTTTAAGTTTTGAGTACAAATTACGGATGATACATTATTTTCTTGTCGCGACAATTGTAAATATGCGGAAGCATTATAGCGACTGTGTAAAATGTTAAATGTGGCTATTTATTCCTAATATTGTAGCTGTTTTGTACATCGGTAAAATAAAACCACTAAATTAATAGCCTTTCTCGTAACTTTCCCTGTCTGGGGGGGGGGACACGCCCCCCTCCCAGTTACATAGAGACCCTGTTCATGGCTGGATAAGCTTAAATGTTGAGACCTTTTGCTTACCGTTTGGTCCCACCCCCAGCTGGTTTCAAATTCGATCATGCAAGCGAAGTTGGAGGCCGTGTTATGCGTCTTAGACCTGTTGCATATCTCGGGAATATTACATTCGATTAACATTATGGACGGCCAGCTAGTTCTCGAACACTCTTGAGAAAAAAAACAGTGTAGTTAAAGGCACACCGTGTATCGTATCCTATGATGTTTATCGCTCTTTTACGAAACAAAATAGCACATACCCGCTAGATCTTACTACAGGAAGTTTCACAACCATCCGTTACGCCGTTGACATGAAAGCTTCACGGAAGAATCCCTAGTAATACTGTAGCGTCTTTTATTACACTTTAAATTGAACGGAACCGGGAATCGGGCGTCACCGCAACCAATTCACGAACCACCCATTTCCTATCTAAGATCAATGATAACCGGTCGATCGCATAGTAAGTAATTTGCGTGCATCCATCTTCAGACTGGGGGAAACAAACCCACGGCAACTCGAGGGAAAAGGCGACGCATGCGCAGAACCACGCCCGGGACTCGAGCCAACAGCCTCCAGGCGCGAAGACGCGGTGTTGCGCTCCGAGCTACCGCGCCAAGTAATTCCCCAAGCAGCCCTGCCAGACTTAATCAGTTACGGCACGGCACGGCTGACAAGCTGGCCGCAATTAACTAATTAAGAGCCGAGTGAGGGCGGACAGCGGCGGGGCTTCGGGAGCCTTTCATGGCAAAGTAATGGCTGGGAAGTGCGGCCTTCTGCTGCGGACTCTAAGAAGAATTACAGCATGGGGAAGCATGCAGCTTATTTTTCACGTAGGCAGAAGTTCTCCCTAATTTAGTGCTTTTTTTAAGACTGAATTCGAGGCAGTGCGAGTTAAGCGTGACGCGCACCCAGCATCACAATTGGCGTGTCAGTGGTAGGTCTTTGGAACAAGTTCATAATCCGCATTTTATGTTCTCCTTTACATTATTTGAGTGGGTATTTCACTGGGTAATATTGCCATATTCGTATTCTGCATATATGCTGAATGGTTTGTGTCAAGTGTGATATTTTTCAGTATATTCTGTAATTCTGTGTTAATAATTAGGCCTCGATATACAACGGTGTAGGAGAGAGTGTGATTTTGGGAGGGGTACGATTTGATCATTTAAATACCCCCAATAATCTTTGCATGATCTTTGCATGAATAAAGCCAAAGTATATGGATTTATTCATATGTCCCTGTATATAAATTAATGAGACCTCAATTGCTGTATATACTTGTATAATGCATACATATTCACATGCATAATACATATGCACAAGTATAGAATTGTTTTGTTGATTTGAATATTGAGTGACCTCTTAAGTTGCCTTTTTTCCACGTTAACCGGGAAGCATTTTTCTCTGTATGGGGCCGACTGCTTACCAGAATTAAGTTTGAGGGCCAGGTATGGAAGGATTCTGCAAAACAGGAATCAGTTTTTACTGCAGTTTACCCCTAGAAGTGTGTCGGAGTCCCTTTCTGTTTTTGGTACGGCCGTAATTATGAAGCAAAATTGTTTCAAGAAGTACGTCTTAAACGAGCAGCTCAAATAGTTGGAGCTTTGTTTTGCTTTCATACCTCTTTGGTTCACACTTTGTACACTTGGGACAGTAGTTGGACACAAGCCGCAGGTCTAGGAGCGCTGGTCAAATGTAACTATTTTGTACTACATGTCTGTGGTTGCGACTCCCTGCCAAGTTGGAAAAACTAAAAATATAACGCGCAACGGCGCCCCCTAGGGAGTCATCGGGGGAATTTGCAGAGGCTGTAGGGGATGTTCAGAGAGAACAGCCCCAAACAAACAAATGTGTGGAAATCCAGGAGAAAGCAGTAAGGGAACAGAGCAGCTGCTGATTGTGATGTTGTGTAGTCAGTAGGATGGGGCATGTTTTCTCACTCTGTGACGACATACTGGGACTTGTTGATACTTCTAAAATGTGGTCAACAGTAACGATGCAAAAATATTTTCTAAAATTTTATTGGTATTTTTAGAATTCATACTATTCAGTAACATCTCAACAGCAGTGAAAGAAAGCTTAGTCCAAAGAACAATCCCAACACGCCCTTCGTCGCTGTCTGGCGTTACTTTGGTAATGCAGCAGTGGGGGAGGATTTTATGAGTGAAATATATGAAAAGAACATTTATGTAGCCAGCAAAATCCTACTGAGATCTAAAAAAAAAAAAAGGTCTGTGTTTGAGGGAACCTGGCCAGGAAGGTAGCAGACTAAACTTAGTCCAGATGGAACGATGCGGAGTTTCTGAACACAAGTGGAGTGTGGCGGTGAGGCTTATGTGGAATCGGTTTGTCATCTCTCAAACTTCAAAGAGGAGTGCATGAGCATGCCACTGCTCTTTTTTATTTTAAGACATCAAAGTATCGGTGTGTCCATGCATAGGTATCGAATGTGCAGATTTATGTGGTGAAAGTGTTCTATATAAATGGTGTGTGTGTGTGTGTGTGCGCACACATACAGGAGCAGTGTGACAGTGCAGTGTGGGGATTCTGTCTGACTGACTCTTCTGGTCCTAACAGAGGCAACACGATTACATTTCAGCATTGATTTCTCTGCCCTGCGGTTAGAGCAGGGTAAAGGTGAAGCTAGTGCAAAGATGTAGTCCTTCATACACGCGTGCGAGTTCCCAGGCTCTCTGCTGATTTAAACAATCATGCATTTTCTACAATAATACTGTGGCAGGCTGCGGAGTGGAAGTCTCTAGCGCAGGAGCAGGACAGAGGTACAGGACATCGAGGAGCATTTGAAAAATGCGACATAAAATGAGACCTAAATAAATGCAGCCAGGAGCACCAAATACATCATTGAAAAGGACAGATGTGCTCTTCAGTTGTCTAACATGGGTTTTATATGAGTTTGTAATAAATCTCGTATCTAAATTGCATTACTTACAAGCTGTTTGCATGAAATGCAAATGACTAAATACAGCCATAGAAATAGCACCATAATCTCCCTGTAACAGTCAAGGAAAAATACTAAATTACTATTTATTAAAGGTTAATAAAATGACAGGTGGTACAATGAAAAGGTCTGACCGCCTTCCTATTGTGTTTTTAAATAAATAGTTTACATAGAATATAGCCTTCAGTCTAAGGGGTTAATCTGAGGAAGTCCTATACTGTTACATGTCTGACAGTGACAGTACATTTACCACAAAGTCTCTGACAGGGACAGATAATACAGGTCACAAGTATCACACAAGCCCTGAATATTTCACTGATGTGAGCTTAGTACGTCACTCTGGGGAAAGGGTGAGTTATCCTAGCCCTGCAATTCCGGCTAAATAGCACTGCATGAAATCCACTCTCAGTAATTACTCGTCCCAGCCATGATCGATAACTGGTGAAACCGGTGCGTTCTGCATTGTAAAACATGCTTCTAACCCTGGACGGTGGGCAGGTGATGAAGAAAACTGGGCTGCAAGGAGTCACTAGGCATCTGCTCCTTTACAGTCGACATAAAGGTCGAAAACATCAGATTCCTGTTTTTGCTCGTCTGCGTCAAGCGATGACAAGGTGATGGAAGTGCATTCATCTTCTGGCAATAATGTTCAGACTTAATAGGGAGTGAAATGGCTCCTAGTCTCACCAATACAATAGCCCATTTATTCATGGTAAATTGCCTGCACGCCGGACGTCTGCTATCCAAAATAGCTACTTCCTAAAAAGCACGTCGTCATTAACTTCATGCGCGAGAGGGAATCGTTTTCAGCTGAAAAGTCTTAAGTCTATATGGTTCTGCGCTTGCATTTTAAATGTCCTCATTGATGATTTACTATCACACATTGAAACTACCAGCCATCCCTCAATTGCCGGCACCTTTCAGCATCTGGTACGGAGTGAATCGATCGGTTTGACATTACGCTGCACACGTAGCGCAGGTTTATGCACCATGGCTAATACAAGCAGGAATGTGTAATATTCTCTTTAGTCTTATAGCACATATAGTGGTAACACTGTAAGTATTTAATGACTAAACTGACTGGTGCAATGACAAATTCTCAGGTTATTTGTTGTTTTCTTAACAATAACACTTCAGACATGTCAGTGGAGGGCTTGTTATTGGTCTCCTGGGGCTTCGCATGCTAATAAAGTGTATGTAAAGGGTGGTATTTGGCAGCTTGGTATACACTGTTAAATGCATTCCACAGCAATTGTATTATTTTTTTGGTTTCTTTGTTTGTTTTTAAGGCTCTCCTCAGGCGAAGGAAAAATAAACCACGTAGGGGCAGTTATTTGCTGGTGTCACCTGACCTCACCGCGACCCGGAGGCAGGGAGTCCTGCTGTTCAGCGTCATAAGGGTGAATGAAGCAGACCTCTGCTGACGCTGTGCTGTCCAAGCGGGCCTATCAGCAGAGGCTCAGATAACATGCCCCCGAGTGTAGCGGCTCTATAAGATGGCAGAGGAGCCTCATTGCCTATAGCAAGGCTGCCCAAACCCTGCTCCTGGAGATCTACCACCCTGCAGAGCCATAATTCAACACACCTGCTAGAGAAAATCAGGCCCCCAGTAGCATTTAAGTATGACAGCCAGCGACGCTGAAGCCAAGTTTGCTCTAAAAGGCCCCGAAGGCCCCGATCATTGGGTGTGTTATATTAAAGTTGCACCTCAGGTCTACAAGGTAGTAGATGTCTTGGGGCAGGGCTGGGCAGCCCTGGCCTATAGCGTTTTGAATCTTTCACAAATGTATACGACAATCACTTTTCACCACAACTTAAAAAAAATAAAATAATAAAATTTCTCCTGTACTTCCAGTTTGTGTGACTAATGCGAATTGTGTACAACAAACAGCTTGTAAAAGGAAAACGTAAAAACACATGGAATATTCCAGTATGAATCCTACAGAAACGTGTAAATGGCAGCATAAGTCTGTAAGCTTTTTGAATACTACAGGCCAGATCTTAAATAGAGGTAGCTAAATTGCAATTTTTGATTTGTTGGCACCATTTAAGAAAGACTAAAAACTATATATAAAAAAAATGAGATGAAGTGATTGGAGTCACAGCCGTATTACAGAAGTGAAATATTGTTCTTCAAAGGATGAGGCTGGCAGAAAGCTTCAGTTTGTGATTTGTCCATAGCAGGTATTTCCAATACATTCCCCCATTTTTCTTTTTAATCTGGCACTTGCCACGGATTCTGAAGATTCTACCAATGTCCACCAATGGCCTTGAGAACAAGTAGTCTTCCAGTGGGAAGCCTATGGCCGGAGCTTCCGCCTGTCGATCCTCATATCGAATACTGTGCCCTTGACTTGGGGAGGTTGGCCACACTGGCCTGCCTTTACCCCAGTCCGGTGGCTTTGCTTCTCAGTACTGACGCAGACTGAAGAAGCCCACACTTGTTGGAGACTCTTTGACGGTCACCGTGACCAAGTTAGCTGTGACATCCGTGACGAAGACATGTTCAATTAGGCTTCGCGTGGGCTTCCAGTCCTGGCCAGACTGCACGGAGACTGTCAGGTTCTGGCCTCGGCTGGGCGGGGGAGAGTCATGCTCAGAGTCTGAGCTGGACTCCTCTTCCCCTGTGCTCATCTCACTCAAGACTTTCCCCGCCTTCCCGCCATCTTTGGAGGATGACCTCCGAGCCCTGCCCCGGGCAGCCGCGGGCTCTGTGGCAGGCTTGGCCTCGGGTCTCCTGGCTTTCTTGGCCTGTCTGTCTGTGCCCAGCCCCAAGTCTCCAGCCTCTGCAAGCCTGCCTTGCCCTCCGCCCAGGCCCCTTCTGTGTTGCTGGCCCCCACCCCCTGTTCCCAGAGTCTGCGACGGTCCCTTCCGGGTTGGGTTGACCGTTCCGTTGCCCGCAGAGATGCAACCCTGTGTCTGCTTGCTGACACTCTGCAGGTTCAGGCCCTGCAAGCTGAGAGCCTGGTGACTAGGGCCCTTCGGCAGGGGCTGAGCGGCGGTGCGAGGTGGAAGGGTCTGGGCTGCAGTCTCTTGTTTCCTCTGCCCATTGGGGGTTCCGGCGGCTGAGGACGGAGCCCCCTGCCCCCCGCTCCCTCCAGTGGAGAGCTTGGTATTGTGTAGATTGAGTGCAGCCACCCCCGGTGACTTGGAGGCAGTCACCCTCAGGTCCAGCTCCGACCCGCTGCCCACGTCCGAGACTGACAGCTTGAAATCTGGCGCGCCCTTATTCTGAGGGACACGGCTCACGGGGGTGGTGGCTGTGGTACGAGTTGGGCCCACGGTACCCAAAGGACTCCGTACCCCCTGCGAGAACGAGCCTCTGCTCTGGGCACCGGGTGGCTCTCTAGCTCCACCCACCCGGTTCATACCTGTGTAGGTGAAGCTGGCAGGCTGCAGGGGTTTCTTGATGGGCGTCTTAGATTCCTGGCTCTGCGACAGTAGTTCCTTCTCCCTTGTGGTCGGCCTCAGGAGCTTCCGGGCTCCCTTGCTCTGCCGGAGCGCCTTCAACTCTGGCGGCAGTGCCTTCCTCCCACGCTTCTTCTTCACGGGCTCCTGTTTGGCCACCACGATCTGGGCCTTCTTCTGCGGCACGGGGTGCAACTCACGTGCCCGCTGCCCCGGCTTTGCCTTCGCCTCCTCGCCGTCATTGTCGTCGTCGGAGGATGACGAGGACGACGACGAGGAGGAGGACGACGACGAGGAAGATGATGAGCTGGAGGACGAGGAGGACGAAGAGCTACTTGACTTTGTCGCAGGTGGAATGGCTTCCTGAATGAACAAACGGGAGTTATTACAGTAACTGCCTGTGAGATGATAAATGGAAATCGTTTAGCACAAACATCCTCATTCCTACCAAGATTTTCCGGGGTCTGCCTCTTGGCCGTTTTCCTCGCTTGCGGAACAAAATCTCCTTTTCTTGTTCTCTGGAATCGCAGAAGACTGCTTCAGCAAAAAAGCCAAACTTTTGTCCAGTGATGTCACAACAGACAGCCTAAAGCAAATGGGAAGTGGCCAGTACACTGCTCGCTCTTTCAAGCGGAATTCAAGCTGATCTGACCCCAGACACACTGACAGATCCAGATATAATACTGCAGTTGTCCATCTTTTACAAAACATTGTTTCTCCCCACCTCCAGCTTACATTTGAACAATGTGCTACTTTTGGGAAGAATTTCATTTTCCTAACGGCATCCAGTATCTCCGCCATTGTCTAAATTGTGGATTCCATGCATGTCCTCTTACATTTTAGAACATTAAGTTTAAAAAAAAAAAATAAAACTCACGGTTCAAACACTTTGCAGATGCCAACAAAACATGGAAGTATTCACAGCCCCTGCAATGACTCACTTTTCTGAGGATCGCCAGTGACCTGCCTTGGTCAGTGTTTTGTTAGTGTGCATTTCTCCAGGGAAAAGTGTTGTGCCCTGCATTTCGGCCTCTGTGGTGACTCTCCCCCCTCCCCCCTCCAGAGGAGGGTCTCCCTGACTCACCTCTTGTGGAATGCTGCCAGTAGCCTTGGGTCCAGGATATTCTCCTGGGGCTCCCAGCTGTTGTGCCTGGAACAGAGCAACACGATAAATTCTCCAGCACCAAACCCACCAATTTTGATGTCTGTTTAAATACAATTTTCGTTACTCCACTGGGCACAGTGTAGGTTAACCATGTAGAGACTGCATACTATCATCACCTATAACTAGTTAAAATGTTGTCTGTAAAAAATGGGCCAACTTTGTATATAAAGTGGGTTGGTGGGCGGTGAGGGGAAACTGAGCCTGATCTGAATGTGTGTGTAGGACTTGAAACTTTTCACCTACCCGTGCATTATCCTGAACGGGGCTTTTCAAAGACTGGGGGGAAATACCGCACTGAATCTGATCTTAAGGTAAAGCAAGATGTGATCACGGTTCTCATGCACAGAATTTGTTTAACCAGCAATCCTCTATAAACCTCGATTTAAATACTTTATTAAACTGGTGTGCTTTGAGACATCCTTTCATCAGTATAGTATAGCTATAATACTACAAAACCGACTGGATGCTTATTTAAAACCCAGGTGCAATTATTTTTTTTTTTGCAAAGTTTTTATCATTTCAGAACTCCTCTCCCTGCAAGTTCATTGCGACTAGTGCAGGCAGCGTTGGCTGGGCTTCTCAGTCGTTTAAAACTCACACTTTCTAACAAGTAACAACTTTTTCCCCTAACAATAGTTGATCGGTTCCCCTGGCAAAACGTAAATGACAGATGGAAGGCGTCGATATGATTTAACGCAACTGCGTACCCGATTAACGTCCCGGCCGCAGCCGTGAAGCGTGAGATAATTAAGTTATCCAAATTAATTTAATGAAAGCGCCTAGGAGGAAGAGCAGGGGGGCGCCAGCCGCCTGGGGGTGGGGGGTTAGAAACGGCCCACGTTGGGTGTAGCAGCGAGGGTCTGCGTGGGCAGCATGCCCGTCCCAGGACCGGGAAACGGAACGGCAAAATTGCACAAAAAAGCCGAGCGAAGCGAACCGTGCACCTACAGCTAGTGCAAGTCCGGTTATCAACCCCACACAAACTATTATGCAAAGAGACAATTGCGGTTTTTTTTCCTCCTTCGAATTAATAAACATCCAAGTATAGTTTATTTTTCGTAATTAGAAAAGAAAACATTAATTTAACCGTGCATCCTCCTTATAACTATAAAACGGTGACACCTGAAAATACTGAAGATGTTGGGCACGAGACTTAAAAAAAAATAATTGCGCGCTACCAATCTAGCGATTTCAAATGCGGCCAATATATTGGTGCACATCTACATTTACCTACAAAAAAGCATGCATTCCCATGATTAACATCCCAAGAAAGGGCTTGCATCCTTGCAAGACAGGCTTGGCATTTCTAACCACATTTCCTCCCCCCCCCTTCCAAGCTTCCAAACGGCTAGGTAGCTAATAATCATTCATAAAACTTGGTGAGTCTTACAAAAAAAACTAGTATTTCGCCCAAAAAGCAGCCCGCACTGCTGGACTGCTACGGCCGCCCGAGCACCGAACCGCAGACCAGCAAGTAAGTTGGGCAACAGATCGCCCCAAGTTTCCCGTGCTCGGCGCTTTTCTGCGACGCCGGAGCAACAAGCGGTGCGCTGTTGTTGTTTTTCATTGTTTGAGGCAGATCCAGCAGCTGCAGCTGCGCTCCCACTTACTTGGATGACCATCCTCGCCACTTCACCAGATACTCCAACTTTCCCTGCAAGAAAGCAACCGCGAAAATGTCACACGGGCGCCGGGGAGCGCGGCCGAGGATCCGCGACGCGCGGACGCACCGTTTCTAACCTTTCTCAGCCGTTTGTTGAGGATGCATTCGGCATCAAAAACCTGTTCCCCCACGGCGCTCAACTCCTCCATGACTGCGGTCGATAGCTACGATTCAAACCCTCTTTTATGAAAAGGGGGCGGAAAGAAAACAAAGCATGAAGTTTGTCCCTCGGCGAGCGCCGTACTCCGTTATCGCATGAGCGCTCGCTGGCTTTTGCCATTGCTTTTTTGAGCCGCGGTCGCGAGTCGGCGGTGCTACAAGTTAGCACGTAAAATCTACATTTTTATTAAAATGTTATTTGCTGATTTTTTTTGCATATGATTGTCAGCTTTTTCTGGACTGAGAACGTGCTGAACTCGAGCTAGTATTGATATTATGTATGCTGATGTGGCTCGCTGAATTATATGGTGACAGTTATTTTCTTCTTACATTTTAAATAATGTGAACTTTGATTTTAAATTTATTGTATGATTATTGGACAGGACTGTAATGGGTTATTTGTCCCACGCCACATTAGCCTCGCAATGAAAGGTCATTTAATTGTAAATAAAGCAAATAACTTGTGTAAGCGTAGGTAATATAGGCGGGTATAGAAGTAAATCTCATTACTAACTGGAACATAGGAACAATTCCGTTTTTAAATGTGTGTGTGTGTATAATACAACTTTATTTAAATAAACATGAAATGTTCATGCATAAGGACATGTAACCGGACCGACGAAGCGGAGAGGGGTACGTGCTCCAGAATGACTTGGCAATGGAACTGAGCAGACATTTCTCTCCACGTTTTATGTCCATCAAATGCAACTTAATAGCACTTGCATAATTCGGTCCCGCATGCACATACAGCGAAGGTTGATGCTGTTTGTGGATACCCGCACAAAGACGCATTCATTCGCAGACGTAGCCCAGGTGGGGGGATTTCTTACTGCTGGGTAATATTCCCATTTATAGTAATCGCTCCTGACGCCTTCGCGCCAAGTTTTATTAACAGAAATATAGCAAGGTCCTCCTCAGCCGGTAAGCTTTGTAGAAACCGTGCGGTATCCCTGCCCTGGGGGTAGACTTTCTGTCAGATGCCTACAGACTATTATAATACAAAGTGGCCATATTTTTGTGGGATGGGAATGCTGAAGTCAAATTCAGTAAGACGTTCAAAAGGGTTCTCTGATGATCTTGTTTTTCAAACGAAATTTTGCATTATTAAACCATTAAATGCGTTGAAAGATCTTTGTGCGAGCCTCAATGAAGCAGAAGCAATATTCCTTGAATCTAGATTTAAATGTATTACATTTTAATGTGTCTTTAATGTTTGTTCAATGTTATAACTAATCGAATACAAAACTTGAGGTGCGATTTTTATTCTTGTTTTTTTTGTATGTACGATGAATCTTTATTCCGATGTTTAAGGTTAAGATGCTGTCAGCTAATGAATACATGCATCACCGTGTGTAGGATTTATTGCTCTTTGCTTTTATGCTTGTTCATTGACTTGTTTGTTTACCATGTGTGTATCTTTAAGCTATGAACTCGGACAGACTTTTAAAAAAAGAATTCAAGATTTACTTAAAATAGTATTTATTTTTCTGCCATTGGATGGCATTGTTATAGTTTATTGTATGTCGGGCCTTTATATGTGGATAGAAGCAGCAAAGCTACACAACTGACAATAATTCCTCATTATGTGCTTGCCGATCGTCCTTTGTTCCTTCATTCATTGACTTGATTTGCTTTGGGCAGTTGCACCTGCTAACTGATGCTTCAGCGATCATGAAACAAATCTTCCTGGGTGTTTTGTCTTCTGCTTGTTAGTGAATACACAACTGTGTCAAGCAGGCCATGTGCCAGGGGAAGACGCTTTTATTATTGGCTGTGGGGGAGGATCTGGACCCAGTCTTTAATGCTGGGCAGACAGATGTTTCTCTTTTCCAAAGTGTAATTTAATATTGTCTTGTCTTGTTTTCAGTCAAGCGTTCCTCACATGCTACTTTGCTTGAGTTGGACATCCTTGTCGTTGGTCTCCTCAGAGCTGAAATACAGGGAGTGATGTCATTTTGGCGACCGACAGCCCAAAATAATAAAAAAAAAGTCCAGATTCAGAAAAATCTATATTTCATTTTCTGGGAAAATATGACTCCACTTTGTGTTCCAAGTGGAATTGCACATTCAGTGTGTCTACGTAAAATGTTTCAAGTGTCACCAGCAAACTGAATGCGCCCATTGTCACAGTTCTCTCCTCTGCTGTTCATAGTGAGGAAAGTATTTAAACCGTCAATTGTAATTGAGAAAATAGCTGGTAAAAAGGGTGGTACCATCTTGACAGTCATGGTGCCAGTATTTTAATTTAATGAACAGATGCAGCAAGTTGCCTGCAGAATGTCGCCATCATGACTGGTCAGACAGCATGTGGGCGGGGCAATGACTTGCGCATCATCCAATCAGCTCAGTCACATCCTCTTTTGTTGTGAGCTGCATTCTACAGTTGTGTGGTGACCAACAGTTCTGCACAGATGTGGAAACGGTGGACATACGAATCAAGGGTAAATAGAAATATGACGTACCTGGCTTTTGGCTTTCGCCGGTGGTACCTGGCATAAGATGTGACAGCCACAAACGCAATAACTAAAATGCCAGCAGTGACTCCCAGACCAATTAGTGCGTTAAATAAGATGGTGTTCTCAGAACCTGTAATACAGGGATGGACGTATGAATCATTTATAAAAACATCGATAGTTGTCCAAGATCTGCCTGATTTAAAAAAATTCAGGTATTTATAGGACATTGTCAGTCATAAAGCCGTCTAACATTGTTAAAGTGATGTTAATATGAATATGGAGGTAGAATTTATATAATGGCAGTAATATAGATGCTGGTTGACCCAATCTGACCTCCAGGTGGTTCTGTTTGCTGCCCTGACACCAGCATGTGGCGGGTGGCATCCAGGTGCCCGTCGTTCTTCTCTGGAATGATGCCCAGCAGGTGACACATCAGGGCGTAGATGTGGATTGTCTCGAAGGGCCCCACTGTTAGGTTCCGTTGGAAGTCGGGCCCCACAGCCCGGAAGAACGGCTTCATGTCCATGGCCTGGTTGTCAAAGCCGTGTTCCCCTTTGTTGTACTGCAGAGGAAGCAGCTGGAGGAGGCAGAGCAGCGGGGTTAAGGAGCCGAAGGCCTGCGGGGTTGCGGAGTAAAATGCCAGCAGAGGATCTGTTGCTCGGCCTTCTGGGAGATGAGCGTCACCCAATGACAGAGGCACTCCATTCATTTATGGTGAATAAAGTGTCATCGTTGTGGTTTATTGTTACTATTAACTGTGCAAGAAAATAAATTTGGTTTAAGATAAAAACGATGAAATCGGTTGTAGTGTAGGAAGAAGAATCAATGGTGATTTAATCTAAAGTCTGTTGATCGAACAGTCGTGTTCTGGTTGTGGAAGTAGAAATCTAAATAATGCATTCTGCAATGATGTTATATCATGCTGGGTGGATTAAAATGACTTTTGTTAATATTACGTTACAGAAGTTATTCTCGTCGCACACCCTTTGAATGTGAGCCTGCTGTATTACTATGATGTGTGTAAGATTGTAAGAGCATTGCCTGGATGGGATGAAACTCAACAGAATTAAATGCTATTACTGGTCCGCAGTACAAATGGCCAATAGAGGGCGATGTCGACTTAAAAATTTGGAGCTGTGCTCTTCCAGTAATCTGTGAATTATTTAAGTTTGTGTTCAATAGAGGGAGCATTTCAAGCAAAATCGTGGCGCGTACTGCAGCTTTTTAAGAAGCGATTGGTAATCTCCAGCCTGGGCGAATGGTGATGTCGCTCATTTGGAGACACTACTTACTCCATTGACAACATATCCAGGGTCGGCAATGAGCACGAGAGGCAGGATGCGTGGGTGCTTTGTGTAGTGCATGTGCCCTGGCAGCTCTTCTTTTCTGTACACGTGCAGGTGTGGGTGCGCACCCTTCAGGGAAGCATACACCTTGTCCAGTAGGCCTTCTTTGGGCAGCAACATGCCAACTGGCCCATAATCCAGCAGCTGAAAGGCCAGGTCACGGAAGGAGAAGCCAGGAATCTTGGACAGGAGGATCTGGTTGACCTGGCCGCCCCGTAAGATGGCGCTCATGCCATGATCGGCCGTGATGATGATGTTGAGCCTCTCAGCGAGCCCATGTGACTGGGCGGAGCTCCGCAGGTAGCCTACCGTGCGGTCCACCTGCCTGACCATGTCCCTTCGTTCCGGCGAGTCAGGCCCATACTTGTGTCCCACGCCGTCAGGCTCGCCGAAATATAAGGAGACAAAGTCCAGGTCAAGGTCGGTGAACCAGGAGCCCATCACTTTGTCCACGTTCTTCTGCCAGGCCGTCTCGTTGGAGTAGTTGTATAAAGCGGGCTCCACCTCGCCCACCAGTACCTTCTGACCTTGGTATCTTGAGGCCGTACCAGGGAAGTGAAGCGAACCTGCCTTAAGGCCCTGGTAAGACAGGAGAACTGGGATTAACCTCAGGCTGATGGACAGAGCAGTAAAATGAAGGGCTCTAAGACTCCCGATCTGGTCCATTTTTGCTTCTGGAAGGGAGCAAAAATGTGGACTGTTTGACAGGGAACTTGGAAGGAGCAAAATCATAGACCGACTGTGGGTCCCCGAGGGCCAGATTGGGCAACACTGCTTGAGGACAAGTAGGTCTATTTCAAGTTTTGATTTTGCATAAGTAAACTTTCGATAGTATTACTCTTTATGCATTTGTACAGACACGTTCATAATGAATTTGAGATCCCTGAGACTGAGGTCAGTCATGGATTTTGTGGTTCATTTGGAAACACTGGCTCACCCCAGTGTGCGTATCTCTATCTCGGTTAAAGGTTTTCATTTTTTTTTTTGGATTGTTTTATTATGTCCATGATGCTGCCAGCCAGAGTGCATTGCATTGTGGGAGTGGTACTTCCTATCCAGTTCAAAAGCTGTACTGAAGCAAATCAGTTTAGATACCGTGGAAATGGCAGTTGGTTCAAAGACGTTATCTGGATTTATACACGAATGCCTCTTAAAATGTGATCTGATCGTTAAGTTATAATCTTATTTTACAAACAAGACATTTTATCTATAATTATCTCACCATTTTATCTTTATTGGTCATTTGGGTTAAACAATCAAGGTCATTATATAAAGAATGTAAATTTTAAGATGATAATTTGAGTGTGGTGTGCCAATTAAAATACCCAGACAGTTTTTGTTACCTACCCTTTATGAAAATACTTCATAAGTCATTGAAGCTCGTAAATCTGGACCTGGTTCCGAAAGAATTTCTAATGGCCTCCATCAGTGCCCAGTCTGGTAGCGTTACAATACGACATTAGGAAGATGTTGCTACTCATCGTAGAGGTTGGTGGCCTGTACAGATTTCTGCATGGGCACGTGGTAGAATTATCAAAAAACTGAAAGAACCCTAGCGTGCAGGCTAAGGATCTGCAAGCATCTGTATTAATTTGATAACGTCTGTGTTCACAAGTCTACCATAAGCAAAAGCTTATTTTCCCATAATTCCAGAGGCTTGGGGAACTCTGTAATTTTGTATGATACATACCTACAATCTAATACCACAGGGCTTCAACCTCACAGCATCGTATTAAGTCTGATCATGGTGCCCCCCCTACTGATCAGTTTATGTACTTCACCTGTCTTTGGGCGGTTATCCAGATGGGCAGGCTGCCATTGTCCCACCACTCTCCCACAAACTGTGTCGGGTAGTAGGGCTTCTTCTCCTGGCTGCTGGTGTTGAACCACATGTTATGGATGACCCCATGGTTCTCAATGTACTGCCCTGGGAACAGCGAGCGTGCAGCCGTAGTAAGCTCGGGGAAAATTAGCCTTTTCATTGCAATTTTAAAGCCTAATCATCTACATTTATGTATTTAGCTGACAGCCTTGTCCAGAGTGACTTACATTAACCAATTACAGGGAATTACAATCTCCCTGGAGCAACTTGGTTAAGGATCTTGCTCAGGGACCTACATAACCAGAGCCTCATACCATTAGGCTACCGCCACCATCATCATCATAAAGGGGGGATAAAATGACACATTAGTGCAATAAATCTACCCAGCTGATACTAGCCTGAAAAGTGTTGTATAAGGAGACTCCAAGCAGTAATAGTACATCATAGTACTGTTAATAGATAAGAGTGACACATTTGATACTTTCAATAATTAACTCAATTTATCAATCTTTCACGTGCCAGCATGGGGTCAAGGATGCCTGGGAACCTTTCTCTGATAGAATAGAGCACGAGGAAGGGATATACCCTAGACAGGATGATGGCCCAGTACATGCTAGATGCACAGTGATACACTTAGTGATCATTTATTGAATATTAGACTACGTTAGATTGGATACATTAGATGGGCGTCAGACAATGAATTGCAGTTTTGCATCAAATCCGAAAATGGTCCTAGGAAAAGTTATACACGTGATAAATTTAAAAATATGCATCTCTACCGGGGTGTACTGTACTTGGAAATTAGCCTGACTACATATCTTTGGACTGGAGAGGACACTGGACTACCCAGAGGAAGCTCCCAAAACCCGAACAATCATTAAAATATGAAAAGAATGTGGTTTATATTTTTGAAATGATTTTTGAATTGTGACTGCCCGTTATGTGTTAGCTGAAAGATAATAAATCTGACTCTGAGTCCACTGTAGTTGTTCATGCTGTTCTGCAGCAAATTCCCCTTGACAAATGCTGTTCAGTATTCGCCCCTGCTGTCCGCTATGCATTGACCTTTGCTGATGGGGGTTACCTGTGAGCAGGGTGAAGTGGGTCGGGCTGGTGATGGTCAGGAATGGCGGCGTCACGTAAGTGGCTTTGACGCCCTCAGCTGCCATGGCGTCCAGGTGAGGCGTGTCAACGTCGCGGTCGTAGTCCCAACGGAAGCCATCGAAAGAGACCAGTAGGACCTTGTTTCGGGGCCCGGTGCTGGACCTTGCAAGCGGTGCTGCCAAGGAGAGAGCCCCCAGCTGGAGGCAGATGGAGAAGGTCCATAGCATGGTTGGAGTGATTCTGCTTTGCTGAACACAGCTGGTACACTGCACTAGACAATGTAGTGAGTAATTGCTTCACCCCAGTAGACTGGCTTACCCTACAGAACAGACCACGCAAGGTCCCGAATTCCTAAGTGTGAAAACTCCCAACGCAGCTGAGGTTCTGAGCAGGACGGGCAGTTCTTATATGTGTCTTATCACAAGCTGTAGGCTATAGTCGACCTGCAGGGCTCAGCAAATCATGACTTTGTACTCTAGATGTGCTTGTTTCTCATTCTCTATTATCCTTGGCCCAAGTTCAGAGAAATCCTGTTATCTTTAGTGGGGGGGGATGCACCAGTATCCATAAGATCTACGGCAGGTCAGATAAGTTATCTAGACAAATTGTAAGGAAGATTAGCAGTGAACCCTAAGACAGACGAGCAGCAAGGCCAGAGATGTATTTGGCTTTAAAAGTTGATTTGCATAATTGTCTTATGATAAATGGCATCAATCATTTTATGATCTGTAACTGGATGTTGTTTTATTTCTTCTCCTTCTCCTAAATGAAGCACATCTATAAGAGCCCTTTACCCATGTCATGGGCATCAGACTAGCCCAAGGCCCTCGGTTATATGAAGAGGTCGTTTTACAACAGTCCATGCCTCCTCTGCCAGGTTCTGCAACCTCAGCGTTGGCTACAAGTCCAGAACGCTTACTGAATGTCGGATTTGTGTAAAAAATGTATGATACAGGAATGAACTTCCACAAGAGGGGCATACTTACGACTTATGGGGTACACATTTCAAAGGAAATGTAAAAACAAGTATCTAAAATCAGAATACAAGGATTACATGCACGGAATTTTTTTTAACGTCAGTGAAAATTCAGACGTTCTTAGAAACCTTTTCGAATGCCACTGTGCAGGAATCTGTCAGTTGGGGGGGATGTGAGGAGGTGGTATGTATCCAGAATGGAGATTACTCTCTCTGGGGGAGGGGATGTACCCCTTTGTTGTTCAACACTCAACATCACTGGTGAGGATACTGAGATCGGATGTTTTAATGATGCACTGGGCACCATGGGTAGGTAGTTGTTATGGAAACTGCAGCGACTGAACAGAAGAAGTTCTCGGCTTCGCTGATCTTATCGCATTTTATTCCAGGCGTGAGGGTCATGGGTGCAAGGTTCTCCCAGAAGGAGAGTTTATTGGAGTGCTTGGACCCAAAGCCACCTTTAAGAGCCCTGACGTGAACTGTGGGATGGATACGAAGCTGTCCACTCACCAGAGTATTTCGGCGGCTTTATTATTATTATTTTTAGTAGTAGTAGTTTGCAGATTAAATACATTACTACAATTTATTAACCTACGAGCCCTTGACAAATCAGAGAGTATTTTCAAAGTTTACAAATGTACTAACCATTAACTTGTAATCCATGATGCTGCACTATGTATTTGGCTTCTTCCTAAGATGAAGAGCCAGGGAGCCGGTTTAGTTTGGATATTGAGCCGCACAGGAAGATCACAGGTGACGATCTAACGAGAGCGAACATGATCGGCTATCGAATTTGTTTACCTTTGCCTTTGACAAGCTTGGCAATGGTCAGGCAGAGAGGAACGCTCAGCTCAGCCTGAGCAGCAAAGGCTCCTGGCCCATGGGGGTAGAGAAGGTAGTAGAGGTAGGAGGTAGATTAAATTCTGGAAGGAGTTTGTTTGAAGTGCTGCGGATTATTCCCTGTCTTGAGGCTATGGCTTGTATACCCTATATAATACAAGCAGGTATAGAAAATGGATGGATGACAGATGGTTGGGTAACTTTGAAAACTCATTAGTAAAAATTTTTGTCATTTAAAAATACATATTCGCTTTTATTTTGAATAATTCAATGTAATATTGTAACATTATATCTTCATACGTCTTACCTCCTCAGTTTTTTTTTCTCTTTTTTATATAGCTACCAGCTGCCTGTCCTAGCAGAGTCCACTCAGCGTAATGAAGACTCCGGAACCCGGAGCCAATTCTCCCTTCCAGTAGGTCAGAAGTATGACGTGATTCAGTTGTGATTAGACGATGGTTAGGGGCTGATGGTTAGGGGCTGATGCTTATGCGACGCGGGCAAGGTCTTTGGCTATTTTCTGCTTTTTCTTGCAGGCAGAATTGTCACTATACGCCGTGTGCCAAACATAAATTGGGTGCTAATTTACAGGAGGCTGGAGAAGCTCTTTGAAGGCATTTTCTCGCCCGTCCTGGTTTGGGACAGTGTCTTTCAGTACGCAGCCTGGGCTCTCTTAAAGGGGAGGTTGGCAACTGACAACTAAAAAAGGCCTGGTGGCAGTAGAACTTTCCTTTAACCTTGATTAAAGTTGTTTTTTTTTTTTTTTCTTTCCATACGGCAATGCATAAGCCATTCTGACAGTAAATGGTCAAACGTTTTAAGCAAAGGATTTCACAAAGCAGTTGAAGGTGTCTTTGTTTTAGATGTAAGACTTTGAAAGGGGATATCTGAAGCGAATCATTACTCAGCCCAAGGATCCCAGACGGCCCTTGTCTTTTTCATTCAGTTACCCCCCCCCACCCCCCCTCCCCGGTCTGCCTTGCTTTCACGCTCGGATGTTGCAAACAGTACCGATAGGCACATATGCTCTCCGTGAATTAATGTCTACCAGCTTCCACGGGGCAAAATGACAGGCCAAAAATACAAAGCGGACGAGCGCCCGCATTCCGCCTACACCTGTCTCCCTTCCCTGTCATTGCCGGCAGGCTTTTTCCTGGGAAATGCACTTGTTTAGCTCTTATGCCTAAGAATAATTTGGGCATGTTAATTAAGAGCTGACAGGAGTTAAGCCAGCGCGCGTCTTCTAAATAAATGCCGTAAATTGGGTTCCATGGGTGCTAATAATAAAATCCGTATTAATGGGTGATGCGGCCCGACCAATAAACATATTAAGTCGAGAAGAATGACTGAGAATTCTCAGACGCTCTCCCAGACGTGAATTCACATTTAGAAAATGTAAGTCAAGAACCAGGATGGTGGATTTTGAGACTTCACCTCAGGCACACACGTTCGGGAAAAGTGGGTTTGGCACCAGCGGGTCGCTAAGTTGGCACCGCTTCATGCGGTACTGGCCTGGGCGGCAGCCCAAATTGATAGACCGGAATCCCACCTCGGATGCCCCATGCCCCGTGCCCCGTGCTTCCTGAGGAAGGCCCCAGGCTCACCGTGACACTGCGCCCTTCATACTGTTCTGCTCTGTGGTTTCCATCATACTCTGTGCTTATTTGATTGACTCAATTTACACGCTTTGGCAGCACTTGACAGCATCCCGTTAATTCTGTGGCACAACTTGAATAATTTAAGAACCTGAAATCAACAGAGAGAGAGAGAGAGAGAGAGAGGGTGAACATTGGCTTTTTTGTCTTCCCCTTCGGTCGTTTGTCAAAGAGCAGAATAATGACCGCAGGACAGAGGAGCCTCCAGATCGGACCCACCGGCGGAGATGTGACGCAGTGACAGACAATGGCACCGGGAGTGTGTGTCGTTTCCTGCCAGGGAAGCCTGGCACTGCCAGAGGCATCCTTAGAGGTCTATCAAGGGATGCGAGAACCCAGCGTCTGTGGCCCGGGCTGCGATCACCCTGTCGTCTTTCTGGGATGATGGAAATGCTGCTATGGATCCGTGTTGTCTTGAAACCTGCCCAGGGCTTGCAGACCTCTCTCTGCTTCAGCAGTACTTACACTGCATGTATAGGTTATTAGGGCCTGGCTGGGAATTGTGGGATTTATGAGATTTTGCCCCGTGAGACCTTTGGAGGATGGGCACGGGTCCTGACCAGACACACGAAAAGCCCGTTCACTTGAGCAGTTAGCTGGGACAGATGACCTGGAGACTGGGCCGGACTGTTGCCACTCTGAGGTGCCTGCAAACTCTCACTAGCTTGCAGATAATCTTCCTATGCCACCTTCATGCTCGTTTCCTATTGTTCATCGCCAAGGATGGAAGCATCCGTCTCATCGCCTCGTGGCTCGAATTCCACAGTCTTATTGTAACAAACCATCCAGCCATTCCGGAGTGTTCATCTGGGTTAGCGTTCCTCTTTGTCCCCCGCATTTTCCATGCCAGGAGTGAGCTACACTATTGGCTAGATGCCAGCTTCGGCGTCTTCGGCGCTAACCTTCCACCCAATCCCGTGGCAGCTCATCCTTCCCCAAGTCGTTCGCGAGCTTTAATCCATTTTGGGGCCCTTGTGAGAAATGCACTGTGACATATTGTAATTTCGAGTTTCCCCGCAAATAAATATACGGGAATTATTCCGGGGTGCAGCTGTCAGCATGGCGTGTTGCTAACGCTTCTTCCCGGACGGCTCCCGTGACTCACCCAGCTCAGGGCGTATTAATTACGATCCCCCCCCCATCCGCCGGGTGCTTGTGAACTCAGACTCTGTAAACCGCATCCCTCGACGGCCATGTGGGCATTTTAAAGATCGTTGATGAGAGAGCATCCGGGAAGCGGCTAATGCCACACTAGCAAGGCTTACCCTCCGACACCGTACTCCTCAATAGCCTGCAAACTATGTTCTGGAAGGGGGAAGTGGGGAGTGTGAGCCGGCTTGTTATCTTTCCTGCTATAGCTAACGTAGGTGGTATTCTGTTTCAGTCCCCACTCAGCTTCCGCCATCTCCCATCAAAACAAGCGCGCACACACACACACACACACACACACACGCTCACGGCCCTTATTACTCTCGCAACCGGCAATTACTCAACGTACTTAATGGCAACGTAACGCCGCATAACAATGGCGGAAGAAGGGGGAGAAAAGGAGATGCTGCTGAAATAACTTGTCATTCTTAGGAGGTCCCCGTGGTAGCCGTTAGCAACCGATGATGTTCAGTTGCTAAGAAACGCATCACATCTGGGTGAAGTCCCACCAAATTCATCTCTCTGAAGAGATCAGCAATTATAGCTGGCTATCTTTTGATCTCTGACCCCATAGCATTAAAAAAAAGGTTTATTTCTGTGCCACACTAGAAAGATTAAGAATGCAGCGCCCACTCTGTTGAAATTTTGTGAATTTAAAACCAGCATTTTTGAACATCGTTATCTGTGTGTACTTGCCGTTCTCACTTCTCATTTTAAGCCAGTTATCCAAACCACCTGGACATCTGAATCACCTGTCGGCCAATCTAATGGACCGTGATGATCATGTGACCTACACTTGTTCTTGTCAAAGTTGAAGGTACAATGTTGGGGTGGGGGGGGGGAACCTGCGTTAATTTAGAAAAATGGACAAGATGGTTTTACAATTTGTTCAAGGGACAGCTGTTCTTGTGTGCAGCGAAATCCCATCTGTGTTTATTGTCAGAAGCTATTAAAACATCCAACACACCTCTAAGAAATTCTGTGATCAATCTCCCTGTAGACCCCCTAATAATGAGTCTCACCTGCCTTGAAAAATTAGACTGTAGGATTTGCCTTGACTTAGGAGAGCAGCAGTAAAAGCGATTTTTACAGGGTCACCTTCTCGAGGAGCACAAGCGTCAGCTACCGTCTTTCTCAGGCCCCTCCGTGGCGTTAAACACTTCCTGTCTGCCTGGTTGGGTTTCACAGAAACCAAAGAGTTAGAGGATGTAGGCTCACGAACCTCAAACAAGCATACGAGGAGTGCACTGCTGTGGAAACACACATTATCCGGTTGTTTGCTAGACATTAGGGAACCGTAGAAGTCAGACTCCTGTCATTTTTAGGTCGCTCTTAGGTTAGAGTCTGAGAAGCTGCTTTGAACCGTCTACTCGGCTCCCTATAGACCTTAGGTTTGAAGAG
Source organism: Petrocephalus sullivani (assembly GCA_026780845.1). NCBI lineage: Eukaryota > Metazoa > Chordata > Actinopteri > Osteoglossiformes > Mormyridae > Petrocephalus > Petrocephalus sullivani. Next base: position 16,621,093 of record JAODKM010000043.1, read on the forward strand.
CAGAGGGGGGAATAGCAGGTTCTTTCATATGGGGTGCTGCTTCGTATCCTGTTTGAATGGTATTCATGTTTTTCACACCGTTTAGAGGGTGGAGTCAAGGGTCAAGGGTCAAGTCATTGCAGCCAAGGACCTTGAGCGTTCTCCAAGATAATGTGGTTGGCTGTATGGTTTCTATGGTAACTATTGTGCAATGCCTCCACAGATTATATATACTTCCTTACATCTTCAAACTGCTTATCCTGGCCAGGGTCCCTGAGGGCCAGTCTGTGGCAGGGCACATACGCAGTCGTACACTTCAGGCAATTTGGAGAGACCAATTAGTCTAACTGCATGTCTTTGGAGGCCCGTCTGACATGGGGGGCATTTGATACGAGCCCTCCCGCCCTGGAGGCGTGATACAACTGCTGCCTGCTAGCCACCAGTGGGAAAATGTTTGTATTCATTTGTCTTCCATGGTTGTTTCAAAACAGTGTTTCCATAAAAGAAACACTGCCTGGTCTATCCTTCTGTGTTCCAGAAGGCTTCTGTTCATCCTGACTTTTTCCCTAGTGTGGGGATAATTAATGACGAAAGCCCCTAGCTATTCTGGATACCTCGCGACATGTAATTCTATAATTGGATTCAAATCCAGTTCACTTATTTACTTGTTAGTGGCTTAATATAGCTGCAGACTCGGGGGGAGGAATTTCCAGCCTGAGGGTGTCTTCTTAAGATAAGGTTTTGACCAGAACATTAGAACCGAATGGAAAGAGGCGAATTAGACTTCTGCGGAGGCTGTGTTCCCAATTGAGCCATGCCACTGAAATTATGTTCGTAAAATATGAAGGAGAAGCGAAGTGCGACTCTGTAAATGACTGTCGTATTTTTGGAAAGTGGGTGCCTCTCGGCTCGCGTCACGGGTCAGGGTGGACGTCCCTGGAGCCGCGGCTCCTTACAGGGCCACCAGACGTCCCAGCATCATCAGACAGCGATATCGCACCGGTGTTTTATTATATCGATTCCCCTTCCCCTGGCGCTTTGCAGTTCGGGGAGACGCGGTGCCGGGGGAGAGGCAGGCGCACGTCGCGGCTGTATCTCGGTGTGCTTCGCGTCTCCCTGCGAGAGCCCCTCGCCGCCGCCCCGGCTCCTCACCTCGCTCCTTCTCTTCCCTTCAGGAAATAGTTCTCTGCTTTCTTTCCCGTACTAGTGCCCCCCCCCCCCCCCCCCCCCCCCCGCCCCCGCGCCGCGGCGTCCGCCCGCCC
>JAODKM010000043.1:16636805-16647860 GCA_026780845.1 Petrocephalus sullivani
GTTACCGTGACTCAGTAGGGTTGGGGTTCCTCAGGGCAGGAGGTTACTGTGAGTCTGTAGGGCAGTGGCTACTTGGGGTTAGAGGTCTGCAGCAGAATGCAGATGCCCCCCCCCCCCGCTTCTCCTCCTCACTTTTTGTTCTCGGTCCCCCCCTCCCACAAATGCTCCTCATATGAGGCCAAACACAAGCCTGTAATCCCAGAGAGGTGCAGCTGATGTGCTCAGCCCGGGCTGCTGTCACCTCACTAATCCCCTCCTCGTATGGAGACAATAACATGTCAGCCTCCCTCCTCGGGAACGCCGGCACGTGGAGAGGCACTCTGCCCTTTAAGGAATTCTGTCCCGAGCTTGTCCCTCAAGCGTCTGATGTAACTGCAGTTTAACTCCCCTCTGTTCTGTTGCTGCAAGAAAGCACTTTCTTTTAACTTGATATTTCACTGGACTTAATCAGGTCAGCCACCTCACTCAAAGGTACAACAGCAGTTTGGCAGCCCGAGCAGCAGTCGCTGGGGATGCTGCGGGTTCTGCTGGGCTCTGGCAGCCTGGCGCTCGATAAGTGCTCATCTTGTCTGATTATTATTGTCTCGATGTGACAAATTAATGGCCAGTTTCTGTTTTTCAGTCTGTAATTGTGTCTGTCTGTATGTGTCTCTGCGTATCTGTGTGAGTGTGTGTGTGTACCTGTGTGTAAGTATCTTTGTGTACCTGTGTGACTATCTGGGTGTCGCTGTGTGTGAGTATTTGTGTGTGACAATCTGGGTGTAGCTGTGTGTGAGTATTTGTGTGTGACAATCTGGGTGTAGCTGTGTGTGAGTATTTGTGTGTGACAATCTGGGTGTAGCTGTGTGGGAGTATTTGTGTGTGACAATCTGGGTGTAGCTGTGTGTGAGTATTTGTGTGTGACAATCTGGGTGTAGCTGTGTGTTATCACTGCCTCACCTGCAGCAGATGGTTCTGTCTACCGCATGATCATCAGTAATGTCGCTGTTTACCTTCTTGTATTAAAAACGCAAATGTTTACTCCGCTGATTGATGACAGCGCCCTCCTATCAACCCCCCCCCACCACCACCATGTCTTTGGTGACTGCGTTACCATCGACGCCTTTCTGTTTCTGCTCCTCTTGGTAAGAGCGTAAAAACCCCTCTGGCCACCTTCCTGAGTAACCATCCACGACAGAGCGGAGAGCCCAGGCTGGATGCGGAAGCTGGAATAAGCTGGAAGAGGGTGGTGGGAGAGCCTCAGTGACCTGTCCAGACACCAGAGTGGGGGAGTCAGCCTCCAGGCAGAGGGCTCTCAGCAAGGTGAATGGGAAAGGGAAGCCCACCGTGGGCAGGGAGGTGAGAGACGCAGGCCCGGGGCGCCGTGTGCGGGTGCCGGTCTGGAGTCTGCCACCTCCTGCCCACCTCCTGTGCAGGGGGGGGGGTCCACTGTTTACACCCCCAGAACCTTTTACCAGTTTGTTCGCACCGACTCAGCTGACTCTCTCCAAAGGGACGACGCGACTCCGAGCCTCTAAACGGTCGCCATCTTCCCGGTTTCCGTGGCGATTCTGAGCACCTCCCTTGTTTTTCGGAGGATTGGCCAAACTGGGGAGTGTTTGCCTTAGACTTTCATTCACCGTCTTCTAAAAGTGTTTCGTTTGATAAAAATAAAGGTTTCACTCGGTGGAGGTGCGTAGGAAAAAGAAGTGAATTTGCTTTATCCAGTAAACACTGTCTGGGTTCTCAAGCAATGATTCTGCTGTGAAAATGGTGTTTTTCCTGAGAGTTTCCTGCATCTTTGCTCGCACCATTAATAAGTTCGGCGTGCCCACATGAGCACACGTGCGCACGCGCATACATACACGCCACACGCGTGAATGATTTCGCTGTCATCGGTTTATAGCTCTCAGTGAATTTTCTCCAAATATTTCTGGTATTTGGATGAGACGGCAGATCGTGCATGTGAAGGACGGGGTTCTTTGGCCCCAAAGCGGGCCAACAGACACCCCGGCCTGTCACCCATCAGCATCAGACTACGAGCTGAAAATCACAAGGATAAACCTTTAAGATGCAGGGCTTCGCTACAGTGCAGGACAGTCCGGCCTGCTGGCGGCATAAGAGGTGGGTGTCCTGATCTAATCATGTGCCGGTTGCAGCCGGTGGACAGTCCTGTTCTGTGCACAGGTACGGACCCGAGAACAGCGGGTGAGCAAGCTGTCACCAGGACGCAGGCTATCTCCTGTGTGGCCCCGATTCTTCCTCCGTGGGTTCTTTCAGGACAGCCGCACACACCGGGCCCACTCTGGCACCGGAACCACGGCGGAGCCGTACCTGCGCATCTCTGCGGCAACGGCGAGACTGTCCTCCTGCTGTAATGCGAGTCCCTGCTGTTGTTCTGAGCAGCCGATGGAGGGTGGGATTGAGGGCTGGTCCCAGGCGTTATGGGATTGGGGGTGGGGGGGTGCTTTCCCTTTTACTCCGGAGTGCTTTGCCAGAGATGTGAGTTGCCCCGGCTGCACGCCGAAGCAGAACGGCGACGGGTCCGCGAGACACTGGGGCTGGCGCTTTGGACGGCGTGGCTGGATAAGCGCGGTGAAGGCGCGTCTGTGGGCGAGCTGGAAGCCGCAGCTCTGGATCGGAGAGCCGTGCCAAAGCGCGGAACGGGCCGAGCTGCCCACAGCACGGAACAGGAAGCGAGAGCGCTGGGCCACTTTGTCCCCTGTTTCGGGCTCCCCTGCAGGGGGGCACGTTCCCCAGGTTGTCGTGCCTTTAAAAATAGCATTAAAAAAAATGCACATATTGCCTCACACTCGTCTGAATATTTATGGATCGCATCCTCATGCCGTGTGCTGACGAGCTGCCCACAGGACCTATCGGATGACGCCTGGGGGGGGGTTAGCTTTTCCCGTGGCAATCGACCAATCGCTGAAGAGTGAGGACGGAGCCAGCAGAGTTATCTAATTAAGCCCCTGGTTTTGTGTTATTACAGCTCAGCGTTAGATAAACATGCAGTCCTCTTGTATTGTGTGCTAATTAAATGTTGCTCTATTTTGCCACCACCTCAATTAGTTTTTTTTTTTCCCAAGCGGCTCACGTAGGCTGTCCCCCCCCCCCCCCGCCTGCCAGCCAGCCACTTATGCTTGTCTGTGCTTCTCTCTGTCGGCCATTCTCACTGAGCTTTCATTTTAACATGAGGCTGTTTTCATTTGAGCCACAGGGAGGAATAATTATCCGGGGAAGACGGCGGGCTATCTGCACAAAAGGCACACGGTCTCGGTCCCGCGTCTCTCCCACCCTCCTGCTATGGCTTCCTTTGGCTAAGGGAGTCTGGTCCGTCCTCCATCAGCCTGAATGAGATGCCCAAGCTGACAGGCAGCAGGCACCTTACTGACTGGGGAACGGGCACCCTCAAAACCACTGGAGTTACCGCTGGAGAGGAGTGCTCCCTCCTAGCTACCGGCACACCTGTATCGGGTATCCTGATTGGCCGGGAGCAAGGCACGAGCAAAACTGTGGACCGTCTGGGCATCCCCAAGGACTGGGGTGTGAAGCATAAAAAACACACATTTTAAAATGCTTTAGAGCAGGGGTGGCCAATCTTATCCATAGAGGGCCGGTGTGTACGCAGGTTTTAGGGATGACATTTAGGTCAGCTGCTCAAACCCCGGTGTCAGGACTCTTACCTGACATTGTCGGTCTCCCTTCTGTTACTTCTGCTCATATTTTGTATTCCTGATTTGCATGATTAAGCTTGGGGTGTGGGGTGGGGGGGTCAAAGTGAGGACTTTGATGATAAGAAAGGAAGTGTGTGTACAGGGAGGGGGGGTCAGAATGTCCTTCGTTTGCTCTTAAGAAAAGGCCTCCCTCTTTGAAATGCAGCTGTCTTTGACTCGAGGGGCTTTAGGGAAGAATAAGTGGCCTGCAGAAGGAGGGTCCATGGCGCTCCATGAATGGGGGGGGGGCAGCCGCAATGCTCTGCGGTTCCTCAGACCCCCCGCACATCCGGGTCCTGAATTATTTATTCCGCTGTTTTCCTCTATTGCCCCACTCCTGCTTCCACAGCACACCCCATTCGCCACCTGGGCCGTGCCCCCCCCCCCGGCGGCTCCGAATGGTTTATTCCGCCCTGTGTGACCTCATTTCCCCTCCTGGACCCACAGGGGTGACCGTTTTCCAGACTCAGTGGGGTCGCTCGCTTGACGAGGGCCTTAAAGATGGCCATCCCTCAGTTCTCAGATCACGGTAGGAGGGGGGGTTCCCACGGGGGCTCTTCATGTTGCTGAGTGGTCCGTGGGGACCTCGTAAGGTGGGGGGAGCTCGTAATATTCCCCAGAGCGCTAGGGCGAAGCCTCAGCTCGCTCTGGGCCTTCAGCAGCTGGAGCCCCCCAGTATCGACAGCTGTTGTTTGTTTCTAAGTTTTGTGCAAAAGCACTGTGCTATCACACACACACACACACGCACTGCATTTTTTGTGCATTTTTTTTTTCGTTTTTTCTCTTTATTCATTTAAAGACTTTAGAATCTGCGGGGCTGTCAATGTGTAGCGCGCCCTGCTGCAAAAGGGAGACAAGGGAATTCATCACCGGCTGCTATTCACGGCTCGTTACACTTTTTTTTTCCCTTCACGGCACCAAAATGAGGGGCATAGGTCACGTTTGTAGCAACAGCTGAGATTATTATGGAGTGAATCCATAGGACTCACCGAGGGGCTAAATGATGCAGGCCGTTTAGCTCTATGTGCAGACATGCTAATTAAAATTTCAATTTCGCAATTAAGCTTTAATTAAGTACTCGGGTCTGACCAGGTCTGTGACTGATTGCACCCCTCAGCCAAGCTGTGAATTAATATTAATGAGGTGTCTGTTGCGAGATGTGAGCAATCTAGGTCTTCACAAGCTACTCGTCTGAGGCCTGATGTTTGAAGATGACTTTTAAAATGTGAAGGTTGAGGTTTAGCTAACCTCCTACCCGCGAGTTCATAGATGCAGCCAATACTTTGGATAGAGTTACTTGCAAATGGCTAACTAATTATAACGGTAGAAAAATGAGACATTAGAGTCTTTATTTGCTGGCCCTGCGATTAAATTCAGTCGTGCAGGGATGTCGGGGCCACCATTTCACGTACATTTTCGCCTGATAAAGTAACCCTGATTTAAGAACACCGTGTTTATCCAGCACAGGATCTGGGCTGATCCCAGTGCCTAACTGGGGCAGCACAGAAGCAAGGCAGGACTCTAATCTGGTCCTCAAAGGCCCCCAGACAGTCCATGTTTTTGGTCCCTCCCAAATCCCTGATGGACAGTTCACATTTTTGCTCCCTCCCAGCTCTCAGTACGTGCAAAAATAGTCCCCAAGGACCGGGGTGGGAAACACTAGTCTAGGGCATTTATTCCTTTTCATAATTATAAGTGTGTTACAAGTGGTGCTCGACTTACGATGTAAGTTATGTGCCGGTGAATCTATTGTAAATGGAAAATATTGTAAGTCAAAGTTAGGACTGACTGACAGGGGCCCTAAAAAATGTTTTCAAAGATAATGGAATTGGTCTGGGTTGGAGCCCCAAAATCATATGCTTTCATGGGGCCCAGAATCTCAAGCAGCACCCCTGAGTGGAACCGTTGTAAAGCAAGGAACATCTGTGCATGTTTTGGAGTGTGTCTGGAACACGATGTGTCGCATAGATGAGGAACACATAGTGGCTCGTCACCGGACTCCACATCCTGATGGACGAAGTTATTCTGGGAATTGGGGGGGAGCATTCAGTCAGAGCCCTCCAGCTCCCTCCCCAGGCATGCAGCCCGCCCCCTCCCTCCCTCGGCCCCCCCTTCTGCTGGCGCTACACTGGTGACGCGCGTAGGCTGAGTTCCGTCTCCGATGAGCACTGTCCTCGCAGAGTGGGGCTGACGTCGCCGATGGACACCAGGAGGAGAGAGAAAGAGGAGGTCGCGCGAGGGCGACAAAATCCCACCCCCCCACCTCCCACTGTCAGGAGCAGAGCTTCTCTGGCACAGCAGCCATGGGGGTGCGATGGTCATCGTCACATCGTGATGTAACGGCTTACCATTGGTGGTCGGTCTGCAGTGGATTAAATGTCCGCGCCCTGTGCATTATGGGTAATGGTGCCACAACTTATATGATACTATATAGCTATGTTGTGCTGTTTACTGGCTTTCTTTTTGCTCTGCAACTATAAAGGAGCATTTCTTTTCGTTCGGCTCACTCTACTCTGTCCTGTCCGCGTGCGTTTGAAGCCTGCAGTTGTATCGATGATGTAGAGCCTATCCAGGACAGAATTATTCATATTTTGTTCATTTCTGTTGGTTGAAGGAGTGTGTGGGTGTCTGACTGTAACCTCTGAGCCAGCAGCAGGGTGAGGAGGACAAAGAGAAGGATAAGTGTAGGGAACCTGCATCCCTGTTTGGGAGTCGGATGCCCGGAAGAGGTCCTGGCCTCCTTGCGGCTCCGGCCATCATTAGCGCCATGTTCACATGGGCAGAGTGGCAGACCAAAGCCATTATCGGGATTCGCTCGCTTCCGGCATGTTCTCTGAGCTGGCGTGGCCACAGCACTTTCTGCAACTCGCCCTTTACCCTGCTGTACGCTGGCTTTCCCTCGCTGTTGGCTGCACACAGTCAAGTTCTTCTAAAGGTTGTAAGGTTTATGTGCTGTACAGTACTCTATCCTATCTATTTAATCTATCTACACTATACTGGCAAAAGTATTGGGACACCTCTTCAAATCATTGACTTCAGGTGTATAAAATCCAGCACCTAGGCATGCAGGCTGCTTCTACAAACATTTGTGAAAGAATGGGTCGCTCTCAGGAGCTCAGTGAATTCAAGTGTGGTACTATGATAGGATGCCACCTGTGCAATACGTCCATTTGTGAAATTTCCTCTCTGCTAAATATTCCACAGTCAACTATTAGTGGTATTATAACAAATTGGAAGCAACTAGGAAGAACAGAAACTCAGCCACAAAGTGGTAAGCCTCATAAAATCACAGAGCGGGGACAGTGCATGCAGTGTGCAGAAGTCACCAACTTTCCGCAGCGTCAATAGCTACAGACCTCCAAATTTCATGTGGCCTTCAGCTTAGCTCAAGAGCAGTGCATAGAGGGCTTCATGGAATGGGGAATGGGCCCAGAATCCGCATCCAATCCTTATATCACCAAGTGCAATTGTGACGTATAGTGACAATATCTGTCTATCAGTCTGTCTATCTATGAAATATATCTGTGTATCAAATATATACCTTCATACACATGCGTAACTGCTAATACTGCACCCTTTTCTCTAATAAAACGGTGAGGCCATGATCATTAAACTTTTAGTGTGTGAGCTGATGGCCACAATGCCGTCAGCATTTTGGCAGGTCGCTCAGCTCGTACGTGTCGGAATCTCATACCTACCCGAGGAGGTCCTCCGGCCGGCGGGGACTTTGGGGCGGTGTGGAGAGGCGAGCCCGCTGACGTTAATGGGACGGGCTGTTGAAGGGCCCAGGCTTGTATGACCAGCAGTATTGTCATTGTGGCATAACAGCGCACCACTGAGAGCCGGTGCAATTCCAGCACTGGCTGTGAACAGCGCCGGCCATTTCCAAAGCCTCCTTCCTCAACACTGACTGACTGCTTCACTTCAGTGGTGAAGAGGTTGCCGCTCTCGATGCCGTGTCGTCTTCAGCCTCACCTCCACTGGTGCAAATGGTGGCCAAGTTTACATTCACTTTAAATTTAATGTGTACATTTTTTTTTATCATTTTTGAAAGAGGTCGTGATTGAGTGGAATACCATGTGGGGGGGGTGTTTCTCTCGCGCTCTCTCGCCGTGATGGACACGGGTTATTGAGCAGAGCCGCGTCACTAATGGACGGGGGGAGAGTAATGGATGGGAGCAGAGGATTCTGGGAAAGCCCAGCGCGTGCCGGGGGGGGGGGGTCCTCACGCGAGCGGCCGCCTTTAACACACAGCTCGGAGATTTAAAACGCGATCCTCCGGCTTCCCGCAATTTGGACGAATAAGCTGCTCCTTCTGTTCAGTTTAATAATAGAATCGGAACTCAGAAATGTATCGCTCGGTTGTGCGGGGACATTAAATACTCCAGGTGGCCTCACATCCATCTTAGGCGTGTGCTGTGCGCAGGCTGGGGGATTATGAGGGATTAATATCACCTGTGTTAATGGTATTATCTAGGGATGGGCCAATTCCGATACGCGACTGCCGATACCGATACAGATTCCGATACGAGAGCTCTTTTTACTTTAATATTATTAGAGGTGCACCGTACCTCTGATACCAGAGCTTTTTAAAACTAGTAAATACAAATGACAAATATATATATGCCAAAATATGCTTTGATAATTAGGCTACCAGAAACACACATGGCATACCGTCCCGTCCTGTTTTTATCGTTTTTGAAGCATTTGCAGTTGAGTTTAAATATCTTGCAAGAACGCGAGCTAGCCGGGATTTTCCACTAAACGCTACTTCCACCTCTCGGAACTTTTCGTTTTCGCAAAGACCTGCAAATCGTAGCGCTGCTCATTGTTGTTTCAAGCTCCCAGATTGCAGGCGAGGTCGCTAAGTTTGCTTTGCAAGCGCGCAGGTCGCCTTTTGTCACCGCCAGCCTCACATGTGACCATCTCGCGCTCCTCCTACTGCAGAGAGCATGCGCGTGGCGTCACGGCGGGCGGAAGTCGGCGCGCTCGCGCCCACTGAGTGGCAGATAGACTCAGTGCCAGCGTTGGCGTTCAGCTTGGGTGGTGCAGAAAACGCATCTAAAATGGGAAAGAGCTGTCCTGAGAGTGAGTGTACAAATTCATACAGTGCTGGGCCCCCGGAGTCTGCCAGGGTGTCACCCCCTGATCCACATCGCCGCTGACCTCTAGTGGCACCCTGGAACTCAAAATCCATGATGCTGTAGCACGCTGGTCTATGGGGCCACACCTGGCTTATTGGGTTCGGGTTGGTGGTGTGAGCCTTGCCATGCTGGATCGAGCAAGTGCGCGGGCTTGACACTTTGTTGATGGCCAGTCAGATCTGGGTTGAGGAAGAGAGGTAGGGGGGTGCCGGAGGGGGGCCCTGACACTTTAATTAGGCACAAAGGGGTCTTCAAAGGTAACAGAGCTCCAAAGCTGCCAAGCCTTCAAGGGGAGATGGCAATTTTTTTTTACATATTATTTACTATTTTTTACTATTTTTACTGGCTACGGAGGAAGACGGAGAAAAGGAATGAGCCCGGAGCTGAGAGCACGGCCTTTGATTACAGACAGAGCAGAGTTTCATGCCTAGAGGCTCTTTAAGCAGCTTCCAGAAGACACTCACAGCCCTGAGGGCGTAACCATGGCGGCGATGTCAGGCCTGGTGCTGATTGTAGGTGCTGTCCTGATGGTGCTTTTGATGGACGTGTCGCTGGAGGGGTGTGTCTGACTTCATATGGGTTTTGATGCTATGTGGTGTAAGGTAGGGGTTTAAACTTCATGTCACTGTAGGCTAAGGGTATAGTCCTCAAATATCACCGTATGGTCCTCCGTGTCCTCTCATGTCACTGTACTGAGGATCTAGTCCTCATGTGTCACCGTACGCTGAGGGTTTAGTCCTCATATATCATTGTATGATCCTCCCATGTCCTCACGTTACTGTACAGTGAAGGATTAGGGCTCCTGTCACTGCCCAGTGAGGGTTTAATCTTTCAAGTCACTGTATGTTGAGGGTTTAGGCCTTGTGTCATTGTACAGTGAGGGTTTAGTCCTCCTGTCACTGCCCAGTGAGGGTTTAGACCTTTCAAATCACTGAATGGTGAGGGTTTAGTCCTCGTGTCACTGTACAGTGAGGGTTTAGTCCTCGTGTCACTGTACAGTGAGGGTTTAGTCCTTTCAAGTCACTGTATGGTGAGCTTTTAGTCCTCATATATGGTTCTCCCATATCCTTACGTTTCTGCATGGTGAGGGATTAGGGCTCCTGTCACTGTACAGTGAGGGTTTAGTCCTTTCAGGTCACTGTATGGTGAGGGTTTAGGCCTTGCGTTACTGTACAGTGAGGGTTTAGTCCTCACGTGTCACTGTTCGATCGGGATTTACTCATCACGTTTTCCGTCATATGCAGCCCCTGTCATCTCATTATGCTCAGCAGATGCTTCTGTTTCCACCTCTGAAAATAGTCGGGCATTAATTTAGGCCTGTTAACGACGCGAGGGTGGTAAAACCCATAATTAATATTAATGGCGGTAAATGTGGTAAGCGAGCGAGGAGAGTCCCTGTGATGCTCGGGGTGGATGCAGTTCCACCCGCTGGAGTCAGCACTGTGTCGCTGGATACCGCCAGTGCCCTGAGCAGTGCGTTCACATCACGGTGTCTCGCACAGCAGTGCCACTTTCGGGACTATTATCAGCTGCTACGTTAGAATCGTATAGATCTATCAATCTATTTCATTTTTTTTATTTGTAGCATAACATTTTTATTATTAGTATTCATGTTCCATGTTTGCATTTTAAGGTTAGTTTTTCTATTTAAAAAAATCTGACTCATACGAGAGATTCTTACTCATGTTCAGAATTTATTTTATTCATAATCATAGTTCGGTGCAGAAAAATGTGTGAGCATCTCGGAGTAATACAGTACGAGAGTGAGATAATATGCTTAAATTAATTAACAATGAAAGAATGCTTACAGTACTTTTGTGTGTGTCTACCAGGAGGGGTTGGGCCTGGTCACGCCCTCCCACCGAGCCCTGCGCTCTGATTGGCTGCCATAACGTCACAGTGCCAACCCTCCCTTTTCATTCAGCTGGCTGCTTTGTGTGTGAGTACTGGAGAGGCTCTGTGGACACGCACACACAGAGACACACGCGCGTGCCGCACACTCCGCCCCCTCCCCGCTCGGCCCCTCCCCTTCTCCACAGCTCGCCGCGGCGCGGAGGTAAACAGTGTAGCGCTGGCTGAGCAGGCGGCCGCACGTGTTCGGTGTGTCTGTCTGCGTTCCTCCTCCTGCTACTCCCCCTCCCCCTCCCCCCCCCCCCCCCCCCCCCACCCCCCAGAAGGCCCGAGCAGCGCGCACCCCCCCCCCCCCCTAACAGAGG
>JAODKM010000043.1:16658480-16668691 GCA_026780845.1 Petrocephalus sullivani
GGGGGGTGGGGGGGGTTTTTTTTGCCCCCGCCCCCCCCCCCCCGCCCTCCCCCCCTGCCCGGCTCCCTGTTGTCCCCCCCCCCCCCCCCCCCCCCCCCCCCCAAGCTGCCAGGCAGGATGTTTCGACAGTAGGAACTAACGGCAAGGTGCTGCGTTTCCCTCCGGACAGACAGACGGCATGACGCACTCTGCGGCTTCCCCGGAGAAGCAGCAGCCCAAGCGGCTGCATGTGTCCAACATCCCCTTCCGCTTCCGCGACCCGGACCTGCGCCAGATGTTCGGGGTGAGCGTCACGCCGGGGAACAGCCAGCGCTACACGCACTGTGTGACACTGCCACTAGGGGGCGTCCTCTCATGATCTGCTCCCCAAACATGATGATGTCATGACGGATTGCCGCACACTCTTATCAAGACCCTTGGAGTGACTCCGGATTATGAAAGGCGCTATAAACAAATAATGACGTGAATAGAAATAGCTACATTTACATTCCACAGCTGGGTGCGCACCTGTGTCTGCTAACGGCAGAGACACTCAAGCTCTATTTTGACCCCCCCCACCCCCCAATCAATCAGCATTAAACGCTTAGGCAGCCGCCTCGGGGTGACTGAAGGGGGCGCTCTCCACGCACGGTCCACCACCTCCTGGAAACGAACCGTGTCGCATCAGGTAGCAGATTGCCCCCTAGGACCGCACCCCCCCCCCTTGCAGAGATAGCAAGGGGCCCTGGCCCTCAGCATCACACCCACAAGCTGGTGCCCTTGAGCTCTGACAGACTGGGGAAGCAAATGAAACTTGCTCCCCGTAACCTTAATTAGCCGTCTCGGGTCCAACCATCAATCCCATCGCGCTGGGGAAGTCTGGAGGAGCTCTCCGCGCCCGCTGTGACGAGCAGGCACCGACGCACACCGTTTGGTGCTCTAATTAGCTTTAATGAAGTAATATGCCTATTGTAGACAGCAATTAAAAGCCACTCTCACCCCCGCTTGTTACACGCGCTTACGCCCCCCCTCCTATTTTTTTGGTTCTCCTTTTTTGCTAATGATCCGAAAGCAAAGGCAGTAAATTGGATTCGGCCCGTTAACCACTTCGGTGCCTCGGGGCGTCCCGTTGCGGCAGGGGAGAGGGGGGTAAAGGAGGGCTGAGAGGTTCCCCCCTTCTTGGGAGGCGGCCAGCTGACCGGCACGTGTCGGGGAGTTCCCACAATGCACCACGGCGGCGTGGACCCAGTCGTCGTGGGCTATGTATTTACAGCACTTGGGGGGGTAGGAGGCACGATTATGGTCTGTTAGCGATTTTAAAGTGGATGCCGGAAGTGGATCAGGTTAGGGGGGGAGTGGGACGGGGAACCCGACTCGGCGGGCTCACGAAACGCGACAAGTCCGTCTTTGGCACTGACGGGCCCACAGCGCTCGCCTCGTGTGCGCTCCCTCGTCCCAGATGGCGGTTCTGATTTGAGACGCGGCAGGGCCTCGAAACCCAGCCCGCCGGCGTCGGGAACCTGGGCGCCAGCTGCGGCCGGCGGTCAAGCACCTTACGCTCTGTGCCGGCATGCGAGCGCCCCCCCCCCCACCCCCTGTTGTGTTTTAAATAGAATTACTAACCAATTCTGGGACCCCGCCCCCTCGCCCCTGTCCCTCCAGCCGCTGTGCTTGTGGGGATTAACCGGGCAGTGACACGTACCAACTACCCGCCGCAGAGTCAGATGATGCGCCGTGGCATGGAGCATGTTCCGGACATGCCGCGATGGAGGAAAATCATTTATTTTAGTTACAGCAGGCATTTGGGTCTCGGCTCGCTGGAAACCACTCTCCTGTACCATTGTGCCTTCATGACATGCTCTAATTATCTCCTCGCTGATCTCCTTTTTTTTTATCTCCCACTCTGCAGCAATTTGGGAAGATTTTAGACGTGGAAATAATTTTTAATGAGCGGGGTTCCAAGGTAAGTCAGCTGGAACAGCCGGGCTCGCCTGTTTGCTTCCTGTCAGGTCTGGTCTCCCTTGGTCCCCAGCCGGATAATTGAGGTCTCGTGCATCTTGGCCTTGAGCTAAGGCCTAACCTGACCTTTCTGCCCTAACATCACCCCCCGCCCCCCCACAGAGACACAAAGCAACACCTTCTGGTGTTTGAAGAGTGAAAGCAATGAGAAATGTTTGACTAGACCATCCATATGTTTACCCCTCCTGCAGCAGCAGAAGTTCATCTACACTACATGGTGTGTCAGTTTGCTGTCCAAACAAACGCTTTCCCTGGGTTTGAGTTTAATTTGTCTTGCTCCTGGTTTTCTCAGGTATCAATTTCAAAAAGTTCAAACTCTATGCTGCAGTATTGTGTAATTTTAAAACGAATCCTGTCAGCGCCTTTGAGCGCAGTAGAAGATAGCATCTCAAATGCCGCTCACACGCGAAGCACTCGTCCCGAGAACATAAACACGTATGTTTGTGGAGGTTACACGGCGCGTATCCACAACCCATGATGCTCTTCTGTCGGGGAGCCTCCTGACTGCTTAATGGGGCCGCAGCCCGAAGCATAAACACTGCGCAAAGTATCCATCTCTGCGGAAATTGAGGTGCACCATAAAAATACTATGAGGATCACAAACTCGCTCGCTCCAAATGTCAGAAGGATTAAATCTGGCCTCTATTTCATTTTAAATGTTTTTTTTTTAAATCTTTTTATGAAAGTCAGGTTCTTTCATGCTTGGTGCAGATGGGGGGGGTTAGATAGACTTGCCTATTTATGGGCCTCACACCCCCAAGGTGCCCCGGTACCGCATCATGTACACCTGAACCAAGCAATGGGAGATCATACATTATTACATAGGCTCTGAGATAAATATGGAATGATGTGACTTGTGAGTGTCACCAGTGGCAGTGCAGAGGAAATGTGACACTCCCCGTCTTAGTGATGTGGCGTGCGAGTTAAGCCGGCCTGATTTCACCGCCTTTGTCAGCCAGCAGAGGATGCCGCAAATATCCTGTCGTCACTTTGCTTTAAATCACGAAATCATTATGCTGGCTTCTCAAAATCTAGGTGCCTTAATCACTTAAACGTCTAAGCTTTTTCCCCCAAAAGTAAGACCTATAATTAAATATCGGAGTGCAAATAAAATTTTATAAACATCAAAATGGGAAAAGGAGAAAAAAAAAAAACGTTTAACTGTTTTAAGTAAATTTCCCAGTCAGTAGCCAAACCGCTGAATAACAGGTGGAATCAAATGAGGGACAGAGCCTCGCAGGTTTAAATGGTATTTAAAGGTTATTTCAGCTGGATTTAAAACTTAGAAAACAGCATTCTGTTCTGATTTTCAGCCAGCTTTTTTTACGCTTAAGGGAAAATGAGAGAAACTCAGTTAATTGCTGCACGTGAATCGCATTCAGGAAAATGAATTTTTAAATAGATAATACATTTTGAAATTCAGTTAATTGGTTACATATTCCGGATATTTAAGTGGAATTTATTTATGACGTTCGCAGCGTCGCCGCAAAAGTGATTCCTCTTTGGGACGCTTATTTTCCCGTGTGAGGACAAAGCCGGGTCACGGTGCCTGCCGGCGGGATCCGCTTGCCTGCTAACAGGCCGATGGCAGGTTCCGGCACCCCCGGTGGCTCTGAGACGGCCTTCGTGACGGGCAGCGAGAGGGAGCGCGTGTGAGGGTCAGGCCCCCGTGTGCCGGCGTCACGCGTACGGTGCAGCTGACACTGCAGACACAGCAAAGGCAGGAGGGAGAGACGCAGCTGTCAGGGATGAAGCTGCTCTTACCTCTTAGCCCTTCTGGATAAGGATTCTTGTGCGAAGGTTTCACTGTTTGCATGTTTTAGATGATATGATGTGTGCCTGTGTGTGTATGTATGAACAGGTTTTGCTATGAAGACCTCACAAGTATCGCAAATCTTGAAAAAACAACGAATAGGGAGGTCTGCGGCCAGAGCTCCCTACTTCACCTTTTGTTTGATAAAAATCTGCGAATGCAGTCAAAAAACTAAAACTGCCAAACGCCTTGTATTTGGGTTGGTTACTTATGGTTAAGGTTAGGGCCATAGAAATGAACGGAAGGTCCCCATTTAGACACAAACTGAGATATGCAGTATGCGTTTGCATGCAGTGTTTACCGTGAACAGCTATTTAAGATCAAAGGGGCCTGTACACACAGGGTCTGTGGTCAGGGTGAGGGGCATTGAAAGTAGCTCCCAAACAAGGGCAGCCGCCGTTTTCACACGTCACACGTCACACGTCACACGGCTGGACCTGCCGTTCTTGGCTGAGGTTTCACTCTCTGCCTGTGTCTCTGTGGGTAGCTGTGTGTGTGTGTGTGTGTGCGTGTGTGTGCCTGTGTATCTGTGTGTGTGCCTGTGTACCTGTCTCTGTATCTGTGTGTGTCTGTGTGTGTGTGTGTGTGTGTGTGTGAGAGAGTGTGCCTGTGTACCTGTCTCTGTATCTGTGTGTGTCTGTGTGTGTGTGTGTGTGTGTGTGTGAGAGAGAGTGTGCCTGTGTACCTGTCTTTGCGTGTATCTTTCTGTGTGTTACCCTTCAGTCTCTGACTGTTTTAGGAAGGTAATTTTCAGTGCAAAGAGTTTGTGTTGCAGATTGACTAGAACTGTCAATCCTTTGCTCAGAGTTGTATCTCCCAGTATAACCTGCTGTCTGTCTGTCTGACTCTGACTGTCTATCTGACTGTTTGTCTGCCTGTCTGTCTGTCCAACTGCATGCCTGTCTGTCTATCTGACTCTCTCTCTGTCTGTCTCACTGTGTCTGACTCTCCCTGTCTGTCTGTCTGTCTGCCTGCCTGCCTGCTTGTCTGCCTGCCTGCCTGTCTGTCTGACTCTATCTGACTCTCTGACTGTCAATCTGACTCTTTGTCTGTCTGTCTGCCTGCCTGTCTGCCTGTCTAACTGCCTGCCTGCCTGATTCTGACTGTCTATCTGTCTGTCTGTCTGTCTGTCTCTCTCTGTCGCCTTGCAGAAGTGAGACATGCCTTGTTATGGGTACCCGGTGTGTGAGGCCGTCCCGTCTCTCTGCTCCCACTGACTAACACCCTCGTCTGTTGTATTGCTATGGTTCTTCCTATGGCTCACCTTCCTGTCTCTCTCTCTCCCTCCTCCTGCCCCGATCCCCCCCACCCCACCCCGACTCGCTTCTGTGCAGGGCTTCGGCTTTGTAACATTTCAAACGAGCGCGGATGCTGACCGCGCACGGGAGAAACTAAACGGTACTATTGTAGAAGGACGCAAGATAGAGGTGCTTTCCTATTCCTCTTTTCCTTGCTTTCCATCTCCCTCACTCCTGTTATATGCCTTCCTTCCCCTCCTCTTGCCCTGCCCATCCATGCCCCATGGGGCTTGCCTCTCTAAAGCCCTCTTCCATCATCCCTCCATCTCTCCTTCCATCCATCCCACACTGCCCCTTTTCACTCCCACACACCATCTGCACACCTGGCAATGGGCCTCACCTGTCTGTGAGAGTGTTGATTCACGCACCTAGCTGATTGGGCTGGAGTGGGTAGTGTGCTCAGCTGATTGGACGAGAGCAGGTCCCACCCACTCGACCGGTTGGTCCCTACTGCTCATTTTTGCTGCTCGTCATTGTTTCACTGGCACAGGAGAGCAGGATGCACGGAAATTCCCCTGTCCTAATGCTATGTGGCTCCGCGCCCTTCTGCTCTTGTTCAGTTCCTTGCTCGATGTGCTGCTTTTACACTTTATGCCAGCCTACCGCACGCATCCCTGTAAAGGCTGGTCACGCTTCTCCGTATGTGGGCCACCTTTAGTCGGCCACGGCTGATTTCGGGCTAAGTGCGAGCTAGCTGCTTCCTTAGGCTAAATTACCTTTGCCGGCCAGCCAGAAATAAAAGCCTTAAGCCTTACTGGATAACAGGTTACTGTGATGTTTTTGATGAACATGCACAGTTCCACCAAGAGCAATGGCGGAATCCCTTATTAGGTGAGAGGGGGTGGGGCA
Organism: Petrocephalus sullivani; assembly: GCA_026780845.1. Classification (NCBI taxonomy): domain Eukaryota; kingdom Metazoa; phylum Chordata; class Actinopteri; order Osteoglossiformes; family Mormyridae; genus Petrocephalus; species Petrocephalus sullivani. The sequence goes on from JAODKM010000043.1 coordinate 16,664,439, forward strand.
GGTGGGCATCTTCGGCCGAGAGCAGCAGGGGATGAGCCGGCAGCAGCATCGTTGTCGATGGTCAGAACCTGGAGAAGGTCACAGTCATTCAGGCTTAAGCCTTTTTTAGTAGTTTGCATTATGCCTTCACATAGCACCACTAAGGCGGTACATTTTCTGTACAGGCAGGATGATACACTCTCTGTACAGGCAGGATGTTACATTCTCTGTACAGGCAGGATGTTACATTCTCTGTACAGGCAGGATGTTACATTTTCTGTTCAGGCAGGATGTTACACTTTCTGTACAGGCAGGATGTTACATTTTCTGTACAGGCAGGATGTTACATTTTCTGTTCAGGCAGGATGTTACACTTTCTGTACAGGCAGGATGTTACATTTTCTGTTCAGGCAGGATGTTACATTCTCTGTACAGGCAGGATGTTACATTTTCTGTTCAGGCAGGATGTTACATTTTCTGTACAGGCAGGATGTTACATTTTCTGTTCAGGCAGGATGTTACATTTTCTGTTCAGGCAGGATGTTACATTCTCTGTACAGGCAGGATGTTACATTCCCTGCTCAGACAGGATGTTATGTCATCCACTGAATGAGTAGTCGGTGACACTGTTCAACTTCCGCTCTGACAGGTAAACAATGCGACAGCCAGAGTGATGACGAACAAAAAGGTGGTCAACCATTACACCAACGGTGAGTCACAGTGGGGGCCCAGTTTTCTCCTTCAGCCAATCAGAGGTATGGAAAGGACTGGGATGTTTTAAATTTGTCATCAGCTGAATATCCAGTCATTCCCTTGGCGGGAACAGATGCAATATCGTTTCTTATATAGAGGGATTCACTGGTAATACTTGTAACTTATGGAATAATTAATAATAACAATAATAATATTCTTTTGTGTGCTTGAATAAATATTGTTCAGTTTTTAATTGCAGGGCTACCTTTTCCTTAGATGAGCTCAATTCACACGCCTGTAGGCGTTTCTAAAAAGGCATAGATGTGTTCTAGACTCAATACACTCGTGCCTTGTGTCCCTGCAGAATGGAAGCTGAATCCAGTGGTTGGAGGGGTGTACGGGCCTGAGTTATACGCAGGTGAGGAGAGCTTGAGGCCGCCAGGCCCCAGACACGCACACACACACACGCGCACTGACCTCCCCCTCGCCTGTCTCCGGCCGGTTGACTCACGAGCCCAACGGGGTTATTTTATGGGAAACTCCATTCAGGAGCCGCGATTCAGCTCAGCGACCCCCTTAGGCGGTGTGAGAGAGCGACGTTTCATCTTTCGGGGGGGGGCATGGAGGTGAAGCTTTGAAGCCACACTGGCTGCAGGCAGAAAGGGAAACATTGTGTGGCACGGGAAAGGGGGTGTGGTGGGGGGGCTCTGTGACCTCCTCCTCTCCCTCATTAGACTAAAATCTGTCCATTCGCCAGACAGCTTTACGGCAGACCCCCCCCCCGTCAGCTGCTCAGGCGGCCAGCCGTCATCTATCATTTTTATACACCCCCACCCCCCTCAGCGGCTCAGCCCGCTCCCTCCCCAACGACATCACATCCTGTCCACACACTCGCTCATTCTCTCGCCCTCTCTTCCACACACGTATACGTGTGCACACACACGCACACACACACACATGGACACACACACATGCACACAGACACACACACAGATAAGCAGATCTATCATTTTCATACCCCCCCTCACCCACCTCAGTGGCCCGAGCCGCTCCGACCCCCCCCCCCAACATCACATCCCGTCCGCACATTCTCTCGCCCTCTTTTGCACATACACACACACGCACGCACACACACACACATTTGTGTTCATATCTCTGTGGGGACCATCCATTAATTTATATGGGGGGAAATTCCCACAACCCAACAATGACAACCTTAACCTCTTCTTACTGTAATCTTAACCACTAACTCACCTAAACCTAGTAACCAAATAAAATACAAGACTTTTGGCATTTTTAGTTTTTTGATTGTTCTCACAGATTCTTATATAACTGAGTTTCACCCTTGTGGGGACAAAATATCCCCAAAATGTTATATATACAAGTCCACACACACACAGACATGCATCTCGCACACACACATGCATCTCGCACACACAGACATGCATCTCGCGCACACACATGCATCTCGCACGCACACATGCATCTCGCACACACAGACATGCATCTCGCACACACACATGCATCTCGCACACACAGACATGCATCTCGCACAGACACATGCATCTCGCACACACACATGCATCTCGCACGCACGCGCACTCTTGTTGTCTCCCTCTTACCCACACATGCACGCACTTTCTGACACACGCAGCCGGACCTCTGAGGCCTCTGAGGTTAATCAGCAGAGTCCATCCTTAGCCACTCCAAACTCCATTAGCCTCTGGGGCTCCGAGGCATAAAATAAACACAAAATAGTATCAGCCGGAAAATAAAGTCAGCCGTTCATCTCGCTCTGCTGTTCCCTTCTGTCACAGTTCTCGGTAATATTGGGTTAAATCATTGTTCCATCCGCTTATCCTGGTCAGGGCCCAAGGGTGGGTGGGGTGGGGGGGTGTTTGAAACCTATCCAAGGCAGCACAGGGCACAAGGCTGGCGATGCCAGATGGATGCCAGTTGGGTTTAATCGAAGGAAATGATCAAAGAGCTTCTCAAGGGCGATGCGGTGGTCACCACGCCGCGCGTGTGGCGTTTGCCTGTTCTCCCTGTATCATCATACGCTTTCCTTCAGGCTCTCCAGGACCCTGAATAGAATAAAAGGTTACAGAAAATGGATGTATGTATGGATGGATGGACGGATGGAGATTCTCAAGGGAGATTTTCATTAATCCTCTGTAAAGGAGTGTCAGTAGGTGTTTTCTTGGATCCTGTATTTAGTTGTGTTTATTTTCTGGTCCCCTAACCAGAAATGGCAGTGGTTTCTCCGTCCAGCTCCTGTAATGGTGGCTTGTTTCCCACAGTAACGGGGTTTCCCTACCCAGGAGTCGGGGCTGCAATGGCCTACAGGGGTAGCCAGCTGCGCGGACGGGGGAGGGGCATCTACAACACGCTCCGCACTGTGGCTCCGCCTCTCCCCATCCCGGCCTATGGCGCGTGAGTATGGCACCAGCTCCACCCATTAAGGAGGAAAAAGGGAAAGACGTTCTGGGACCTGGACACTAGGGGGCACCCACGAGTCTGTGAGCGTGGATAGTGGTAGAATTTGGTACATGTCTTCGTGCGGCCCTGTGCGTGGATGTCGTGCGAATGAAAGAAGCCTTGCCATCTCGCCCGAGCGTGACAATGTGTAGCTGACGGTGGCTCCCAGGATTCTCGTCGCCCGCAGGGAATCTGTTAACTGGTTAAGAAGAGCTAGTCACCCAGTAGCGGTTCAATGCACACATCCAAGGCCGCTGCAAAGGGGGCGGAGCATAATTGTAGTAATCTGGGTTAGGGGCCCGATACGATATGATATTATGGGGCCCAAAATCTCAACCCATGCCCCTGCACACATCAAAGCTTCTGAGGAGCCAAGAAGGCCAGCGCTGTGGCTTCACGGTCAGGGGGCCAGTGGCTCTGCTCTAGTCTTATAGGACCTCACCGTGCGCTCGGGGACCCGCGAGGATGTCAGGGAGATGAGAGCAGGTAATACAAGGAGCCTTAACAGCAGCAGCGAAGGCAGCTAATGTACCGCTACCCCAAACAAGGGGGAGGGAGGCGGGGGGGAAACGGGAAACTAGACATAACCTAGTAAGGGATTCCGCCATGGCTCTTGGTGCAACTGTGCATGTTCATCGAGGAATACAAAATGCGGGGGGGAACGTGGCTTCCATTCCCACCTCCGGCATCGATTGCTCTCTCCAACACCCGTGCTGGTTTGGGGGGGGCGGGGGGACGGGGGACCTGCATTATTTATTTACCCAGGCAACACTTTCATCCAGTGAGATTTCCGTACCTTACGGCAGTGCTGCCTTCCCTTTTAAGAGGGCGGGGTTTGTTACGGGGGCAACGCAGGTTAGGATCCCTGCTGGGACTCGAACCCGCAACCTTGCCGGCCGTCGGGGCCGCCGCGAGCCAAAGCGAGCGCGCGATGGGGGTGAGGTGGCGTGTCATCAGGCGGCTCTTGGCCATTGGCCGAGGTGTGGGTTTGTTAAAGTGAGGCACTCTGGAGCACGACCCCCCCCCCAGCACCCGTAATATCGTACAGGATGTGACTGAGCCCTCTCTCTTTGTTCTCTGTGAACACGCTGGCTGCCCACCCC
>JAODKM010000043.1:16669508-16680186 GCA_026780845.1 Petrocephalus sullivani
GGGGGTGTTGGTGACAGGGGGCCCCGGGGGGGACGGCCCCCCCCCCCCGCGCCCGTAATATCGTCCCGGATGTCCCCGACCCCCCCCCCTTTGTTCTTTGTGTACACGTTGGCTGCCCCCCCCCCCCCCCCCCATGTGATTTTCTTTTTTTTTTTTGCAGAGTCGTGTACCAAGATGGCTTCTACGGGGCAGAAATTTACGTAAGTGCCTCCGTTTGTCGCAGAAGTCCGTGCGGGACGTGTCACTTCCTGCGCGGCCCCCTCGCATCAGCACTGATCGCCTCGGAGTAAACGGCTCATCGGCAGCCGTGTGTTTTTAATTAGCGTTTAATAAAAATGGGGGCTGGCACCTGTGCCACCCCCATCAAACTGCCCGCGCCTCGGGTATTGCCGCCCTTTGCCACCGGCCGGGATTGGTCAGGTCTCGTCCCCGTGTGGCGCTCTGCTATTAGCCTTGGCACGAGTTCATCTATGACCTCAGCCGGAGTGCGTCCGAGGGGACTGTCGGCTTGCCAGCGTTCGACTCGACCGCCCTCTTTGTCCTCCCGAATCGGCTGACGGAGCCCGCTTCCCCGCCGCACGCTGCCGTCCGTTTCCTCGGGGGCGAGACGCCTGGCCGGGTCCGCAGTGCCATCAGGTTTCCTCAGGCTTCTGCCTGCCCCCGTTGGAGCGCCTCCGTCCAGAAGGATGAGCGTCAAGCGTTACGTCGCACCGTTACCACGTTTTACGCAAGGGCTTAGCTAAAGCCTCTAGTGCTGCATGCGTTGCCAGTTCAGGGAATTGGGAACACTGGTGGCAAACCAGTGCCAGTTCCCCCTTCTTCTCGGTGCGGTCTCTCGGGAGTGAAAGCCCGCTTGGTGATGAACTTGGCAGAGTTCCCGTCCCGAAAAAGCCGGACATTGTTCGGGGACCGGCTCACTAGAACAAACAGCGGATAACAATGAATCTGGAAAGCCTGCTGTCGGAGGCTTAGAGGGAGAACGAAGCATGTGACACAAAGTTTGGAGAGGATGCCTAGAGATTCGGTTTTACTTTATTCTTTTTCCAAGGATTAAATTTAAACAAAAAGGGAGAGTTCACAGGACTTTCGCTACTGAAGCAACACACGCAGAACAAACAAAATGGAGAGCAGCTTCCCGCTTACCGGGCTGCCTACCGGTGAGTCACATGCCACACAGGAAGTCGCTTAAAGAGGAACAGGAAGTAAATCGAACTGTAAATTAGGAGAACACCCCTACTCCCAGGACAAGACCCCCCCCCACCCCCTACCTCCACCCTGCTCCCAGCCTTGCTCCATTTCACACAAGCTGTGGCACATCTGATCTCAGCGCAGTTCCCAGCTGAACAACGATCCATAAAATTTAAAAATAAATGACCACATCCATTATTTAGGAGCATCCATCCATGGTGAATGCAGGCCCGGGTACTCAGCCCCGCACGAGGCCAGTTTGAAGGGGTAACTTGCTTTTAATCAGAAAGGTGGAGAATTTCTGCGCAGAACAGCAGCTATTTTTCATGAGGCGTCCGGCCTAACATGAGGGCGTCGTCTCTTATGTGGGAGCCGGGCTGTGATTGGGAGTGCCGAGCTGCACTCTGGGTGCCCCGCGGTCATAAATTCCGTGACCTCTTTCCCACACCGGCCGCCTTTACTGGCTCCTCTGTCGACCCTCGGCCGCGATAAAGCGACGTGCATTTTAACGCAGTTGCCCGTGATAAACCTGTGATGAAGTGCAGCGCCCGTGTGTCCTGTTTCCAGGGGGGTTACGCCGCCTACAGATACGCCCAGCCTGCCACAGCCGCCACTTACAGTGACAGGTAAGCGCTCTGCTGGGGAAACAGCGGCCACACTGGTCACGAACAGAACTGCACGCTATGGAAAAACATGAGCGTTATAGCCACCTTAATTTCATCCATCTGTCTTCCTTATCCGGTACAGGGTATTGTCAGGGCATTACTGGAGCCTAGACAGTGTGCCAGTACTTTGCAGGGCATTGCTGAAATTACTGTCCCAACATCCCATTTGCATGCACCACCTGGAAGGCGAAAGTCTGTGACCACCCCCCCAGCAGCAAAAAAGAAACACGTAACCCAGTTTGGCAACACGCACACACTCCGATCTTTTCCGGGCTAAAAAAAACTGAGCTCAGCAGCTTCATCAATGGATGGCTGTAGGTGTGTTAGCATGTGGTGCTGAAACCTCTCTCACACCGTGCCCGACCCATCTCCCCCACACACCTCCCTTCCCTAAGGCCGCCGTGACTCTGGTTCTGGCGGTTTGGGGAAACACTTGCCGATTTAATCCCGTCCTCCGAGTGCCCTGACAGGTTAAATCTTCAGGAGATTTAGTGTGGAGCTCATGATGGCACTGTGCCCCGTGAGCCCATGGCAGACTGATACCATCGTGTTTATAAGTGCTCCCGTAAGCTCCCATGCTGGAGCTAGATCAAGCAGGTTCTTAAAAAAGAAGTGAAAAAATGTCCCTGGAAGAAATGGGTTTTTTAAATTTTAATTGTTTTTCTTTTTAATTTTAAGTGCTGGTTCTGAACCATTCGTTCAGTACCTAATTCTTCTGTAATAATTAATTTTAAAAGATATGTCCTTTTGGAATAACTTGGAACTGGAAAGTAAGCTCTTTTGTAGCATGAAACTAGCCGGCCGGTACCTCCCGCCAGAGCAGGCGGATCGAGGAGAGCTTGTTATGCATCCCGGGGCAGACAGAGAGCTCCCATCCCGTACAGCAGGGTTTAGAGACACCTTGAGCAATTCACTAAGTACCAGTCAGCGATGCTCTGGGGACTGTCACAGAATATCTGTATCATTTTTCTTTTCCATTACCCATGTGGTTTTTTTTTTAGACAGCAGGTGGCGCAGTGGTTAAACAGCTAGACTTGTGATACAATGAAGTGTCGCAAGTCAACAAAGGGGAACGCGGGCTGTCATTTTGTGGGCCCGGAGTAGCTAAATCCAAGACAGGAATGAGGAAGACCCCACCCCTCCCCTGACTGACGGCCTCCCCCCCATCTGTTCACCTACAGTTACGGTAGACTCTACGCCGCAGGGGACACCTACAGCCAAGCAGCCTACGCCGTGGGAACCATGGTGAGCATTTAGTGAAAAGCATGAGTCACACTCATAACATCTGGCAGAGATGTGCGAGAATCACTCACAGGGCGCCTCCATTAAAAAAAGAGAGTGAGAGAAAGAGAGGTTTATCAGAGAAGAATGTTACCAAATGTTTATGCCATCTTCTTGGCCTTCGAGCAGAAATGCCTATAAATGATTCTATTATAAGGGTCATTTTTGAACATTCGTATTATTCTTAAGAGTATGACTGCAGTCGCCACATGGTAAAAAAGATTTGGTTTCCGTGATGTTTCATGTCAGAAAAAGGGTACCAGTGTTCCATCTCTGTGGATAATCATCCCAAATTAATGTCTGTATGTTTTGACAAAATTAATTATCCTGGTTATTTTTTTATATGCTCTTCAGAGCATGTTGCATATTTTACAGGGATGCACTCAATTAGTTAATGTTTGTTTTTAGCTAGCTTTTGCGGCTAACATCAAAGATGAAAAATGGATGACCAAAATAAACTGTAAAGGTGGGATTTTTTTTCCCACTGTTATGGGTGGGGGATATCCTTCCAGCTGAACAGTTGAGCGTGCTGCATCGTGCTGTGGGTGCGAGAGACAGAAAGAATGAGGGGGAAGCACAACTCCCATCACGCTGGTTTGACGGGGGCTTTTTAGCAACTACCAAACTACTCGTCTCTGCTAAAGCCAAAATTGGGGGGCCATTTTAAGAGTGCACAATTTCCCGGAGCAGCTGCTAGCTAAAAGCTTTCATTAATTAACACCTTTTTCTTTTTGTGTATATAATTTAGTCTGTGTTGACAATATTCTTTTTCTTCTTCTTTATTCAAAATTCTCCTCCCCAAACTTTCAGTTAGATTCGATTAATTTCTATATAGCGCCTGTCCCAATGAGGTTCCCCTAAAGCACTTAGCAGTGAAACAAACAAACAACTCCGTAGTTTGATATAGAAACTCCTATGAACTGACTGTCCCCTGTGAATATAAAAGTCCATCCTGCATATTTTTTCCAAAAGCCAGAGGGGGTGGTGAAAGGGAGGTGCATTATTACGTCATAATGTTGAGGCTTAGTGGGCGCTATGGTAACAAACCAGTTTTGCTATGAATGCTGAAAACATTATAAATCTACGACTGAAAAAGATCTTTAGTGGCATGCACAGTAACTAATGCTACACGCAGCACATAAAAGGGTATGTCTTACCATTTGTGCTGTACATGCCAACACATTTCAGTAGTGAAAATGTATAATTACTGTCGACTGAGGAGGTCTGTTTGCACACACACACAAAATCATGCTGTTGCTCACAGGGACGAGAGCGGAGCAGCTGTCATCTAATTCGTGCAAGAAGCTAGATATTTACGCAGTTTAAACAAACAAAGTAGATGTAAGCAGCAGTGTAGCCACAAGGCTGTAAATGTCGGTCCTTTTCTGGGACGTGCGTATTTTGTCCATCTTCTTACCACCTCATAGATCCTCACCAGCAGCGCAAAGCTCTATAAATAAACGTAGAGGTGACAAAAACCCTACAGAGAGGTGGTCCGATTTTAATTATTGAATTACGCATGACTACTGCTTCTGCTGGAAACTAGGGTGCATTTTGCATTTAAAAAACTGCTCAATAATTAGTTCCTCGGAGGTTGTGTAAAATTCTCTTTCTAGTTAAGATTCTCGGCGTACTGCAAGTGCTAATGCGTCCCACGTTCATAAAAGTTTTACGGAACCTGGAGGCTGCTCAATTTTTTTTTCTGGGGGGGATTCAGTCTTTGAAGATTTAGTATTTAGCCTTTGGAGGAAACCCAAACCGCTGGAGTGCACCGGCGGGAGCCGCAAGGCCGCTTTTTTGTACTTTGGTAGCAGGTACTTTTCGGCAAGCCGTGACACCTTCAGAGTCGAACATAATTGGCGGAGTTCGTGGAAATCTGTTGGATTTATGGAATAATTAAAAAAAAGAACTGCGACGGAACGAGAGAGGAGGGCAAAAACTTCACAGCGATGAAGTTATAATGAATGGCGTGAAGTATAATAAAAACCTTTCCTTATTGGTTAAGACAGCGACCAGCCCCCCAGCACGCACACGCACGCACGCACACGCGGGGGCGGCGTCCCGACGCAGCGTCACGTGACCGCCATAACGCCACCTGTTACGGGGAGGAGAATTTTGGGAGGGGGGGAAGAAAAAGGGTGTAGGCTTCTTCTGGAGCCGGTAGCCCGGTGTAAGCCTTCGCACTGACCTGGGCTTTTTTCATCTTTGATGTTGCAGGCTAGCCTATACAAAGGAGGCTACGGCCGCTTCTCCCCCTACTAAAAGGGAGTAACCGTATCCCAGCAACAAAACACAAAAACATTAACTAAAAGCTTCTGGGTCATGGCGCTGCGCTCCCCTCCCTGCGCCTATATGACACAGGATTTCGTTTCCAGAACTATGCGCTGTTGACCTTTCTTATGATGTAATGCCCAAATCTCTGTTCACTTTGTCTTGATTTTGTATGGAATGTGCATTGATGACTAGTTGACCTAAATGGCACATTGTCTGTCATTGGGGTGGTGGCTGTAATGCGATGGGTTACAAATCTGGCCTAATGAAAATGACCCCCCCCCACACACACATGCACACACACAAAATTTGTTTCGACCTGTAAAGCATGCAGTAATCTGTTGTGATGTGGTTTATATTGGGTTATTGAAATAATTACGTTTAAAAACCGACAATGATTTCCTACAATGCAAAGCTTTACAGATTGTCTGTTCTGTTAGTTGTTCTCCCTCCCGGTTCATGCAAACCACAGATCTTCAATGCTGGTCTCAAAGTAGGTGGGAGGCTGGTTAAGGTTCAATCAGGGCTGTAATTAATAATGCGTAATCGGCAGGTGCTCTTATCTAGCAATCATTAAGCAAATACATCTTACCCAAAGCAGCTTACACACATAGAGTAGCTACTGCGCTTTGTCTGTTAGTGTGAGTGGAAGAGAAGCTCACCCACCGGGGTGTCCCTCAGGGTTGCAGCGGCACGGTACCGAACATCGGAGCCACTCCGCACTCTCGAGTGAAGCTCCGGACGTGCTTTATAAAGCCATCCTCTCTGCAGGTCGACACAGACAATTCCTGTGCTTTTGTTTCGATTGAGTGTTTACCTGCCCTTCCTATGAAGAGGCTGCAGTCTATTAGCATTTATAGTCACATTATTGTGTAAAATATACTCTTTGATATTACCGATGCTCAGTTTTTTTTTGTTTTGGAATCGATTGCTTACATGCGGTTTACGAGATTCCTTTTAGGGTGTCTTTTGGAGCCCAAAGGGCTTTTTTTATGAGAGGCACTGGTGTGGCCGTCCTGCTATACGTGTGTCTCACATTAGGAGAATTGCACCCGTAGGTTCGCGTCTGAATTGACATGCTGAACTCCAAAGATTGACGAAGGATAAAATGAGCTGAGCAAAGGCGTAAGAGTCCCAGCCACGAAATACCAGCAGCTGTTCAGGAATACAACTCACCCCTGCCACTTCAAAATAATCGTTAACTGCATACAGCCACAGTCACTTTGTGTATTTCAGTTTTGCAGAAACAATGAAATTATGTACGAGCTGTTATAAGGCTAATTATTGCTAGATTAATTTGTTAATCGTTTGCATATAAAATTATGATAAGGCTGATCTGGATAGTACATTGTACAATGGTCTTCCATTCATATAGGCAACGTTATGTGACATTTTCGGCTGGTAATACAATCAAATTATTGCAACGTGTGTTGATATAACATTCATATTATTGAAGACAATTGTGTACTGTAATCATGATTTCATTTAGTGCTACATTATGCTTTTTTAATTCTTGCATGACAGTAATTTCTATAATAAAATGTATAAATGTTTTTTTATAACAAGCAAAGTACATATTACTGATTCCGGGTATCTTTTATATATATTTAACTATGCCGTCTGTCCGATGGGTTTTACCTGAGGATCTGATAACGAAGATGTAAAATATTTATTGTATGTTACTGAAAACGTTTTTTTTTATATTTAAATTTATGTATGTATGTGAGATTCCAGGTGGGTTGGAAACAAAATGGCTACAATCATTTTGCTACAAAAATACTACTTGTGCAATTGGTAAGGTCTTTAGTTACAATTAGTGTATATCTCTGTAGAGTGTTCCTCATCCTTCATGGGGAACATTACGGTCCAAGGTGACCTACAACTGGCGGTTGAGTTTTGGCTTTAGCAAACGGAAAGAGTTCTTTCGTAGTCAGCTCGTACCTCTGACCTTTGGATAGCAAGCCACGAAACGTCCCGAACCAGAGGGCCTGACACGTCCTGCGAGCTTCTGCTGTCCCGGAAGGACCCGTATTAGCCGTTTAGTCAAGCTGTACTGCCGATGTGCCACGCTGGTCCACCTCTGTGTTTATTTACGAATGTTTGCATATGTCTCTTTATTTTTAGTAAAAAAACAAAAAAAGGACCGGTATTGGGTAACGACGGTCAGCACAAAGGGAAAAGGCGGAAACGAGGAAGGAGGGGGAAAAAGTTCTTAAAATACAACGGCAAAAAAAAAAAAAAAAGAATTAAAACGTGGCAGAAGGACTCCTTCCCTCAGGGCTGGCAGGTAGATGGAAGGCGGGCGGCTTGTTGCCGCGGCGACATCACAGCAAGCCAAAGCAGGGCGACTTTCACCAGAGATGAGAAGCATAGAGGAAACTCAACTTCTTTCTGTTCTTTATTATATTTTAAGCCGTTATTACAAATTGTATATATATGACAGTATTTATGACTGTTTTGGGTAAGACATGGACAGTGCGGGTCCCATGAGGTTAATGCCTTGATTTCGCTGGGAAGGAGGTGGGACATCCCGTCCAAGAACCCATCACCAACTTGAGGCCATTTCGCTGCTGACCTTCCTGCGGACTGGACTACAGATCAGCTTCCATTGGGAGAGATGTGGGCGGGACAATGATTTGACTTCCTGTAGGTGGCGCTTATCTTGTGGGTCACTTCCTGTCAGGAAGCTCTGTCAGGGCCCCTCTGCTGGAGCCCTGTCCCTGGGGGGTGGGGGGGGGGGGTATTCCCGGACTTACACACGCCAAGCTTGTGACTCAGATGAGGCTTTTCCGGCTGCGACCGGCCGTGGACCTGGACCTTTTGCTGATGGCTGTCTCCGTCGCTGTGCGATTCATCCTGAGGTACCTTTGTGGGCGTGTCCAGCGGCAGAACTGGAAACATGGCACTGGAAGACTTTGGCCGCATTCCATGCATCCCCTTGTCACAAATGTAACCTTTTGAATCTATTGTCGTTGTTTGTTTTTTTTTCTTCAATAAATGGTGATTGTTTTATGGAACCATAAGCAGTAAATGGATATTAATTTTTCAATTTTAAACTGTTTCATCAATGGGACTGTTTAGTATATCTAATAACTGGGTCCAGTTATGACTTCTAAACTTTATTTAGCAATTTTATTTTACTAAATAACCTTATGTAAGTTGTATGAATATACTGCTGGAAAGTCAAAAGCTTAATCAGTGAGAATTCGTAAGCAGAGGCGTAAATATCAGGTCCAGAAAGTAAAAATCCAGACAAAAATTTTGTTTCAACGAGTCACAGTCCCCAAAATTTTGGTCTGGATTTTTACTTTCTGGACTTTACATCTCTGTCCAAAAGAATACAGTTACCATATTGGACTAAAGTGAAACAAAAAATTTAAGTTTCACTCAACAGTTCTAAAGCAGCGAGTATTTTCTGTTACTTAGTTATTATTCAGCCAGTGTTTTTTTATTTAAATTTTTACATTTTTGAAAGAAATAACTTGAAAGTATTCTATTTGAACATGCAGAAACAAATGAAATCTATCATGTAATGTTCCCTCCAGATCTCGGGGGATATGGAAGTTGAAACAGTGTGTTTATTCGGGAGGCCAGACCTTGCCAAAATTCTCTATCAATTGGCATGTAAAAATTCAGTGCTGAATGCCAAAACCTCAGAACAATATATTTGTGCTTTAAATAATCATAACACAATACAGACATCCAGCACCAAATACAAAAACAGGGGCTCAAGGTGTGAAGACGGGAGCATGTGGAGAAACCAGTACCTGAATCCTATGCAGGGTTGTGGGAGTCTGTAGCCTGCAATGGTCCACATTTTTGCTCCCGCCCAGCACCCTGCCAAAACCGTCCACATTTTTGCTCCCTCCCAGCTCCCTGCCAGACCTTCCACATTTTTGCTCCCTCCCAGCTCCCTGCCAGACCTTCCACATTTTTGCTCCCTCCCAGCTCCCTGCCAAACCGTCCACATTTTTGCTCCCTCTTAGCTCCCTGCCAAACCGTCCACATTTTTGCTCCCTCCCAGCTCCCTGCCAAACCGTCCACATTTTTGCTCCCTCACAGCTCCTCTGGTCTGTCTGTGGCTACTCGGGTCAGGAAGCACTGCAATTGGGAGAAAGCGTGCTGGTCATTTGGGCCTTGAGACAATGCTAACTCAGTCAGTGGTGTATAAGCATGGCTGGTGCAGGACATACCAATACCATGAAGATAGCAGCAGAAATAACAAAAACCAAAAATCAGAAGGAAATGCAATAAACCTTCAATTTCATCCTTCCCTTAGCCTTTCTTTTTTGCAATCCTTCCATATTTCTTCCTCTTTTTCCTTTTCAATCTAATTTTGCCAGTCCATATTGTACAGGGCATAAATATAACGGGTCTTTTTCTGCCACACCATGTCTGTTACCTGTGGCCCGATTCGGTTTATTCTCCCCACTTCTCAGTCCGCTCACAATGTCACCTTTTCTCATTTTTGACTTGCACCCCCGGCTACGACGGGATGCTGTAATTTCGTCAGGAGGCTCCGGTCCTCCAGACAGGTGGAGGTGGTCTGCGCCTCAGGAGGTGGTACGGCGCGTTCCCCGGGACCTCCTCCGAATTCAGCCCACACGTTCCTGCTCGCCGTTTCATCAGTGAGCAGGGAGAGAGGTACGACGAGCGGCCGAGGAATTCTTTGGCGCTGAGGCTGCTTCCACGGCAAGAGCTGGGCTTTTTTTTTTTGCTTTAACTGCAGTTATTGGCATATCGATTAAGGTTGTAAATGTAGCCACATTATGCTAATGACTGCTGGCTTCAGTCCCCAAGGGTTCCACCCCCCATCCCAGCTCTGTGCATGAGTTTGCATGCCTACCCCCCCGCCCCCAGACCCCGTCTGTGTGGGTTTCCTCCCACAGTTAGGTGAACTGTCATCTCTAAATCCTCCTCAGTGTGTGAAGCAGTATGTCTGTCCTTTGATGGACTGGACCTGCTCCGTATCCCAATATGGCTCCTGCCTCTTGGGCCTGACTCCAGGCCGCCCCACGCCTTCCGGCATTTGCTTTCCGAGCGCCCTGGAAGCCGCGCGGCGGAGGTCGCCTGCTGACCACACCCCCGCGGACGCAGTGCGTCGGTGGCTTGGCTCGGGGCTGCGACTTGTGGTGTTTTCTGCTCTGCGGTGGGGGGGGGGGGGGGGGGGGCCCGCGGTGGGGCGGAACGCCGGCGTACGGCGGGCTCCACTCACGTGGGCGGGCCCGCTGCCGCTCAGGCCGGTGACGGCGTCGATGAGGTCCTCCTCCACC
>JAODKM010000043.1:16680286-16692983 GCA_026780845.1 Petrocephalus sullivani
GGGGGGGGGGGTGGGGGGGGGGGGGGGGGGGGGGGGGGGGTGGGGGGTGGGGGGGGGGGGGGGGGGGGGGGGGGGGGGGGGCTTCCCGATTCCGCGTCAGCGCCGGATGAGCGAGCCGGCCGCTAAGCTCGCGCGATAGGAGAATTAAGGACAAAGAGACTTATCGGTGACAGCCAGCCATCTCGGATGGTGTCACATGCCTATGGTAGAATATCTGTGGGTTCTGACAGAGCTAACAGACCACAGGAATGAGCCCGCGTCAGGGCGGGATCCTCTTCTGTGTGTTACTGTCATTGTGAAGCAGCCGCACTTCTAAAGAACTCCAAACTGGCAGTGATAATGGAACCCTGATGCAAATAGATCTCACATCATCCTGTAAAATATCAATTTCAGTCCCTTGGGGTAAATAAACCGTGCGGCTCCCTGACCCTGTTTAGTCTCTACGATGCAGGTTGCCATTATATTCTGAATTAAACCATGATTAGGATGGTGCGATCCTGCCTCACACCCAGCGTGCTCATGCATCCTGACCCCTATGGTCAGACTAACTCCCTCAAGTCCCCTTTCGTCGATATTGCCTTGGATTTTGTCACTTTTAATCCTAAAGAGCACCCTCATTTTTTTAATTGTTTACTCTATAATCTCACATAATCATGCTCAGATATGAATAGGTACGTGAATAAAAAACATGATAGTTTTGCATTCTCTACATTTCACCTCTAAGGTACTGAGGCATTTGGGCAGGTAATCTCTCTATTCACGACAACGTAATATGTTATATGCAAAACTGTTTTCTTCCCCTTGTTTTTCCTGCTATTTCATGGACATTTGTTTTGAATGTCTGATAATGACTAAAGGCCAAGAAACAGCGAGGTGTGTAACAGCCCAGAAAAGCTACATCCGTCTCAGCGATCCAACGAAATCGTAGGTAGGAGCTGTGGGCAAGTGCGCCACCCTGTGGACACGTATAAAACTGCAACGGGAAGGACCAATCCTCAGCAGCAAAGAGCATGAACAGATAAAGACAGACACGGGAAATCACAGCTGGTGGATTTGGGTTTATTTATGGTCTTGCAACTGTTTAAAAGAGGTTAATTTCATAAATGTTAAACAATAGTATCTCACATCTTCATGTAAAGCTTGTGAATACAGAACAGTATGAAAGACAGTCTATACGCTGCTTAGCTGGATAGTGTATATTTTCCCAGAAAAAAAGCATAACCAAACATTAGACTTAAGAGTACTGATTCCTAAACCCCTCCTCTGGGACACCCAAGCCATTCTATGTATTTCACCAACAGATCACTTGATTACTTAAGTTGATCGATCAATTTAATGAGCTGTTGATTAGCCAAACACAGAACGCTAGTAGTTAGGTCAGTAAAATACATGGGTATGTTGGATGGTTACATTTATTTTTATGGCATTTAGCTGACACCCTTACTCAGAGTGACTTGCATTACCCAATTACAGGGGATTAGAACCTCCCTGGAGCAACTTCGGGTTAAGGGTCTTGCTCAGGGACCCACTGGTGGTAGATGGGACTTAAACTGGCGACCTCTTGGTCCATAACTGCAGCCTCATACCACTAGGAAACCACCCATGGTTCTGCAAATACTGGGGTGACTTTAGGAGAGGTTTTGAAATGGCTATGCAGACTCTCTCTGAGAGACATAATTTTACATTTTTTATCATAATTTTATCATGAAGATCATTTAAAGATCATTTTCTTTTACTAAGACTTTAGCACAGTGCTGTATAATAGAAAATGATATACCCGCAACACATTACTCATGACAGCAACCAGAAGAGAATGTGTATTAATGTTTTTATCTTCACTTTGCCCAAGGTCCCTTGCCCCCCCCCATGTACAGCAGGTATGTGGCGATGCTACTGCACCTCTGCCCTCTTCTCTGCATAACTTAGCACATATCGGCCCCAGTGTGACTCTGCTGTGGTCGGACCCACTCCCACAGGCTCCACCAGCAGCTCCACCCTGCCAGGCGGGTCAGGCACAGCCAGGCCACACACACGGTACAAGGTGGCATGCGACCGGCCAATCAGGACCGGAGGGCGGGCCGGAGCAGCCAGCTGGCGCCAGTGGACTCGGTAGTGTCGGGCCATGCGGGCCGGGTCCCTCCAGCGTAGCGTAGCGCTGAGGCAGACCTCGTCCGGGACGTCCATCCCGTGGGAGGCACGCTGCCACACGACATCCTCCAGACACACGTCCTCTACTAGTGACAGGGCAGGTGTCCCCATGCTCTTGGCATCCAGAACCTGGCAGGCAGAGGAGAGCCACCTTAAGAGCAGGTCCGACCAGCCCCCCTCCCCCCCCGCCCGCACGAGAGCCGCGGTCTAGTCTGAGACAGCAATGCTCCCCCTCACCATGAGTTCCCCGATCCTGCAGTGGAACGTCCCGTCCTGGTTCTGGGCGCTCCGGGAAATGATGACACCGATGTCCAGCAGAGCGTAGCCGCTGAGCTTCAGGAGGAAGCACCTGCACAGAGTCCACAGAAGGTCAGGTCCTGTCCACTCATCCTGAGCTCAACTTCTTCCCCAAGGGGATCTAATCTCCCATCTCACCTGACACTCCAGCCCGACGCCCACTCAGAGCTGCTCTGGGTGAACTCCTCCACGAGCTGGTCATCTTCATCAAGGGCTTCCAGGTTCACGCTGGAGCCTGAGTCCACATGGACACACAACAGTCCATTAGCGACCACAGTCACCGGTGTTTGACGGCAGTCCGTGACACCCCCTCAGCAGGGATCCACGGGGACGGCCCGGAATTTCACTCACGTGGGACGGGCTCCATGCCGTCCGCAGGACGAGGCTCAGCATCCGCGGTCGTCATCTCAAGAGAGACAGTGATACCGTCCGAGGGTTTGTAGATGAGGGACACAAAGGTGGTAGAAGCCAGGCGGACGTGAAGGGAGAAGATCCTTTAGGGAGACAGACAAGGGCCATAACATAGGTCCCGCTAGACTAATCAAGCTCTGTGGGTCCCGTTGGGGGGAACTGGTGAATGCTGCAAATATCAACCTGTCCCTTCCACCTGAATATGACTTCATGCATTTTGTTCTCAGACATATTTCTTATGTAAGCAGGACACAAACAGCCTTCATGAGGTCATACTTTGCACGCAGCTCGGTGAGCGTGGACGGGATCGTCCCCTCCAGCACCAAGGAGGAGCCCCCGCTCCAGGCATCCTGAGGGCAGCTGTGGATTTTCAAACGGCCGCCCCCCCCGATGGCCTCAGGCAGGTAGAGTGGCTGCACCTCCTGAGCACTTAGGTAGAGCCAGCTCCGCGACCCCTCCCGCTGTGGGAGGGCAGGAAGACGGATCACAAAGCCGGAAGCAGCTCCATACGATAGACAGCTGGGTGACATCTGCTTTTTAGGGCCACGTGAGAATCGGCCAAACTTACTGACTCCTGAAACACTTCTATCCAAAGCACCTTACAGTACAGGGAAGGGTTATGGCCATCGTGTGCTCCCTGGGACTCGAACCCTTAACACAATGCTCTACTTGTACAGCTGCAGGAGCCAAAACTGATTAAATAACTTTGTTATATAGGTGCAAAGAGTTGAGTGGTACCCAGGAACTACTTGTCCGCTGCTAGACTGACCCGCACCAGATCTAATCTCAAAGAACCTGGATATTACTCTTTGTGGCTTGTAATCTGACTCACCTTCCCTTTCCAGAAGAAACTCTGGCCAAAGCCCTGGCAGAAGGACGAGGCGAAAGGGAGAGAGCAGGACAGGTGATGGACGTGCAGAAAGTCAGCAAGAAGACCCCAGAACCTGAGAGTAGAGGGACAAGGCGTGCTGTGATTGGGCCGAGTCAGGTGGGCGGGGCAGCACAGCGCCAAAGCGACACCCACCTGTCCTGGTTGGCGCGGAACTCCTTCTTCTCATGACACTCGTACACCCAGCCTGGAGCGAAGATGGCGGCCGAAAGCCCATGCTTGCGGATCAGCTCCATGGCCTGGGGCGGCGAGAGGTCACGTTTCTGCTCGGCGCTGCGGCACCCCTCGTCGTCCGATCCCCAGCGCACTGGCCCGCGGTTCTGGCACGCACCTTATTGGTCTCGAACTTGCCGCCCACCACCTCCCCGCGTGCGAACACGTCCACACCCACGTAAATGTCAGCCAGGCGCTCCTTGGCCGCAGAGTAGGTCTGCATCCACTCCAGGCTCTGCGCTGTCCAGTTATAGTTGGTGAAAAAGCCATCGCAGGCCTGGAAGAACACTCTAGAAGAAAGAGGATGAGACAAATGAGGACAAAAAAAGAAAGACATGGTATTCTATCAGCGATCATGTGGAGTCAGAGTTTCTGTTCTCGTCCCCTAATCCAGTGTTTCTCACAGCAGTCCTCAGGGACCCTCAGATGGTCCACTGAGTTGGGAAACACTGCCCTAATCTTGTGGTCGACATCACTGTGGGCCTAAGTGTCCCATTCCTCTGTCCCCACATGCCTCTGGGTCCCGCCTCCAGCCCGGCCCTTACCTGTTACTCTCATTCAGCTCATTCTGCCATTTGAGCTCGCCGCTCTCCAGCACACTGTCATACCAGATGACCTGGCCGGATGGGATGTACTTGTGCGTCTGGTCCGTCAGGTAGCGCAGAAAGAGGGGCATGTTCCTCAGGGCCGTCTCCTGGAAGGACGACGGACACGGGGTCGGTGAAGGTGCAGCAGGCCAGGTGTTGGGAGTAAGCCGTGGGAGGGTGCCGTGTTTATAGGATAAAAGCACTGGTTCAGCTGAACAGCACCCAGAAAGGGAGAAGACGAATCTTGTGGCTTGGGAGGTACCAGTTACCTGTTGAGCTACCCCCCCCCACCCATCAGAAACGTCAAGGTTGTTCTCAAGTCCACCTTGCAACAGCCCTGTACTGAAACTCAGCCCTACATCCGCCATGGCCCAGGACATTTTTCAGCTAAGTCTGGTCTACTGGCCCTCTGTGGAGTGGAGAGATTAACACCCTCCAGCAGCATGAAGGAGGCTTTGATCTAGCCGTCTTGGTAGGTGTCCTGGGGTCCAACCTTCTACAGCTTCAGTGGCTGAGCATTTGCATGCCCTGGGCCCTCAGAAGGAGACTGAGCTCCACCATCCCTCCACTTACACTCAGCTTGTTCTCGATGTTGACAAGCCACCCGTCAAAACGATAGTAGTCAGATATCTGGACCAGCCTGTCTGCCACCCTGCGGAATGACTCCTCGTCCTTCAGGAAGTCTTCGCACGCTCTCTCGCCATCATCCCACTCTGTGATGAAGGTGCCTGAAACACACCAATCGAGGGTCCCGCTGCTATCAGAATGGGAAAGCGGGCCAATCGCTCGCCGGCAAATTATGACCTGGCATTCAATGCAAATCAATCACAGAGCAGAAGGTATCGCAACATGGCCTTTGAACCATAATGGTTTAAAGAGCAGTTTGCCGTTTAATCCCCATTCTCCAGCAGAATATTCAGCTGTATGAGTAACTAAATGGTAGTAATTACCTAGAACGAGGACGCCATGTTTGTGTGCCGCATTGGTCCAGACAGCAGGAGGAATTGTCACCATTTTATGGCTGAAGTAGTTGAAGATGTCTATGTATTGCCAGTGATAGAAGGCGAACGGTGTCTCGACCTCTGCCCCCTGAATGAACCTGGAGGTCAAAGGGCACCCTCAGAGAGCTACACCTCCCCCCACACGTCCCTGACTCCAGCCCGACGGGTCCTGCCAGACCATCCCAACACACCTGTCCTCCAGATAGCCCCCCATCATGTCGTGACACACCAGTGTCCTGCTCTGCCTGGAAGCCAGGGGAGGAAGCCGGTCGGCCAGCGGCTGCGTCGCCACGTTGAATGGGCTAGCCTGAGTCTGTTGCCATGACCGCAGGTCTCCAAGCGAGTCCAGGGCAGAGCTGATTGGTTCTGTGGTGTCTGGGTCATAGTGCGCAGCTGTGGGAGAAAGACACTGACAGTCTTGTGTGCTGCCCTTAGAGAACGGACGGATGGCAATTTTGTATGAGGTGTCACCATTTCCAGGTGGCATTTAAATCAACTGCAGAGTTTTTCACTTTATTTTTTATTTTTACCTGATAAAGATGGCGCGTTATAATTCACAACTTCAGACTTACTACCCAGGGGTGAATCGGAGCAGGACTCCGAACTGCAAAATAATACTTTAATGTATAGCTTCACTTTTTCTAATAGAATAAACGAAATGCATAGATTGTCAATATAAAATACGAGCTCCGCAAATAATCATTCTTTTGCTGAGATGCTGTATAAAACTATATAATCCACTACGTTGTTTAATATACTAAATTACTGTAAATAATATATTTAAAAACCACACTCTTTAACAAACTGGTTGTACGTTTTACTAATTTTATATATTACAAGATTATGCTATTATCGGGATGTCCGCTTTTTAAAATAGGCTACTACAAAAAATTCCCGCGTGTGTTTAGATAGCTGAATGCCTACTTGTCAGTAATTTTCGTTTTTACTGTTTTATCATTGATGAATCCACTTCTCTCTGATTTTCTTTTGCGGGGCAACATGCTTTCCTTTCTATCGTCCTCCCTTGCTCCGTTTCAAAACGCAGAAACTGAGCAGACAGTTTTAAAATAAAATGGAAATACAAGTCACTTAAAGCCGCACTTCCTTTTCGAATCTGATTGGTGTACGCTCATGCCAAAGGTATCACGGAAGTTCGTTTTCATTGGCCAATAGATACTAGGTTGAACGGTCACGTGGGGAACTTAAAAAAAACCTTTGAGTGAAGACTAAATGGGAAATAATGTTACACTTTCTAAAATTAATACAACATTGCACTGCACTGGGAATCTGCTCCTTGTTTGGTTAACAACTCCAGATCATGCTAAAATATGATAATGTTTATATAAAACAAATGCATTGTTTTAAGAAGACCACAAGGTGTCAGTATAACACAAGTTTCTTTGAAGTCGTGCCCCGTATGTAACGATATAATACAATGTTACAACCACAGCAATGTCTGTCCATGGCTGTGTTGTTGATATTATGCATTAATATCTGAGCTGTGTCTTAGAGATAAGGCATTTTTTAAAATCTGTCCATATCCACATTAATTATCTGTTCACTCTCAACCTTATAGATGTACTGTTTACGAGCGAATACGTTTATATATATATATATATAATTTTAAACGGAATTCTAAAAACATTGCCGTACTTTTAAAATTATGGCTTAAATTAAAATGACACTGTTTGTTGTCCCCCACATAAATTATAACTGCTAAGTCCAAGCACTTTTATACTAATAAAATATCTGCCTATCAATATAAACTTAAAACTCAATATTTGTGGAACCTGGGCTGTTCCCTGCCTTTCTCCCGCAGCATCCGGGACATGCTCCGGACCCCCCGCGACCCTGAACAGGATGAGTGGTTATGGGAAATGGCTAGATGGGTGTTCCATAACCTCAGTAAAATTGCACGCGTACCTCTATGCGCTGCTTATTTTAATTTGCGGGGTTTCGGGTTTTAAATTCCTCCATTTACATTTGAACACACTTCACGCCGCCCTGTGCGCTATTTTTTTCATGCTACTATCCTGCAATTCTTTCGCTATCCGGTTAAACTATTTGAGTCAAACAGTTCCTTCCGGTTATAACTGTCCGAAGAGACTCGCAGAAGACGACAAAAAAAATGAGTTCCTTTAACTTGCAGGGCTGCTGGGACCGTGCCCAATCTGCCCCGACATGCCCTATCCGCCCAGACCCGTCCGCTCATCTCGGCGTGACGTCACGGGCGGAAGTGGCGTCACCGGAACACGGCAGTACGTCTCTCGGTATGAAGGAGAGGGGTAGTTGACAGTCGGACCGTAAGGTGGTGTGAGGGTTGGCGGAAGAGTCGGCTATCGAAATCCGAGTCCATCCTTCTCTGAGTCGTGGGAGATGTCGCGCAAAACAGGAAGAACATAATCTCCATGCTCCAGGCTTCCAAACGAGCCCGATATTGTGGCGTTCCGACACCGTATGTGGTGAAAAAGGGCCGGTGAAAGGCGGATGGTGACGGGAGGGAGAGTTTATTCTGAAGCCGAGAAAAGGTCTCCGTGGAGATTCGGGGCTTTCGGCGATTAATTTAGCTGCCGCGTAAAATTAACAAACTCCGCCGCCTTCTCGGAATTCCGCGGTGGGCAGCCGGCTGTTCTCGCCAGCTACCTGATATTTAGCCATGGAGCTGAGAGTCGGGAACAGATACAGACTCGGGAGGAAAATTGGAAGTGGATCTTTTGGGGATATTTATTTGGGTGAGTACCTACGCCATTTTAATTAAGTAAAACATGTATTAACTAGCTCCATAGTTGTTGACAGAGAGCGTACAGTGAGTTTCGGGCCGCCGGAGTAAATATGCCAGCCTAGCCCTTGTCAGACCTGTTAGGGGGAACTAACTGGCCCCGGTAGCGCCTCTGCTCTCGGCTTCCGTGTCGGCCCCGTGGTTATGGGGCCAGGCCGTGTTCCGGCGGCCCTTCTAATCGCACAGCTCGCCGTTTGCTGCCTGCCTTTCTGTGTTGCCGTGCACCAGCTCTGATAGCCAGGGCCCGACATGGGGCTGTCCGTCCCGCACAGGGGCACCCAGCCACGGTTACAATGTTTCATCGGTCCCTGGTCGTCCGATGCCGATTTGTTTCAATGTATCTTTATTTCAATGTATCTGTGTCTTTTTACAGTGGCAGTGTGGGCAGTGACTTAATCCTTTAGATACATTGTAATCCCGATAATACTCAGTCACAGGGTCAGATGGGTGGTATTCAGGTTTATGAATTAATTTCGAGCCCTAAGATTGGTATAATAATACCAGCTTGTCTGTTCGTCTCTAATGTAGCTTAAGCTGTCTGTGTTAGGACCTGCAGGTGATCGTACGTACTTGGGTTTATAGATCTGTACTGGCTCCGGTTGTGCTTAGGCTCTCGATCATTGTGGTTCCTGCCTTGCATTGTCCTGTGAAGCTTTATCCAAAACTACAAAAAAAAAGACTACAAGATGGTGCCTGGTTACAGAAGATTAATTCGATAAAAAGTGCGGAGGAAGACGTCTTAACGACAAACTCGTTATGCTCCTTGTTACGGGCAAGCCTTTTTAGCTAGCGGGGGGACGGTGCGCCTAGTTTGAGGCTGCTCCTCTTTCGGGTTGACTTTGTTCCAGATAATTACCCTGTTTGAGGTTCTGTGAGCCCCCCATCCCCCAAATGTGGTTGCCCAGGCTGTTAGTTGTGTGCCATTGCTTGGATGGTTGAGATGTCCAGCTTTAAGCATTGGCAGTTGGCATATATGTTCTTCATAGTGAGCAGGAATGAGGAGTGTACAGTATATCTGTTATGTCACTCTGAGTGACTACTTCTGTGGCACTTGGTTACCTTCTGTTTAGTGACAGCGCACAGCCAGCGAGAAGCTGCTGTCCCTGTTGGCAGAGGGATTTCTAACGTTATGTAACGATTACGCATGTTGGGAGAAGTTGCCCAACTCGGTGTCTCTGTTTGGCCGCGTTTGCGCACTGTGTTTTTCCGTGCGCCGCACGTTTGCGTGACAGGGAGTGTTTCCTGGATTACCAGTTGGGCTGATGTTTGCGGAGGGTGCCGGGCCTTCCTGGTTGTGCGTTGCTGATCGAAGGCAAGGGCTGGATTCATTATGTGCTTTGCTCAGAGCTGGATTCCTGCATTAATTCCCCTTTTTGAGTTGCATTATTCGGCTTTTGCTCGAGGCCGACATGTCCAATCGTCGTAATTATTTTCCCTTGACAGTGTGAGTGACAGTTGCCTTGAACAATGGTTGCCATAGTGATGAAAGAAGCCAGCTCGTGACCAAAACTTTTTCCCCAAGTTTCTCGTTCAGATCCCCTTGCTTGGGGTGTCCTTGAAAGGGGCACTTAACATAAGATTTGTATAATCCTCCATTGTTTGTGTCACTCACCGAGTTGGTGCCTATTTAGTGGCGTGGTCACCTACATCAACAGCTCAGTCCCTGGGGATTTCTGACAAAATGCATACCTGCCTTTGGGGTACCTGCTCTTCAGGAATCCATCGCAGGATAGATCATGGCACCAGGGCCTTGCGTATGTGGCCCACTCCAGCTTTTGCTGCCAGACTGTTTCTGGATGTTTAGCTCTGTTCCCCCGGGCAAAGGCCCCCATTGAAAAGTTCCTATGATGTAATGTTGGCTCATGCAGTTTGGTTTTAAGAGGCCCTTAGGCAGAGCTTAATGATAACCAGCTGTACCAAATTTCCCATAGAGGAAGAGCTTAGGTTGGGAGACACTAATCTGTTCAAAGGTTATCTGTGAGAAAGATTATTCATTAAGTACTCATGACGGGAACAGAGTACAGTAAAACCCAGTTATTTTGGTTGTGCAGTGTAAATGGGATTGTTGGTTTTTATTTTTACAGTAGTGATATTTGAGGAATGATGATTGCAAAGCTGTATGTACTCAGTCATCTTGAAAGATCTCCAGACTTTGATAGTGTCACGAGTTTGGTGGCTGTTTTTGTTGATGTCTTCATGCCATCCATACCGTCCGTCCGCGTGAGCACGTGTCCAGGCTGAAGTTAACTGTATTGTAGCCCCACATTTTGCTCTGATGATCGCTTGTCATTCGAGCCGCAGCGGAGTGTGAGGTGGAGAGCGGCGTGTAGGTGGAATGCTGTTTTGGGTACCCCTGGAGATGGTAACGTGGCGACCTCGATCCTTCCCCTCGCTGTCGCTCCATGTTTGGACACGCATGCCGAGCAGGCGCGCCTCGGCCCGGTTCCTGAGAAATGCGACGACAACGGGCTGCGGCCATAGGTTCCGTAGCGGTGACGATCCCGAGCACCGCATGTGGTGCTGGACAGTCTGTTTGCTGGGGGTGGCGTAGCGCTGAGTCTCCGTTAAAGCGGCTATAAAGCTGTAATTTACTCTGCCACTGTGGCATAATAGGTCTGTCTGCTTTGGAGGAGGTGGGGGGGCTCCAGTCAAGCCTATGCTCCGCCCCCAAACAGCAGATGATCTGAACGTGCACATGCTTGCCCATGCCTTTGAGGATTTCGGTTTTGCATGGTCAATGGTCCAGCCAGAGGTCAGGATGGGTTCATGTCTGTGCATTAATGAATCTGGATCCTTCTGCTGTGATATGACAAGGAACCAGCTAAGTCTTTTAGAAATGGATCTGGAAGTCGCTTATTATCTGGTCCAGAATTTTTACACCTCGATGATTCCCTTATTCTTGCAGAACTGCTCGAGTATCACTGGTTTTTCTCTGGAATTTGACATCTTAAGGATATGTGGTAGAAAATCGCCTGTCGGCTTAAAAGGAGGGAGGCAGTGGCAGGCAGGATGAGTTCCCTGACGCAAAGGCCCCCTTCTCTGTCCCCCCCCATAGGTACGGACATTTCTGTGGGGGAAGAGGTGGCCATCAAGCTGGAATGTGTGAAAACCAAACACCCTCAGCTCCACATCGAGAGCAAGATCTACAAGATGATGCAGGGGGGAGGTATGGTGCACAGCGGCATTTGCACGGGGACACTGACATTTTCACTCTGAAAAATCACTTGGCGTAGACTGCTTTGACTTCACAATAGTGTGTGTACTATTACAGTTAATTACATTCTTAGCATGACATGAGAGTTCTGACATGGCTCTTTTTGGTTGACCCAGTGATGTTTCTCTTCACTTGTGCAGGGATTGAGTCTAAGCGGCATAATTTATCTGCATGACTCCAGTCTCCCTGTTGGTACTTGCGTTGGTAGCCTCGAGTGACTCATGTTCCTAGTCCCTTGATCACTACTCACCTTTGCTGTCCAGCATGGTGGTTTTTCACTAAATGGCATTGGCCCTAGGCTCCTTGGGCCCGTTTTTCTGAGCATGCTCAGTTGGGTACATTTAAGCTCCCCCCTCCCCTCATCAGGACTGGCAGTCATTTAGTCCAGTGTTTCCCAACCCAGTCCTCAGGGAACGCTGGACAGTCCAAGTTTTCGCTTCCTCTCAGCTAGGCAAAAAATGTGGACTGTCCGGGGTTCCCTGAGGACTGGGTTGGGAAACGCTGGTTTAGTCATCCATGTCTTGCCAAGTCAGAGCCATGGCCTAGAAGTACTTGAGTCCCTTTGCTTAGCCCATGGAAATGCCAGCTGGTCTGTTTTCTATGCTGTTTCTCCATTTGTTTGGTTGGATGATGATGATTATTATTATTTCACACCCTTGATGGATATGTATTCTCTCTGGGACTCCTGCCCTCCCTCATTTGTGCTCGTCGTACCGCAGTTGGCATTCCTACCATAAAATGGTGCGGCGCCGAGGGTGACTACAACGTGATGGTCATGGAGCTCCTGGGGCCCAGTCTGGAGGACCTGTTCAACTTCTGCTCCCGCAAGTTCAGCCTGAAGACCGTGCTGCTGCTGGCCGACCAGATGGTGAGAGTCTCGACCCTCATCGCATCTCCTTCCCACCCCGGACCTCCCCCGTAGGTCCTCTCCCCTTTCAACGCAACTGTTGCACTCGCTCCCTGACAGATCAGTCGCATTGAGTACATCCACTCGAAGAACTTCATCCACCGGGACGTGAAGCCGGACAACTTCCTGATGGGCCTGGGCAAGAAGGGCAACCTGGTCTACATCATCGACTTCGGCCTGGCCAAGAAGTACCGGGACGCCCGCACCCACCAGCACATCCCCTACCGCGAGAACAAGAACCTGACGGGCAC
>JAODKM010000043.1:16703719-16731005 GCA_026780845.1 Petrocephalus sullivani
GCACACAATATTCTAGGTGAGGTCTCACCAAGGAATTGTATAATCTCAGCATTACCTCCCTTGACTTAAACTCCACTACAGCACTACAGCATAATGACGCCTGTGTTGCTAGGAAATAGGGATTTTTCAGCTCCATTTTTTTGGACCTCTGTAAACACCTGATAAACTGCTGATTGGCTAGCAGTGATCTTTCACCAAGCCACAAAAACCCTTTGCCTTATGGGAATTGTAGTCTTTGAGGCTTTTGCTCACCACACCTTTATGACATTCAGACACATGTTGATGACGTGCTTGGCGCTGGTACAGTAATCCCTGGCACGGGAATAGCACTTCAAGGCGTTGCTGAGGTCACCGCAGTCTAAATAATGATCACCCAGGTCATCGTGGCCCCTCCTGGAAGAGGACAGAGATGCAGAGTGAGGTAGAGCAGGAAAAGGACAGCAGGGGGCAGTGATGGCGCAGTAAATTTACATTGTGAGCTGACCAACAAACATGTACAAATATTTAAAATGTATACATGCTAGATTAATAATTTCCTGCTTGGGATCAATAGAGTTTAACTATTAAACTAAATATACTACAGAAATGAGAAATGAGACAGCTGCATGCTTGGACGCATGGAGTTCTTGACAAGGCCCCATATACCTAATGCTCTCTTTGATC
Organism: Petrocephalus sullivani; assembly: GCA_026780845.1. Classification (NCBI taxonomy): domain Eukaryota; kingdom Metazoa; phylum Chordata; class Actinopteri; order Osteoglossiformes; family Mormyridae; genus Petrocephalus; species Petrocephalus sullivani. Next base: position 16,704,383 of record JAODKM010000043.1, read on the forward strand.
GAGTTCCCCTTGTAGTTCTTCAGGTCCGTGTCCAGCTTCTCCAGCTTCAGCATCGCTTTCTTCCTGGTGGACTCCGCCCACGCCGTATCGAGGGCCGGCGGCTCCGCGGCGCCCTCTGGGATCGTGTCCGGCATCTCCTGGGCTTCCCTGAGGATCGAGTGAACGCCCGGGACTGTTAGTGCAAGCCAGTCAGTAGATAAACATGGCGCAGCAAGGACAGGTGCAGAAATATACCAGTGCACCAGGAAGTAGGGGGAGAGGCACGCAAACACCACAAAATGCTACCAGAGGTGGACATTTCAGGTCCAGAAAGTAAATATCCAGTTCAAGATTTTGTTTCACCATCCAGTAGAGTAGTCTATGACACTGTTTCTCAAACCAGTACTTAGGGACCCCAATACAGAGTTGGGAGGAAGGTGTTGAGCGGAGCTGGGATCATCTGGGGTCGCTAAGGACTGGTATGAGAAATACTGCTCTATAAATGTAACTCTTTATACTGGTTAGTACAAAGAAAATCCTGGTCTGGATTTTTACTTTTTGGACCTGAAATGTCGACCTCTGTCCGCTACAGAGTTGGCAGCAAACGCGCCAGAAAGAACGCGTGATTCGAGGAGGAGCTCTTACCGGGCGGCTTCTGTGAGCTTGCGGTAGACCTCCTCATAGACATCAACATTGAAGGTCCTTTGGACGAAAGACAGGGCCATCCTGAGGGCTTCTACGCGCAGCTGTGGACAGTGGTCTGCGATGAACTGCAGCCGCTCGATCCTCATGAGCCCACTGTAGCAGGAGGCATACTGCTCCAGGTCCTGAAGCAGGGGAGAACGGTGATGGAGCTCGCCCCCTACAGGCTGGGCACTCAAACAACAAGGCTGATTATGAAATTCATCATAAACGTGACAGGGCAGCTCGTACCACAGTCGGATTCTCCACCACATAATTGACGTCGGGTGCATTCTGCTGGTCTTCCTGAGGGTCTATCTGCATGGGCTCCACAGCCCTCTGAAACACAGGCGGCACAGACGACGGCCCTTCAACACCATCACAACCACAAACACCATGGCAGTAGGGGATGGGCTGGTACAATGTCCTACGTCACCAACACACTGTGGAAAACGATGCTAATCAGCATTTTTTTGCAGAAAAGGTCACAGCAGAGCAGTGAAATAAGAATAGGTTGTTCTGTCATCTTGCACCAAAGAGATGGTACAAATATACATGACAGGCTGGCCACCCGCATAGCCACCTTCCCTTGTTTGCTACTGCCCAGGTGTTCAAATCTAATAAATAATACTGCCGAATAGGGCGGTGAATCGCACCCTGCGATCCCGATTAAGGAGGCAGCCTGACAGCGCAGGATAATGTTGAATGAATGGCTGAGAATTCTGATTGAATGGCTTCCCTGCTTGTCGACATCTATTGAGCCACTTATGACTGGTGTAAGCAACATTTAAACAGCAGTTAATCAACACGTCGGCGCTCCCATAATGGGAAACTGTAAAGGAAGTGATCCTAGGCTGAAGGGCCGCATTAACTTAACGCGGCCATTACTCTGTTTCGGGAGAAACACCAGGAGTCATCGGCCCCAACTAGCCGTACAGCCAGCTAGCGATGCAAAGCTAAATTAGCAACCTGCTAGTTAGTCAGGGAAAACCAGCAAGAAACCCTCAGATTCCATGGTAATAACAATATCACAGTGTTCGGTGTTGCCGTTCTCCCGCACGGTGATATATTCACAATTATCAGTACCTGAAAGTTAAAGACCTGCACGGACAGAGGCATCTCCTCCTGCGCAGAGCGGCTGTGCGGACAAATACATCCGGGTCACGTGGGGCGGTCGTACGTCAGGGTCACGTGGGGCGACGTAACATTACGCCGAGACGCACCAGCTGTGCGGCTTATGCTAAAATATGACGTCCGACCGCTTGGGATTTAATATAAACAGTAGAAAATGTGTGCAATTTAGGGTGGCCACAAAATATTTTACAATTTTCGGTTACAATTTTATTTTTCATATAATATTTTAATTTCTATATTTATCTAGTTGACAATAGCAGCTAAACATAAGTCCTCCAGTGTAAAATATGTTGAAAGAAATACTGCAGCGATTTTTATGAAATGCCGACTCGTCACTTTTCGATTAAATAACAACGACGAATCGTTTAGTCGTAAATTCATATTTATTATACAAAATTGATTTTCTCCTCCCACAGTACTCTGACATAAGCAATAAAAAGAACATACATAACATCAAATACACGGAGAAAGAAATGTTAATGGAAAATGCACGTCAACAATCTCCTCGGAAATCGTCCAAACCGTAGCATCTGTACAAAGGCCCGACACTTCCCATGCAATTAATAGAACGATTTCTCAGTCTTAGGTCCCTGAGCTATCTTATGTTGGCAATCGTCTGTTTTTTCGGTCGCCATTCCGACGAAGCTCACCATCGAGCCGTCCTGACGCAACTGAAAAGCCGCTATCAGCCAGCAGAGGGAAACAATCAGGTCTCCCACAGTTAACAATAATCATCATTTTTAAACATTTTCAGCATTCAAATAACTGTATCCTCAAGCGCTCATGGTTTTCCTGGCTGGACTCGTTTACAACACATATACAGCCAACCTAACAAGGATCGTAGCTCCAAAATTCCAATACCACAGCAGTTCTTTTCCTTTTCAAATCAACACCGTGATTTTATTGATAAATGCATACATTTCAAATTTCTTTATAAACATAAACTGTAGGATTTTATTTTGGCAACAATAGAAAGACAAAATAAAGTATAAGTAATTCATGCCTTGTTCAATACTTTCAAAGGGTTACAATCATGGACGCAAACAAAAGTCTTGGAGGACCCCAAAATAAATACGCCCGAATGGATTTTTCCGGTCAGTATCATAACATCGTGGGATAAGAAGTGGATTTTTCTTACGCGGTACTTGCTCGGCTTACGTACCTTCCGGATTCCTTCCAGAGCAATTCCTCACGACACATTTCAGTATGACCCATCTGTAAATTTATACTGACTTGTAGATGCAGGTATCAACTAATACGTGCGATAATCACTCGTGCGGATTCCTGTCAAAATTTCTTTTACAGGACTGCAGCCATTGTTAGCTGACCATAAAAATCCAGAGGCATGCTTTAAGGCTACCATACGTTTGGCACCTGTCCATTTATTATGGGTGCGAGTTCTCAAAATTACAAGTTCCTAAATAATACGTATTATCTTCAAAAATGAAAAGCGTGACTAGCAATTCAAATTCTTAAAAAAAGCATCACTGGTTCATTGCTCTGAATAGAGGTGTTATGGGAGGATGCACCGGGATAAACGCTGTTAAGCCATCATTATTGGAAACACGCAGGAATTTCGGTATTTTCTCCTGTAGCTTCTTAACCCCTATCCCACCCATATCTAGTTTTTTTGGGGGAATTTCAGAAATTTGTTCGAAAAATCACTACCTGGTCTCCCGAGACCTGCATACTGTCAGTGGTAGCTAGTTACATACTTTACACCAAGGTCCAAAAATCGCTATAATCAAGGACAACCATACCATAAAATCATGTCAGGTGAGTTTCTGTAAACATCAAAATCAAAACATTATTACATCTTTCAAATATTCACAAATTTGTAGACAAAAAAAAAAAAAAACACCTGCTATATGGCTAGATGTGTTTAACTCCACCCAACCTGGCTCTTAAAAACAGAATATGACGTAATCAGGTGTGGATGGCATATACATTATACTATCGTCTACCATTTATATTTCAAATGTAGCGAAAAAGGGTCCAGGCTTACACAACGTCACATAAACGTTACGTTTTGGTTAGCTTAGCGTGACTGAAAAGCATCTCTTAGAAAAAAGGGCCTTTCCATGGTTTAAATCGATTTTAAGGCAAACTCGGACCCAATTCGGCGACGCCATCTAATTGGCCAGGTTTGTCCCCGCCCCTTTCGTTGCTAAGCAACCCCCCCTCCCCGACACACTCACACTCACACACACCTCATGAGTAAGACATAGGAACGGCTTGGCTGGACTTATACGACGAGCTCTGGCTGCCATGTAGCTAGAGTGGGGGGAAGCGGGGGCGGCCCCCCCCACCCCACACCAAGGTCCGCGTCGCCCCCCCCAGGCGCCGTCCGGACCCTCAGAAGAGGCTGCACTTCTTGCCTCGCTTCTTGATGGGCGGGGGGCAGAGCACGGCACGGATGGCCTCGTCAAACACGGTCTTGAGCCCCCGCTGCGTGAGCGCCGAGCACTCAAGGTATTTCACTGCACCTGTAACACAATGGTGGGGGTTAAGCACATTGGCCGCTCCAGGTCACATGGGCTGAATCCACCTATCAGGGGCTTTCAGTCAGCTTCCTCTACAACTGCATTTAAATCGCTTCTAACTAAAAACACTTCTCCTGAATATATCAGTCAAGGTGGGAAAACAAGGGGTACACCTTCTAATATTTAAATTTAGCTTCTTTGCCCCCCCCATATCAAACTTCCTCCTACACCGTAGTCTACAGCTGCGTCATTCTACGGACTGGCTGGCTGAAGCTGGTGCCAGCTGGTTATTCTTCCCACTGAATTTCAGCCAATCACATTCAGGAGATTCCTGGGCGTTGACCATTGAACCTGGAGGCGATGAATCAGTTTGCGCTTCCCTGCCGTTACAGGACACCTCCCAAGCCCTCTCCGCGGGGTGGGTCGGATTAGCCGCGGGTGACGGGAGAAGCACACCTCTGGATGAGGCTACGCCCTGAACCAGAGAGATTAAGAGTTCAGTCGACACGCCCCCCCCCCTGACTCACCGATTTCCCGGGCCATGGCCAGACCCTGGGGGTAGGTAATGGGGGCCAGCTTCTTGTCCCTCAGACGCTCAATGGTATCCTTGTCATCCCGCAAGTCCAGCTTGGTGCCCACCAGTATGATGGGGGTGTTGGGACAGTGGTGGCGCACCTCTGGGTACCACTGTGGAGCGGGGCATTGGAAGAGGGGTCCTTACCCGAAGGCATGCTTTCAACATTATGAACTTTAATTATAATTAAACTGTATCAGCATCCCATTAACCCATTTAATCAAATGAGATGGTGTCCAAGATGATGCAATGCTAAACATTTATATTCAATCAAAAATGCATCCTTAAAATAGTCTTTAGATAGAAATATAATTATGTTACAAAGCTGCCAAAGTAAGAGTGGGGGAGTCCGGCATGAGACTGACCTTTGCCCTGACGTTCTCAAAGGAGGCGGGGCTCACCAGTGAGAAGCAGATCAGGAACACGTCCTGTCAAGGGGACAGATGGACACCCCCCCGCCCACCCCGGCCCCAAACAGCTGATGTAATGCACTCATTTACAGTATCGATTGCCTCATTTTAACTGACATTTAAAGCCAGATTGGAACAGTCATTGAGCAAAGTTATTTAAACTAGTTGGACCAACCTGCCCAACTAGTTGGACAATCAACAAAAAATATTGTGAAACACTGCAAGAGATTAAGGTGCAATACTTTCCAAAAGAAAAGAGAGCATGTAATATTATTAAAGTGTACAGGATGGCAGATAAGGCACATTGAGAATTTACCCACAGGGATCAATAAAGTATCTATTATTATTATTATTATTATTATTATTATTGTTGCTGTTAAACAAAGGGAAGTAAAAGTGAAATTCTGATGCTGATTGGTTACCGTCTGAGGGTAGGAGAGGGGGCGGAGTCTGTCATAGTCTTCCTGGCCAGCAGTATCCCATAATCCCAGGTTGACGGGTTTGCCATCCACCATCACATTGGCGGAGTAGTTATCGAACCTGTGAGGCGACAGAGAGCCCAAGTTACTCAGTGACAGCGTCACACACACACAACCCCCTCAGTGTGAGTCATGTCTGCATCGTGTATGTACTCACACGGTGGGGATGTACTCTCCAGGGAAGGCATTGGTGGTATAGCTGATCAGCAGACAGGTCTTTCCTACGGCACTGAAGGACAGGAAGAAGGTGCAGTGAGAAAATGATTCATGGGCCTTTTATCCATTCTGGTACCACCAGTTCAATCCACTTCGAGTCCCTTTTGAGTCTCAATCCAGCAGCTGGAGCCAATTAAGGAATAAAATGCCAACCCACTGCTGCCATACCTGTTTATTAACCACCAGGCCACAACTCCTTTCATTTCTTATCAGTCATTAAAAGAGACGACACAGAAACTGGGGAAGATACTATTTTAAGAAGAGAGTGTTGAGGGCTACAAAGCAAAATTGTGTGGCATATATTACTGCCTTGTTGTTCTACTATAAAATAAAAAACAAAGCAGCTTTCTGCTGGTTAAGGGCCAATGCAAGATTGCCAACAATTCACTAGCTCGGTAATGCAGAATGAAAAAAAAAAACCATTAAACAAGAAACAGTCTGCACTTTGTTAAGCCTGAGGCTACAGCACTTGTCAGTGCAAAGTTTGTGTGAACAACTCACGGCCGACTCGCAGAGGGCTCATGACTACTCAACCAGCTCAGAGGCTGGCATAGGACAGCCATGTTCATGTTGCATTCAGCCTGCTAGCGTTATGTGCCAGACATCGACATATGGATTTAGCTCCAGGGCCTGCTGGGAATCACATCAACCAAAAGAGGTCAAAAAAGCGTGGACACCAAAGGAGGCAAACAGACACCCCCCCCCCCCCACACACTAGGGTGCCACGGCGAAATGGAACTCTGTATTATTATGGGATGTCAGCGAACCAGAAACACAAAGAGCAAAGAAGTGTCCTTCTCAAGTGTCTTTCATGCCATAAATTGAAATTAACAGGTGCTTTTAAGTTAAAATTCCTATAAATTGTCTTTTTTGCTTGGGGGGGGGGGTGTAACAAGGCCAGTTGAGATATCCTTCAAAAGCTACTGAGTAAAATAAACTGGAAAGGTACATTTTTACATCCCTATCATGAATTGAAGTAGGACTATGTATATCCACGACCTACTCCAGTCGAGGCGCTGGTTTTAAGAGATGCCTTCTTCCGTGCCAATTTTTAAAATGTCCAATACCTGGGAGTCTCCAAAGCTCAGGCAACACCCAGCGGCGACATGACGTCATTCCGTCCGTGCGTGTGTATATGATGCTCGCCTGCCCAGCCGGCATCGATTCGGTCGGTGCGCTCGACTGTGACTTAGACCCGCGGGGAACGGGATTAACATTTTGGCAGACGCTGACCGTCACTACACATTTCATTTCACACGACGGCCATGCTGAACCGTATTGTCCCGATCCATTACCACAGAACACCAGCGCCACTACCCCCCCAAAAAGCCCCACGCCCATAATAACCCACGTCCCTACGCTTACAAGCCGTCCACCCAAACGCTGGTAGAATAATTTCACGCCACGCATCAGCTAATTAATCTGATGTGTGCAGAGACCCCATAAACACGTATTTTGTCAAAAAAAAGACACATTCCTGTGATAAGCGTTATTAGGGTTTTTTTCCGCGGTGCATCATCCATAAGGACGATGTAGGCGTAAAAGCATTACATCATAAGATGTTTGACTCTGCAGATACGGTTTCTTCATGCACGGCTGCAATTTGACGGATATGCCAATGCCCAAAATAAAACGTACCCGCGCCATAATGTATAAAAAAATTCCACGCGAGACGATTTTTCATTAAAAAAAAAAAATACTGAATGAATTACAATTTAGTTTCTTCTGAAAAAAGATGCGTTACAAACGCGACCGGCAGATTTCGTATTTTCACGTGTATCATCGAAAAACGAAATGATTAAAATCAATGTATATAAAACACGAGGCAGAACTGATTTAATTCATTCCCAGCGACCGATAATTTCTTGCACACAGTATGAAAATCCGCTACGCGATTTCGACCCATCCACCGAGCCTCAGACAAGAGCCCCATATCTCCCTTGCAACAATTGCGTTTTCCAACAGATGCCTGAACTGCACGCAAGGTCTGCACCCCCGATGCGCTCGGCGTGGTCATTCTTACCCGTCGCCGACAACCACGCATTTAATGGCCTGCATTTGCAGCAGATGAAACCGTGACACCCGGCAGTCCTTTAGACGAGTGCAAAAGTAACAAATAGTGATTTGTGGGCTAGTGTGAGTTGATAACAGCTCGAGCTGCAGCAGGAGCGGCAAATACCGATTGGTGTCGAAGGCGCCGGAAAAGACCGAATCTGTTTTAAAGGGCCAGTACTTCTATTTCGGATGCATTGCAGCCATGTCGAATCTTGTTCTCAAATTATTGGATTAATGCGTTATACTAGAGTTAATGAAAAAGTTATATATTAGGGGCTGTGTGGACTTACAAAGAATTTGATTCAGATACAAGACGGCGTATTTGCTGCAGTGCATCATTTCAATACATTCACGCTATTTTGTTTTTTGCGACTGGAAACGAACACGGCATTTTTTCTGAGATTCCTGACCATCTACAAACATTTCCACAATAATAAGAATGAATGGGAATGACGAGCTTAAAAACTAAACAAAGGCATCAATATTTTATGTTGAAAGCATTCACCCATTTATGATGAGATGTCATGTTTTGGGTACAGTGGTTTTGGGTACTTGGTCATTTTGATAAATCCGTCCTCATGTCCCATGTGTTTTGAAGGAGACTTGGCCAATTACTAGCTGATGACATCTGTAGTAGAGTGAAGACATCTCCCATCTCAGCCTCACCTGTCTGCTAATCCCCAAACATCTACCTCCTGTCCACAGAGAGATTCCCTAAATACACAGGGACATTTCATGTTTACTAAAGTTGTAACCTCCTTTGGAGTGCCATTGAGCATCTACTGGACCTGTTGTGAGAAAGAGCATGATGGTGAGACACTGCCACGAACACAGCGGTGACTCCTTAGCAAGGGGGTAGGTCTGGGTATGGATGGTACACTCTCAGAAAAAAGGGTACCAATTTGTACCTTTGCTTGTCACTGGGGCTGTACCCTAAAGGGTCATGTAACTTTTAAGGTAAAGAAATGGACTATGAGGAACTGTTTTGTACCATTGGGGGTACATTAATGTTGTTTGTACCTTGGGGATTCATTTCTATATCATGTAAGGTCCAATTACCTACAGCCAAGGGAACAGTTGGCAGACCCTTGAGGGTACAGCCCAAGTGACAAGCAAAGGTACAAATTGGTACCCTATTTTCTGAGAGTGTACGGACATGTTCCTACCAATACTATAGGACCATAGGTGTAAATTTCAGGTCCAGGAAGTCAAAAAGATTTCTTACAACAGACTAGTTGAGCATTCTGTGACTGTGACTCTTTATTCTCAATTCGTTGGTTGAAACAAATCTGGATTTTTTCTTTCTGGACCGGAAATAGACACCTCTTGGTAGGACTGTATATGTCTGGGGCAGGGGGTGCAGTTTAATTCTGCGTTCCCGCCAAACCTAGGAAACCCATATGCTGTCATACAGGTGCAGTTTGGCATCCATGTGGAAAGACCTCAGTCTTTATGTTCTGTAGCCACAGCTCCTGACCCTGGCTAAGGGATGCGGTTAACCAGTAAGTGGCTGCAAAACCACTGACACCCTTGCCATCTGTCTTTAAAATTTGCTTCCTTCAAAGCCATTCAAAGCAAGAAATGTAATATGGTACATGCATCTTCTCAGTGGCCACTTCTATTAAGTGCACCAAGAGAATGACAAGTGGGGCCCACTTTTACCTCCATAAGTGCATAATGGGAGAGTTGCATTTCCTAAAAGCCATTCTGCAGAGCGCCTTTGTACTGAACTCTTTCATAGTTGTGGTCTTCCTGTTTGTTTTGCATCTGTCCTCTCTCTTTAACATGATATTTTTGGCCACAGAAATGCCATTGGCCAGATGTGGTTTTTTTCTTTTTTAGTCAGACTATTTTCAATGAACCCTAGAGGCTGTAGTGAAAGAGGCCACCTCTGAGACGCGGGAACCTCCACGTCTGGCACCAGCGATCATGCCGCATAATCACTTCGATTAGTGGTTCTCAAACTTTTTGGACCGTGTACCACTTCAGTTCAAACCAAAGCAGCGGAGTGCAACGTGTCAGACAAAAAGGACAGTAAAGTTAGGGCAAAAGACACAGCACTTACCATTTCAGCGAGAGCAGTGAGCCTGATTTTCAGGTGCATTATTACCTTAATAGATAATATTAGCTTTACTTATACAGCACCTTTCAAACATCTGAATGCAGCTCAAAGTGCTTTACAGACCGCAAATAATAAAAAATAAAAACAAAAAGAATAAAAATAAAACCAAGATAAGAACACAACCAAACATCAACAAATCAAATTAAGGAAAAATTTTAATAAAAATACATGACTATAACACAGCAAAAACTATGTAAAGGTGAGGATAAAAATACCTGTTTTTGCTTGCTTTTTAAAAATACCAAGAGGTCTGACAAACATGTAAGGGGAAGTTGTTCCAAAGCTTTGGTTCCTTAACAACCTGAAAACGATTTAAAAAGTGTATTTTTATACCAAGTAATTTTACATTGATTTCAGTTTCCAATTGCTATTTCGTTTCAGTGCACAAAAAAAAATCTTCTCACACACCACCGGGGGGCGCTCCGAGGGCCGGTGTGAGAGCCACCAATTCCACATCCAGGGAAAACAAGTAGTGAGACCCGTGAAAGCACGCGTGTGACAGTGAAGACTGGAAGACATTTTGCTTAAATACAGCTTTATTTTTTGTCTGCTGCTTGTGAGAAAATATGTAACACTTTGATTAAAAACAAATGAAATGAATACCTAAACATGTGTGTACAGATATATCTATCAAAGCTGATAGGACAGAACTGCTGCCTTGAATGTTGACAAAGCAAACTTTGAGCATTCAAAGCTGAGTTATCCCGTATCCTTGAGACCAGGCTAGTCTTCATTTTCCTGGTAATCAATTGAGTAAAATTATACCTACTGCCAAAGTAAAATACATACGTATATTTCAAATATATAGAAACAGGTTTTTATATATGCGATTAGATTCTATAGGTTCCATCCTGATATGAAAGGCAGTTGCTCAGCAACCCCTCGTACCCAATGCCCGCCTTCGCTCTCCTCTACCGAGACTCCGACAGAGACAGCAGTGTACCGTCGAATCCGTCAGTCGTGCCTTTTGTCCGATGTGCACAAGGAAACACGAGACCGACACATTAAGGCTCAGTCAGGACTCCTACACTCTAACTCCAGGTCAGCTCACGCGAGAACGCTTTTAAGGCCTTGGAGGAACGGAGAGGAGGCGCCATGGGGAGGTGCCCAGGAGCCCAGCTGCAGGCAGGAGCACGGGTCGTCAAACATGGGCGAAAAGCCACTGCCGTTCTGACACGATGCAATCCGGAAGTTTCCGTCATCAGTCTGGCTGTTCCTTCATAAAGAGACCATTGTGGTTAGGGTGTACAGAGAGGGAAAACTGTGTGTGTGGTGTGTGAGGAGTGTCAAACTGGCACGCACCATGTTACGTCACTCTGACAGCCTTAGCCCTGGCTGCTACGTACCCCTAGGGCCCATTTCCTTCACCAAAAGAAATCCATTCTTTTAAAGAATCAAGCAAATCAGAAACCCCTCACCTCACTGTCAACACAACTAGCCTATCAGCTTACAGCGTCCGCCATGATGGGAGGCGGGACTCGTATCCATGGATACGAGGGAACATTTGGCACAAGTGGTGCGGATGCACGCGCGCGACTCGGCAACCCCCCTCCACCCCTCCGCGCACGACTGTGCAAACAAACATGACGGGTGAACAAAATAACGAGGAATGTTTTAGAAAAGGGGCGCGAAAGGGGAGGGGCTGACTCACTATGGTCCCAAACCGTGGGCATAACAGCAGAACTGCCTCAGTACCTTTAAAAACCATTAACAGAAATGGCCATTTGTGTCAAGCAACCACCGAAACGAGTCATAAAACTACAAAAGAATCCCGATTACTCAAAGGGCACTTCCGCCTCTGAGGACTGACATTAAAAATACTCTCTCTGTACCTGGAGGAGCAGTTTAAAAAACAAAGGAAGATCTGGTCATATTTTGTGTTAAACCGTGATAAAGAGCACTTGTAACTGTGGTCCCTGCGGAAAGAGTGCTAAGCTTATATAATATAAAATATCGCAAAAAAAAAGGTAAAAACTGGACCAACAGATATAACACAGTGATGCGGCTTGACAGCGGGGTGTAGGGGGGGGTACGTTAGGAGAGATAGAAAGGAAATGGCGTCAGAGGGGGCGTGTCACACGGACAGTGACACAAAGCTGTTGTACTGCTGGATGTTCCTCTTCAGGATGTCCGAGCAGGGCCCCAAGACGCGCTCGAATCGCGGCCGGTCCAGCTTCACACACTTCAGCGGCCCGCGGGACACCACGGTGGCGGCACGGGGGCGGTTCATCAGGAGGGCGATCTCACCTGGACAGAGGGAGCAGAGGTTAAGGCCCCAGCAGTGGCGCCACCTCCTGGCAGAGGTGAAGAATGGTAATGATAACCCAAGACTTGGCAAGCTGCGTTTTCACAGAAAATTTTAACTTCGAAATGCAACTCGTATATCCTTCACCGAAATAATCGGAGGGGCCCAGTCGTCCGACTTCGACAAACTCCTCGCTCTCGGATCTGCGCTGCAGCACGGCTGCAAGGCCCTGCAGGGACACGTAAACGTAACTGTTTGGCCGTGCGCATCTGCGCCCCCTACAGTGCCCACCCGGCATCACACCCCACACCCTTTAGCTTCAACAAAACCATAGGAATTTGCTAGGGAAATCTGGGCGCACACCTCCAGGATGATGAAGAACTCAGCCCCAGGTTCTCCCTGGACCACGATCTCCTGTCCGTCCTCAAACTGCACCGTCTCCAAGGCATCCGCCACTGTCAAACGCTCCCACTTGTCCAAGGACTCTACAGACAGGGAGCAGAGCCTGACAGCGAGTCCATTCTAAACTGTATAAGCATGAGCCTAAAGCAGGCTAACTAGCAACAATGTCAGTGCACAGTAAAGCTGGGAGTCGCGTTTCCATGAAAGCTCCATGCAAATTACCAGCAGCAACAGGACAAAGTGAAACTGCAGACATTATGGGATGCCTAGGGAATAATACGCCATTCATCACCCTGCGAGATTAAGATCACGGCTAATACTTCGCTGTGGAGTGGGCTTTCCGTGCGTTACTAGCTCCGGAAGAACTAGTTAACATGTCCCAAGTTATTCGCATATTCTGCTTACACTGCAGTTTCACGGATTACACTTACTACGTTACATTAATCTGACACCTACCCAAAGCGACTTACAGTAGAGGGAAGGTTTGGGATTTATGTGCGATCCCTGGATTTAAGCCCCATTGTGTCGTCAGCACAAAGCTCTACTTGTTGAACTAAAGTCTTTTTCGACTAGCCACAAAATCCACCTCGAGTGATAGACAGAGCAGAGGCGGATTCTAGCAAAGGGCCCCATAAGGTGACGGACACAATAGAGACGGGTCCTTACCTAAAATTGACACCTTGCTAAGGAATTCCTCATACATCCTCCTCTTCCGTAAAGTGCTTCCCTGGAAATTAAAGTTTAAAGGCTGGTGTTATGCTATACCTGCAGTGTCCACAGCAAGCTGTTTAACTCTTAAAGAACTTTCTTAATGTTTAACGCTTGTCTAATTCCGTGAAAATGTCGCAAATTTATTAAGTTTCATAACAAAAACACACTGACAAGCAATGTTTATCATAACTGCTCATATCTTCTGCACATTTTCTTTTTATTGTCATAATTTTTTTTGACTGACTCATTCTGTTCTTGCAGTTTTACTATTAATTGCAATCGTAGTTTTTGGCTCCCAAAAGGACACTAAACACAAATGTTTAATGTTATTGCAAACATGTTACTAATTAAAAAGCACCTAATGAGACTGATCGTCAATTAACGTTTTAACTCTGAACAGCTTTTTTAGAACTACAATTCAGGTTTACATTCATCGCTATTTGAAATTAATGTTTTATTTAAAACTATCGGTTGATTCTAATGGGATGCATATTTTTTGTAAACGAATACACAAAGTAATGATGTTTGTTATGAAACCAATACATTTGCAGTATTTTCACTGAATTAGGTAACATCCCAAGACTTTCTGTGAGCAATGTACACGTTCCAGTACAATGTTCCAGTACAATGTTCCAGTACAACATGCACATTTCCCACGGGAATGCAGTTTGTGTCTGGGGAGGTGCACGAGGGTAGAGTCACCATCAGGATCCTGCGGTAACTGTCCCTGTCGATCCCCCACAGCTTGACGTCGGTCTTGGCCCGCACCGTGGCCGCCCTGGGGGTGCCATAAATCAGCGCCAGCTCTCCAAAGCTGCCCCCCTCTCCGATGCTGGTCACCCATTCGCCGTTGACATAGACCTGCAGGACACCACGCCTGTTCATTGGTGCTGCTCGCCTGACCCCGCCCCCATAAAGTGCATACACGCATCTGGGCACCAGGGGACGCACAGGTAAAGGTGTGAGGGTGAACACCTTAAGTTCAGATTGATTAATATCTGTAAGCATGAAACAGGAAAGAAGTGACTCACATCCATTTCTCCCTGGTCAATGACGTAGAAGTTATCACCCTCATCACCTGGAAAGCAAAAGATGGTTAACCAATTAAAAAACAAAAAATACCATTACAAATGTTTGCCATTACAGTTCCAGGGGTAAAAAAAAAAAAAAAACAGTAAATCACCTTGTTTTATGACCGTCTCCCCAGCGATGTAGGTCACCGAGAACATGGCATCAAATATGTCACTGCAACAAAAATTTATAATAACATTAAGCAGACAGTCTGAATTAACCAGCTTGGTGGAACAACCACCAATAACCCATCCATAGTAGCTCAACTAGTCTGGTTAGCCAGCGAGGTTGTAAATCACTTGACCCCGGAACCCCCAGATGCCCTCTGCCTTCAAACCCAAGCAGAAGGGTCATTAAACTGCCCTTACGTCTTGTGGGTGGCTGTGTCTTCAGGCACAGTGTACAGTGTGTGTTTCTATACGTATATCCCAGCGGCCAACGCATGGTGCAGTACCTTCTCTCATTGTCATCCAGATGTGAGAACAGCACGTTCTTCTGTATGGCTTTGGCCAAAGCTGCCATACTTTTGTAGTCCTTTGGAATAACCTGGAGCAGAAGCACGTCACGAAACATTAATACGAGAGGGAGGAAACCCCCCCCCGATGCATGCTGATAAGTCCTGTGAACTCCTGTCTGCGACTTGGACCGACGGAGAGCTTTAAGTGCGCCTCTCGGACAGCTGCCTTCACCTTCCGCACGTAGGAGGTGGCATCCTCTTCCGTGTAGACCTCGGCGCTGATGGCCCCCCGCCGGGCTTTTACCCCGGGGTTCACAGGCGGGGAGACCTCCTCGTCCCGCGAATCCGAGCGGGAGCTCGCCTTTTGCTGCCCAGCAATCTGCCTCGCCTCCTCCTGGGGGGACACACGCCGTTCAGGGCTGCTTCGCCACACACACACACACACGCGGAGCGTTTGCCAGCACTAACTGAGCACAGGCGTATATCTATCTGACGGTCTGTGCAGCACAGGAGGAGGTCTGCATGTGAGTACGCCTGATTTCACCCCTCTGCCGTTTCCTACGTTTCATACACCGTCTACAAGCACTAGAGCCTTTCAACTGACATCCTGCAAACATTTCACTGGAGGGGGGGCGTGGTTAGAAGAGCAGCCAATCAGCTTCTGCTGCTATGTCCACTGCCCCTCCCCCTTGCAGGTGTCTCCGCCCCCAGGAGACCAACCTTCTCCAGCCTCTGGAAGTAGTCGCGCAGGAAGGCCACGGGCCTCTCGGGTCGGGCGGCACACAGCTGCACGATGCAGTCCTTCAGCAGCTGCTGGATGCCGTGCCGCTGCACATACTGCTCGCACTCACGCAGGCTGCGGTCGCCGTCGGCACTCCCACACGCCATGGCTCGCAGCGCCCGGGGTCTGTGACGAGAGGACAAGGCTGTGCACAGAGCAGCGGTGGGGGGGGGGTGGATTCCAGCTGAATTCAAACCCACAAACGACATCGAAAAGGGTCAGGATGCGCCCTTACCCTGCACACAGGTGGAGCATGACCACTGCCTAGGTCAGTGTTTCCCAACCCAGTCCTCGGGGGAACCCCGGATGCACATTTTTGCTTCCTCTCAGCTGTACCAGCTATTAGGTGTTCCTGATTGGCTGGGAGCTGGGAGGGAGCAAAAACGTGGGCTGTCCGGGGCTCCCCGAGGACTAGGTTGGGAAACACTGGCCTTGGTAACCGAGCAAGGGGTCTGATGGGAAATTAGTGTCAAGATTGCCTATTGTCATGTGCAGAGAGCATGGAAGACCGACCGGTAAACTACTGACCCAAAACTCTGAGCAAAACCATGCAAGTTTGGACCACTGCAAGAGCCTCTCAGTGTAGCAATGAAATGTAACCCCTGTTAAGAAACTACAAAGAGGCTCGTGAGAATCTTTGTGCAAGAGGATGTGGTGAAACACAGACAGGAGTCATGAGAAAGGCGAGCATGGTGAGTGGGGGGGGGGGGACTAGGTCAGTGGTAAGATGCATGTGACAGAGCAAGCATCACGCAGCCACCCTGCATGAGTCAGACACAGTGCATTCTGGGAAATGTAGGAAAATAACTTCCATAGAAGAGGTGGATGGCTCAGGGGGTTGCTGGGACAGACAAGCATCCCAGCCTACCAGTACAGGGCGAGTGAGGCACACCAAAAGTTTTAGTGAGCAAAACAACGCAAATGTTAGGAATGGAGGTAATGAAAGAAATGGTGGCTGTCAACATAAACGTATGCAGTCAAGGTAGGACTGGAAACGGCACAGGTCAGGAATGTGAAAAGAAAAGCGATCAGCAGAGTGTGCGAGGGGGGAGGGGTCAAGTAAACTCCCACAGGACACACCCAGCTACAGAGTACGGAATCACAGGCTACAAGTACCACCTCTCAAATACCTCTCAGTGTTGCACGCAAGTCGAGGCTTTTAGAAACCCGAGAAGGAGAGCGGACAACCTGCACCACTGACTGACTGAGATTCCTTTACATGCCAGTTCAACACAGACCCAATATCCTCATGCAAAGACAAAAAGAATCCTCAAAAATCTGCATACACAATATACTGATTCGTGCAGGAAAGCTAAATTCATGTGACATTTGCTTTGCAAAACGGGATTTCTGTGCCAAGACGTCATCCTGACATCAGAGCTCTTAAAGCTCACATCGGTTCTGTAAGGGGATAGAGCACAGGATCTGTCTCCCAGCACAGCTGTGAGCTCCGCTGAACTGAGACTTTAAAACCCAAAGTTCCGATTGCACAGTCGATTCCTAAGTCTTAGCTAAAGGCGGGTTGGATTCCGCACGAGAGCGACGGCGCGTGCGCTCGCGCCGGGCGCGGGGCCAGCCGACGGCACGAGCCCGCGCGCGCCGTCCCTCTCACCGCCCGCATTTAGTCGGCTCTCTGTGCACAGGCATGGCGATAAATGCATACGTGCGCTCGAGGGGACTGCTAAACACGGTCGTGGCATTTATGTCTATAAGTGCAGGCCTTTCCGGGCGCCATCTTGGAAATGCAAAGCAACTTATGGCAACTAGTTAGCGACTGAGCACGAGACCCTAAATTTGCAACGCGACCTGCGCTACGGACACCGTTCTCGTGAAGGCGGGCTCGACACGGCAGCGTGCGTCTGCTTACCCTCGTCGTCTCGCGTTTTTTTTTTCCGAAAATGTATGACCTTCCCGAAACTGTCACTGATATAAAGTCCCCTTCTCTGTTTTCACAGCTCGCGAACGGTAGTCCAACCGGAAACTCCTCTGGACCAATCAGAGACGGCCGATGACGTCAATGCGCCTCATGCACTGATTACGATGTAACCATAAACGACTTTAAAAGGCACGGAAGCGGTCTTTTTCCGTCGGCCTAATTTTTCAGTAAAAGATCCACAGTGCAATGTTTTAGAATGGGTGTGTGCTCAAATGCAAAACGTAAAATAAATATATAAAAATAAAATCTACCTGATGATTTGTTTAAAGGTACTTGCAAACATTGCACAGTCACAGCCACATGCCATGCAAGTGTAAGTGGCAAGATATGACGTTGATACAATTACAATTACAAATACAGAATTTAAAATAAAAAATGGTCTCTGCTTCAGAAGCCTGCATATCTGTTTTCACTCTCTACAAACAATACTACAAATGGTCCTTCAGGTGTAAAGACATCGGCCTGTCGTGCACTTACTCTAAACACTGAACGGCATGAAACTTCAGTTCGTAAATTTTCCATGATTCATTTTAAGTGCCCTTAAGCTTTAACACTGACATGTTAAGGCCCTAATGAACATAAATAATTAATGAGCCTATTGCCCTTCTAGACAGTGGCGTTTATACCTAATTACAGTTTGCTACGAGAGCCAAGGACATTGCCCAGAATGAGAGCGAAGAATAATGAACAGATAATGACATTTTATGGTGGCGTCGCTGTAATGACTATCATTGCTGATTGGCTGTTTGTGAAAATGCACCCTTGGGGTGAATTTAACCAGACAAACAGGGGCCAATGCCAGGTGTGTAAGCAGCAGCTATTTGCAAAGGCACTCCCACCACTTGCCTGCGTACAGACCACTCCCCATTCTTATCAAGAGTCAGCAGCCTCTGCTTGCTGGGCTCAGTTCAGTTCGTGTCGACTGCCCAGAGTCCATGAACTGAATCAGCCACTCCCAGTGAAGTGGAGAGCCCAGCCTGTGACCCGACACCTAGCAAGGTAAGAGCGACTCCTGACTGATGCACTTTTCCTTCAGCCGTGCTGTTTACCTTCTCTTTTTTTGCACACTCTTAGTTTGCATTCATTGCATGACAGGGTGTATTCTGCAGGGAGTGCATTGGGCGCACCCTCGGCGATTTAGCAGGGACGTAAGAAGTGTGCATTTCATTGCTGCAAAGTTACACTGAACAAATCGTCTTTAAAGGCTTGGGTTTTGTGAGTGTGTAGGGGGGAAAGCTTAGCTGCTAGGACAGTTTTGGCCCTTGAAATTATTTTCATGAAAACACCATCATCACAGAAACTGTGACTGTAATCTACTGCTCAGTGCCTGAAAAGGCTTCTAAACCAGAACATTTGATTATTTTGTACATGCAGAACTTGAATAAGTTTAATTTTGAAAACTAGTTACATTACTAATTGGTCATTATATAAAACTTTACTTCACAAGGCACATGGAATTACTATCTAAGATTTATTGTCACTATGTGAAAATGACAAATACTGTATTATTATTGTGTGAACATAATGTGTATCTACTATTCACTGATATTATATCTTATTGATATTTGTAAACATTTCTTATTGATATTTGTAAACATTCCAAGAAATATAAAAACGCAGTTGTCAGTGCCCGCCCCCCAATGCAGTTTTCCTTCTGTTTAGGCTTTAAAAGACTCAGACAAAAAAGCTTCTGACAGCAGGACATTCCAGAGAGTCTCTGCCGAAACATGTCCCTCTACAGCTTTGGACTAGAGCCTGTGTCCTGCCACGCCTGGAACAAAGACCGCACACGCAAGTGCAAACTGGTCCTGTCGCGCTTTGGCGTCGGCCAATGACATGCCTCCGTGCAGCCGCCCCCCCGCAGCCGGCCGTGGGTAGCCCATGGCAGCCAGAGGACCAGGCGCACTGACGCCCGGGATGCTGCTAATGCGTTTATCTGCATTCCGCTTCCCCCCAGATCTCCCTTCTGCTCTGCTGTCTAAGTGCTCCTTATCTCTGTTACGCTTGTGTGGTACCTCTTAATTTCAGGAACCGCTGCAGGCATGAATCCTGGGGAACCTGAAGATCTTACCTTACATTTGCCTCCCCCTTGCACACACCTGTTTCTTTTCCATTCTTCCACTTTCTGTAGAAAGACGTGGGGAAACAAATTCTAACTTTTTCATGTAATGACTAATCAGTTTTAGTCACTTTTACAGCTGTGCTTTAAATGGCTGCTTGATCTGACCCTGTCATGTCATTGGCTGGCCCAGCTGCATGATCTGACCCTGTCATGTCATTGGCTGGCCCAGCTGCTTGATCTGACCCTGTCATGTCATTGGCTGGCCCAGCTGCTTGATCTGACCCTGTCATGTCATTGGCTGGCCTAGCTGCTTGATCTGACCCTGTCATGTCATTGGCTGGCCTAGCTGTTTGATGTGCTCCTAGACTGACACTTAACTCCTCCCACAGAAATAGCCATAAGCCCAAACAGCAGCAATGTGCACATCTACCAGAAGAGTGGGAAGGACTGGACCAAAATCCACGAGCTCACTGAGCACAGCGGCCGCATCACAGGTATGGCGGTACTGGTCGTCTGACAGAGACGGTGCCTCTCAATACCAAGAATGCAAAGATTGCACTTGTGGTCTTGGCAAGACCGGTCTTGCTGGCCTGATGTTTGGGGTGGGGCGAGAATGACATCCGGGGATTTATACTGTCCTCTATACTTCTGTTCTTGAGTATTTGGATGTGGGATTCGGAAATGGAAGATGATGTAATGCAGGTACCCGGGAACAGTCAAGTTCAGTCAAGTATGCATATTGAGAAACACCCAGAGCACGGCCTGTTAAAGTCACAGAATCCAACTCCCAGCATGCACTGCATTATCATGTGCATCGTCATCAGACAGATATGATGGGGAGAGGCACCCCGGATAACACTGACGTCAGTTCCATCTTCTGCTCAGTGTTGTGATATTTAGGAGATTAATCGTTTGGGTCATCCAGGGTGCAGTTACACCAGGACTGCCCAACCCTGCTCCTGGCGATCTACCACCCAGCAGAGCTTAGGCGCAGCCATAATTTAACACGCCTGGTACAGATAATCAAAATCTTTTGTAGCATGTTGACATAGCTGGCTCTAATACTGAGATGCTACAAAATTATCTGATTATCTGTACCAGGTGTGTTAAATTATAGCTGCACATGGATGGTAGATCTCTAGGACCATTATGATCTGTCAAAAATGCCGTTTAATGTTGTAATGTGTGCATGTTCACAGGCATTGACTGGGCACCAGAGTCCAACCGCATAGTGACCTGTGCCTCCGACAGGAACGCCTACGTGTGGACCCTGAAGGAGGGTGTGTGGAAGCCCACCCTGGTGCTGGTTCGTATCAACAGGGCCGCCACCTGTGTCAAGTGGTCCCCGCAGGAGAACAAGTTTGCCCTGGGAAGCGGCGCCAAGCTGATTTCCGTGTGCTATTTCGAGAAGGAAAACGACTGGTGAGTCCTCTAGGTCACAAGGAGCGCTCTATTCCAGCTGGATCATCTTCCTATGAACCACACACAGTCATATGATTATTTCAGTTATGTGTTCCTCCAGGAACAGGAAGTTTGATGAATCTGTCAGGAAGCACTTTACAATAATATGCCTCCAGGACATTCGTGTTGGGCGGATACATTATTCACTCATTTTATTAGTACTGCTCTACAAAAGACACCTTGTGACCCTTGCCCTTATGACCCTTGCCCTTATGACCCTTAGGTGGCTCAGTAAACACATCAAGAAAACCATCTGCTCCACTGTGCTGAGCCTAGACTGGCATCCCAACAATGTCTTACTGGCGGCTGGCTCTGCAGACCTCCACTGCAGGTCAGAACCGGCGGCCATCTTCCTATCCATTCCGCAGTCATTCCACGCATTCTTTGAGACAGGCATTTGTGTATTCCTCCGTCCCGCCCAATCACGGCCTGGGGCTGCCCACCCTGATTCCGCTGCAGGGTTTTCTCTGCCTACATCAAAGACATTGAGGAGAGGCCAGGACCCACGCCCTGGGGGGCCAAGATGCCTTTCGGGGAGATGCTCCTGGAGCAGAGGGACTGCGGGGGCTGGGTGCATGGTGTGAGCTTCTCTCCCTCTGGTGACCGCCTGGCCTGGGTCAGCCACAACAGCAGTGTCGGCGTGGTCGATGCCCCCATGGGCAAAGAGTGAGTGAGCATCGCCGATCAGATGACAGCATGATTGACAAAAGAGGCATGTGAGCCGTGTGTGAGCACGCTGCCCCCCCCCCACTTCATGTCTCCCAGAGTCACCCAGCTGGCCATGGAGCTCCTCCCCCAGCTGAGTGTCCTGTTCGTCAGTGAGACCGAGATCGTGGCGGGGGTAAGACTGTGACCCCGCGACCTTCGCACATCCGCGCTCATTGGCTCAGCGCCCGCTAGTCAAAGACAATGTTTCTCAACCCGGTGCTTGGAGATCCCCAGACACTACACGTTTTTGCTCCATCCCATCTCCCAACCAGATAGTCCACATTTTTGCTCCCAACTGGGAGGGAGCAAAAGCATGGACCACCTGAGGGATCCTGAAGACTGGGTTAAGAAACACTGGCATAAAATGGGTCCGTCAGATGTTTATAAAGACATCCACTGATAAAATAATGCATTCCCTAGAAGGAGTGACTTTACACTCGGTGAAATGGCTGTAAACCTCATTCACTTTCTACAGGAAATGGTGATAACTCTATCTGGGATGGGACCTTCCATACCTACACTGCACTGTGTCCAACTTGGGGATGTTTACATCTTAGCATCTCCAAGTGTTACACCTGTGTCACACAGCTTCCCTGGGATGGGAAATTAAACTTAGCAAATGAAGCGACAAAGAATTAATGTTTTTATTGCTTTCCTTGTACAAAAAATGTCTTGCTTTGCCTCAGTGATTTCACGAATGAAGTTAAAATACATGCCCACGAGTATTGGAATTAACAGATGACAGCGTGTGGTGATTCTTCTTTAGGGTCACGACTGCTGCCCATTCCAGTTCTCCTACAAGGGCCCCAGGGATTTGAGCTTGGTGAAGAAGCTGGACGTCCCCAAGCAGGCGTCTCGCGGCGGCCTGTCGGCCATGCAGCACTTCCGTAACCTGGACAAGAAGGCCGTAACCGAGGAGGAGCAGAACGAGCTGGAGAGCATGCACCAGAACTCCATCACGTACGGCCATGCGGGGCAACTCCAGGGGGCCGTGACATGGGCGACAAATAGGGGGGCTTAAGGGGGGACTCAGAGGGGCACGTGTGGATGTCTGGAGGGACGGCTTGTTTCATATCCTCACTTTAGAGCCAGATGTTAACCACTCAATTTCAAGTATGCGGTACAAAGGTAAAAATGCAACTTCTCTCCGGGGATTTGTAACAGTTTAAGCCCAGTGCATTGTTTTTAAAGGCAGGGGAATTTAAAGGCAATTAACTATTGCACTATATATTGCCGTATATTAGAAGGAAATGGTGCACTATTTGCTCTGCCAGCACAAGTTATAACGCCATATCCGCACAGCCCTGGGTCCTATTCCAGGGGTGACCCTCCGACTGCCTGTTTGTCTTACAGCCAGTTGTGCATTGTGGAAGGACCCAAGACCAAGGTGGCCAAGTTCAGCAGTGTGGGTCTGGACGGATCCATGGTCATTTGGGACTTCAAGGTGACTCTCCCTCATTCGTTGCCCAAGTCTCTGAAAATCACAGCTGGCCCTGTCCTTAATTTCGTGCGTGTGTCTCTCTCTTACTAGCACTGAAAGCTGGGGGTGACCATCCTGTTTGCCTGTCTCGCCTGCTGTTGGGACTGTTACTCCCCTGCAAAAATGTGTGTAAAGCACCCATATCCACTCACAGGCTATTTAAAGCTCCAGTAGATTAAACCATGAAAATACAAAGATTAGTGAACCAGGAACAACATTTAAAGTACTTTCACTTAAAACTCAAATATCAGATTCAAATACTCAAAAGTATGTGAACAGATGCTGAGGTTAGTGAACTAGCATCTGTATTCAACGACAAAG
The DNA here is from genome assembly GCA_026780845.1 of Petrocephalus sullivani. NCBI lineage: Eukaryota > Metazoa > Chordata > Actinopteri > Osteoglossiformes > Mormyridae > Petrocephalus > Petrocephalus sullivani. The sequence goes on from JAODKM010000043.1 coordinate 16,728,151, forward strand.
AACAGGAAGTATCAATAAATAAAATTATTCAAATAAAATGTACTAAATGTGTTGTTCATCTTTGAATATTTGTATGTATTTGCATGTATGAAGATTTTTTCCTTTTACCAAAACAGGAAATTTTATTTGACAGATTAAATGGTAAAATAAACCAATTTTTGCAATGCAGAATCCGCTTGGGTAGAGTGCACTGTGACAATTAAGGACACTGTGGTTTTTTTCATGGAATAATCCTTGGGACAACCACAGAAAAATAACACAAAGCCCATCCCTGTGCGCGGACATCTTATCTACTGCACACCTGGGCCTGAAAACCTACCATTAAATTCCCATCACCTCCTTAAGCTGTTACGTCTAGCGTGACTCTGATATGTCCTGGTTTCTAACAGTAACAAAAAATAACTAGGTTTTGTTTAAACAATCCAGGTGGTACCAGTACTGTCTGACGATCGCTTGCCCAGTCCGCCCAGCTCGCACCAAGGACGCTGCTGTCCTTGTAGCAATTGACTTAGCTATGAACTTTGAATTATAATATCTGTTTGGCTGGAGTGATACAAAGGAGCACAGACATGCTAGCCTGCTGTACACTCAGCAGAGGGGAATGTAAACATTAAGCCACTGTTTTCCCAATTACTTCAGAATGAATATTTCAAGCTGTCTGATCAGCTGTTAAAGGGACGGTCTCTTAAAGGTAAAGGAACCATGAGCAGCTGTTAAAGGGACGGTCTCTTAAAGGTTATGGAACCCTGGGACACACTTATTGAAGTAGCCTCTGGATGAGAATATCTGCGCGAAGAGCTCAAGCTTGGCAACGCAGGATGGTGCACGTGAGCCGTCTCCCCCACCTGCTTATTCGGTGGTTCGACTCCTCCGTGGGCGTGGCCATTTTGGCCACCACAAAGTTAAGCTGAATTTAACCATAAATTGCACCCTGGAAGAAAAAAGCAGTGAGGCATGCGACCACATTTCGGCCTGAGTACGAGGCCATGGACGCTGACCAGAACTTTCACAAACGCCATAAATATGGAGCAGCTTTCATCTTCAGCTGCTTGCTTTGAAAAACGTCCAAGCCGCCTAAGTGCTCTTAGCCCGAATCGATCTGCACTACATTGCCGACTTTCCCCGACCTTTCTGTAACCTCTAGGAAGTCTACTGAGACCCTTTTCTGCTGTTTTCTAGTATTTCACAAGTGGCTGTTTGCTCTTAATCCAGACAAACATCCTCAGCAGCACACTGGCGAGACTCAAAAAGTATACGATGCTTCATTTCCCATGTGGCACTTTTTTCAGCCTTTACATGAATGACCTAAATACACGGGTAGGGGCACTGTGCATACAGGCAGGTCCAGCCAATCGCAGGCCAATGAGAATCAGGACCTCCTTACTGCAAGCTCCGCCCACCTGCGAGGGTACTACTCACGTGGGGATGTCTACGCCACGTCAGCATCTCCAAGTGCTACACCTGTGTCCCACAAGCTCCCCAGGATGGGAAATCAAATACAGTGACACTGCACTAAAACCAACACGGAATAAGTGTGTTTATACCTTCTTTGAACAAAAAACATCTTACCTCGTACACAAGTTCCCAGTTTGGGATGCGGTGGCACATGCAGAATCGATCATGTGTGTGAGCTGTCCAAGGTACTGAACATAAACCCTCTACTACATGTCAGATGTAGCCATATAGGTGTCCAGATGGATGGTATCACCGCCAAGCTACCCAGTGAAACAGGCATGATGTAGGGACGCCATACATTCAACCACAGTAAGCTTCACTACATTGTGCCAAATCACACCAATCCAGACCAGGTGACTTATAGCCCCTTAACCTGATTGGTGTGTCACCTGCCCTATTATTACACCCTTATAATAACCATCAATCAGCATATACGATGCTGATTGTACCCATTTCATCATAATGCATAATTAAGCTGTTACATAATTTATGGTGGTTTGTGCTGGCTGAATGCGGCTTCGTCGGGAAAGTTTATTGTGTCTCTTCTGGCTAGGCGTGTTGGACATGATCACCCTGGCTGTGAACTGGACTTGTGACCTCAGCCAGTGCACGATGCTGCTCATTGAACAGAGTACGAGTTAGAGGAGTAGCCTCTGTAATTTCTAGCTGAATTCGCAAATCGTGAGCTGTGCGTGTTACAATAAACAACTACGTTGAATCAAAGGAGCCTCCTGCCTAGCCGAGCAGAATGCTGTGTGATTAACGATGAAGTATATTCACAGTACCTTCAGCACTGCAAATAAACACACACATACACACACACACACACACCTGCCGGTGTGGGGATAATATAAAAGAACAGCGTGATAGCCAGAGTGGCCTGTATTCAGAAACATCCTGAATCGTGCCCTCCTTGGGAATGAGAGCCGGCGCTGGGCTGGGCGGACGTCACCATGGCCACGGCGGCTCCTCTGGGGGATGGCGTGGGGGCTGGGGGGGCGTGTGGCGACCAGACGCATTACAGCGCCCCGGTACACATTATTGCCGCCAGCATCCACTCTCACAACCCCATCTAAACAGTCACCGCAATATACAAGATTTTAACGATTCTGCGCCCATTGCCATTCATGAATTTGCATCGCATTTGTGGAAAATAAAAACGTTTTCTTAAAGCAGCCACTAATCTGCCTTTTTTTTTGTTAACACTCCATGGAGACTAATCCAGATTCCTGCTTCTTTTCGTTTTCAATACATGCACGCAGAACCCGCAGCCGCGCGCGTCTGTCCGCGCGCTCCGGCGCATCTCATCCATTCCAATTAGTGCCCCCCCCCCCCCCCCCCCCCCCCCCCCCCCCCCCCCCCCCCCCCCCCCCACCCCCCCCCCCCCCCCCCCCCCCCCC
>JAODKM010000043.1:16732017-16744089 GCA_026780845.1 Petrocephalus sullivani
ACATTTTTTCCTTTTTTTTTTTTTTTTTTTTCTCCCCCCCCCCCCCCAGGCCCTTGTTTTCCCCCTCAGCCCTCCCCCCGCCCCCCCGTCGGGCCTGCGCGGTCTGCCCCGCCCGCCCCCCCCCCCCCCGCCCCCTCCCCCCCTCCACTTTTGTCCCCCCCCCCCCCCCCCCCCCCGTTTACGTTACGCCGTATTCAGCAAACGCGCCTACGCCCAAAACGTCAACTATCGCAGCCTACTTCCTATAGCAACATACAGCAGGAACTAAAAAAAAAAAAGAAAAAAGACAGACACACACGTACTTCACACTCCCGCGTTCCACAATGCCACGCACACCGCAAAATAAATATATTCTACAAAAAATATAATCACTAGACTAATACAATGGATGTTATTATTTTAATCCATTACGGGAAAGGTGTTGGCACTATCGAAGGGGGGAATGACGTAAGAGCCGGTGCACACTTATTTGATGGCACCAAACTGGAACAAACCTGTTTCACCCGGTCGCTCGCGTCCCTGCATCACCCGCCGCCTATGGGGAGATACGTGCGCGTTCGCGGGCGCCGGCGCGCGTCACACTCATCCGGACAAAGTTATGCGACGGAACCGGCGTTTCAGTACCACAGGTGTAAAATACTCCCGACACTACAAATACACACTGGAGTATATCTGCTGAGCATTTCCACGTTAAAGCACCATTAGCTAAACAAAGCGGGCGAGTGTATTTCTTTATTACCTCGAATTAGGTTTTTTTTTTTTTAAGAAAATGCAGCTTCCACTGTGGAATGATAAAGATAGTGCTATTCATAGGCTCGTTTAAAGTGACAATTATAATTAAGTGGAAATGAGCGGCAGGCTGGCTACAGTGTGCCGCGCGCTCCCGACGCACGGCCGCATGTGCGCGTCCGCGTGGAGATACCGGCTGGAGCCGGTATAAAAAAGAGAATCCGAAAGACACATCTCGTTCACTAGCTGCAGCCGGGGCAGCGGTGGGACCCGCTGTGTCCTAAATGTCCGTTTTTTTTACTGTCAGCATAACAGGAATGTAACAATCTATTATATGTGTAATAATCTCTCGGTGGATTCCTCACAGACAGCCGGAAACTGAAACAGTTACATTCAGCGGCGCAGGAGACGGATGGGCTGTAATACGGGCGAATAGTTACAGAGCGGAAGCTTTCTATCCCCGTCATTTCATTTAACTTTATTCTATTTTATTTTGTTCACTTCAGATAGTCTGACCAAACCTCCAAAGCTGGTAAGTTTAGTTTCTGTAGCTATGTTACATGCTGCACAATGTGTATTTGGGAACACTAATAGAAACTGCGTTAAAAAAAAAAACTGTGTCTGGAGAAAATACTAAATAAGCAACATAAAAGCGTGTTAGTGTTACTAAAACGTTATATTTAAAAGTGCTGCATATCAATACATCCCACGGGAGCTTTTTAGTAATATGCTCAGTACTTAACCTGCAAATCCATCCATCCATTGTCTGTAACTGCCTGTCCTATTCAGGATCGCGGAGTATTTTAACCTGACTCTCAGGACTGAAAAAGCAACGTGATTAAACTGAACAAAATATAGGATAAATCTGTCGCCACTTAAGTAAAGGACAATGGAGAATCTGAAATGAAGGTAGGGGCAGAAATCACAGTCCTCAGCATCACAGTTTCAAACCACACGCTGATGCTGCATCGCGCTGGGCGTGCTACAGAAATGGCCGAGGGGGAAACTTTCCCATGTTTGCATGAAAGCAAATTATATTTAGCATGTAAGCGTTTAATTTAATGCGCATTATTCTGCGTGCATGTGTGCCGCTTAGCCCCGAAGCGTGTGGCGTGACTTTGCAGTTACACTCGCCGGGCTGACTGAGGCTGACGCTTAGAATTGGCGCTGACATAAGAAAGTTGCAAGGGAAATTCTGACTTTGCGACGACCTCGGGCACTTTAATCTAAAAACAGAAATGGTACTATAATTACAATAATCTTAGGGGAGAATGGACTCTTTGCTTCGAGAGCAAGCCTGTGTGTAATTATGCGCAATAAATGTGCTTTTTTTGTAAGACCATGTAACAAAACCCATTTGGAAGTACCCCTCATCAGAAAAAAATTGCATTCAGTAGAATTTGCATATTAGTTAATACTAAATTCTGGATATCACTGAAATTACTATTTGGGGGGTGTTGAATGACACTGTAGCGATATTGAATTCCATTTAAGTGTGTGAAACACCTCGGCTTAGAGTTGCATTACAGGTCTGTTTTTAAATTGGGATAAAAGACAGGTATGAAGCCCTTGAGTTCTGGCTAACGCAATACCACGTATCATCACAAAGCCCCATTAGCTTTGTAGAAACAGATTTTACAGACACGTGATGCATTCGCACCTCAGGGGAAAAACACACACGCCCAGGTGACGAAAGCCGCACAAACCCTTAATCAGACAAGGGAAGGGTGCCCACCACACACACACAAACGCCCCTGTGTTCTCTGCAATGCTCCCAGGTGAGTCACGGGACTTCATGGGATCCTCTAGCTGGGATTGCTTGCGGTGATCGCGGTATTTGACGTTGCCCCTGCAACTCAGTATCAGTCCAGGGGACTGCAGCAGGGAAAAGCGAAATCAGGTCGCGTCGGTGCCGCCGGGCGAGCTAGACGTGCGATCAGAGGTCGTCCCCGGCCGCGCCGGTGGTGCAATAACGTGCAAAGCACGGAACGTCCCCGAGATGCCTCGTGTGCAGGAACCGGCAGAAATCGGACTCCGTTCCCCACACGGCCAAGGCAGGAAGGTGTGCTTAACAGTGCCGGTTAATCATGCACTGACACACTGTGACACACAGGGCAGTCCGAGGTACTGATCATGCATCCGGCCATGGTAATCAGCTGGGGTGGACTGCGGTACGACCCCTAAGCCAAAATACCATGCTCTAATTTCCAGTGCGTCTAGACTGCCTTTTTTGTGCAGATATCTAACACTGAAGTCACGGTCATCTCTTCTCCTCAAAAGACAAAAAGATACTGTTTCCCAGAATTACCCAGAGGAAATAGATTTGGCACCGCTTTCAGAGAGCTGACACATCAGCGCCGTTGAGAAACGTCCCTGGAGCCAAAGTAATGACTCAGCGCCGGTGCTGAGCAGCACTTTCCCCCTGCGGGCTGTGCTTAGCGTCACCGGCGGAAGGGCCAGAGCCACGGGCAGCCGGCAATAAAAGTTAGCGTGCGAAGATTTCGGAAACGGAGAGACTGCGAGGCAGAACGGGGGCGTTTAATCCGGGATCGTCGACCTGCCCGTACACGAATGTTTTGATTGAAAAAAGCCATGTAGGCTATGTTTTAAAGTGCCATGTCCGTGGTAAAAGTTACATTTTGATCAAAATGTCCGTCACAATTCTCCATGGTATTGACCACTGGTTTTAATAGTGTTTTTGCTGCCCCCTGTTGGTTCTGTTGGGTTTTATTTCGGATGGAGTGCCAGACAATTTTATTAAACGAGATGGTTTACTCAGTGAATTATGATTAAATATGTAGGATAAAAAGGGAAAGCTAACTGCCGAGTAATTGGAGTCTGTCTCTATTCTTTTAGCTTGGCCCGTGGAACATCTGAAGCAACCATGAAAGCGTGGAAGTCGAAGGTGACGGGCTGTCTGGGGCCGAATGTGTACTCCCAGGAGCCCGACGGGGGCTGGGGCTGGGTGGTAGCTGGGGCCTTTTTCCTCGTGGAGGCTTTCACCTACGGCTTCATCAAGAGTTTTGGCGTCTTCCTGCCCGACCTCGTCGGAGACTTCGGCGAGAGCATCAGCCGCGTGTCCTGGATCATCTCCATCTGTGTGTTCGTCATGACCTTCACAGGTGTGCATCACGCCCCCTCAAGCACCCAGATCCAGAGGGCAACTCCCTGCCCTAACAAAACAATAATCCCTCGTTCATTGTTCGCTCCATCCAGACCCGATTAATCACAGGCTCAGTGGCAGCTCCCTGCCGGCACCGTATCCCAGGCTCCAGGTTCTCTGGGAGCCCGACGTCTTGCTGTTGAGAACATTTTAGAACCATTTCATGTGCCCGGGAATCTATCACTGTCACGCCGTGTTTTTTCCCCTCTCTTTCTCTCTTCGCGGATAATTTAACTTCCCTCGAGCTGAATGGTAGTCATTCTCGGCCAGATCACCGCCACAGAGGAATAAATGTCTTTGTCATCACGTTCCGCACCCGGCGCTCAGCCACTTCTGCCCCAAGTGATTCATGCTGCCTCCGGCGTGTCACATCTGTGCTGCAGGCCAATTACTCCAGAGATCCTCGTTACAGACTGAAGACGCACCTGCACCCCCCGTACTGCCCCGCCTCTGCCTCCAGTCCCCGTTTCTGATTGGTTGTCCTGTCCACTCCCCAGCTCCCCTCTCGTCAGTTCTGACTGGCCGGTTCGGCTATCGGCCCGTCGTCATGGCAGGAGGCCTCCTCACCTGCCTGGGCACTATGGCGTCTGCCTTCACCAGCTCCATCAACCAGATGTACGCCACCATGGGCATAGCAGGTAACTTAGAGCACTTAGTACGATCGACCCTGACTACAGCGACCACGACTGGTGTTATTTAACCCAGTGGTTGGCAGTCTTAGTCAGAAAGGGCCGTTTTCGCTGCAACTTCCCGATTAGATGATTAATTACAGGACTGATTAGCTGAAGAGCCCAATCAGAACAGCTGACCTAATCAGTTATCCCAAAAACCTGCATTCACACCGGCCCTTTGCGGATAAGACTGCCTACCCCTGATTTAGCCAGTTAAGTGCTTGTTATATTTGTTAATATATTTCTTGTTATAGTCATTAAAATACACAAATATAAAATTACTTATAGTATAGTATAGTAGAGTATGGTAGTGCAGGGTTATACGTTATATGTGCTCTTTGGGATTCAAACCTATGACCTTTGTCTCATTAGCACAACACTTGTTTGCTATTGGAGTTTTACCTCAAAAACATGGGGAAAATAACATTCCCATGTGACTTATTCTCATATCTGCAAGTTATTCTTATATCGACAAATAACGAACAAAACGCTTGCTCCTTCGAGCCGCAGGAGAGGAAGACGTAAAACGTTTAAGGAGCCGTTCCTCTGGCAGGTTACTGTGTGGAGTTCTGTCCCCCCGACTGAGCTGCCCTCTCTAACAACACAATTTCTCTTTCCTTTCTTCTCTCTTTCTTTTTTGTCTTTAAAATCCAGCTCTTTTTCAGGGGCCTACGGACATGTCCCCCGCGGGAGCCTGAGCCGGTGTAGCGCCCCCTGGCTGTCATGTTGCTCTCTGCTGTGTGTTTACAGGCCTAGGCTACTGCCTCACATTCCTGCCCACCGTCACCATCCTGTCCCTGTACTTCAGTCGCCGGAGATCGCTGGTCACCGCCGTAGCCTCCACGGGGGAATCCTTCGCCATATTTGCGTTCGCTCCAGGTGTGTTTTATGTGCACGCAGCCACACGTGTCCAGAGGGCCGCCCGTGACGCGGCGGGACATGAGCAAATACACGTGGGGGCTCTGGGAATTACATTCCAGTCAGAGAACTGAAGGGTTGTTACAGGGCAAGTCCAGCATTAGGGACGGGACATTCACTTAGCAGACGCTTTCATCCAAGACAACAGTCACTCCCCGCCGTACATCATTAATTGGTTCCGAGAGCCCCGTCGTAGGCCGATTTCTGATGTAACCCGAAAATAATGCCTTAAAGATGCCTGAGAAGGACTAATAAATGGACATAGTCATTTCCATTGACGTAAGCACCTTTAATTCTGTGTTCACTTTGCAGTCTTAAAAGTCAACGTTCATAACTTAGTGCTTTATTGTCCACTTTAACCCATTTTAAAAGAAGTTTTTATTCCCCTAGTATTACCAATTAATACAGACAAGCGACGCGAAGTCGAGCTTGACGTATGCCGAAATGACGTGTACCAGGGTACTACCGTATTTGAGAGAGTGGGATCAGCAATGGAGTTAAGGGTCACCCACAGAGGGTTCAAACCAGAGATTTTCTGCTCTGAGAGACAGCACCCTAACCCACTGAGCAAAACACCACGCCTGTTTTAGGCTCATACTGGCAAACGAAATGCCACAAGCTTAATATCAAAGAGGCAATTTGCATATCTTTTTATGTAACCTCTTGGGTTGAGTGTAGAAAAATCCTCAAAATTAATTTGTTAAAAAGCATTTCATCAGCATTGGTGTTGGCGTCAGCGTTTTGTGACAAGAAAGGGACCTTTGCATGGAACTGGCCTGTAAATTTGCTAAATAACATGGAGTCAGCTTTAGGGAACCAGGTGGATGAGGTGTGGAGTTTAGGGCGGATGGAGGCCCAGGATTGGAAAGATGCAGCTAAAGCTCTGGGTGTATGCAGAATGTGGATGAAGATCTATGTTGAGGCAGAACTAGATGTACAGGCCAGAATCCACAGCATAGATAGAGTCACTAAGTAAGGGTAGGTATGGTGTAGATGCTGAATGGTCACCAGGCTCAGGTAGATGTTGTGTAGGAACAGCAGGCCCAGGTAGATGTTGTGTAGGAACAGCAGGCTCAGGTACATGTTGTGTAGGAACAGCAGGCTCAGGTAGATGTTGTGTAGGAACGCCAGGCTCAGGTACATGTTGTGCAGGAACAGCAGGCTCAGGTAGATGTTGTGTAGGAACGCCAGGCTCAGGTACATGTTGTGCAGGAACAGCAGGCCCAGGTACATGTTGTGTAGGAACAGCAGGCCCAGGTACATGTTGTGTAGGAACAGCAGGCCCAGGTAGATGTTGTGTAGGAACGCCAGGCTCAGGTACATGTTGTGCAGGAACAGCAGGTTTGGGTCGATGTTGTGTAGGAACAGCAGGCCCAGGTAGATGTTGTGTAGGAACGCCAGGCTCAGGTACATGTTGTGCAGGAACAGCAGGCTCAGGTAGATGTTGTGTAGGAACAGCAGGTTCAAGTCGATGTTGTGTAAACAGGGCAGGATTACAAAGGTACATGTGGGTGGAGCTAAATGTGCAACATGGGCCTCGCAGAGGACCTCTCCCTTTCTAAGGCTCCGCCCCTGAATCCCCACAGCTTTCGCGACCCTGAAGGAGCTCCTGGGATGGCGCTACTGCCTCCTGCTGGCCGGGCTGCTGCAGTCCAGCCTTGTGGTGTGTGGGGCCCTGCTGAGGCCTATCGTGCTGAAGCCCGAGCGCAGAGAGGGGCCCGGTACTGAGGGGCCCCCGGACAACACCTTTGCCCTGGAGAACGAGCTCACCTACACGTCCATTAGCTCCGGGGACTCGGGCCTCCAGTCCATGTATGCTTCTTGTCCCATGCTGATTGTGGAGGAAAGCGCCCTGCCCACAGAGGAGAAGACTCCACCCTCAGAGGAGAAGTTCCCGCCCACACAGAAGAAGACTCCACCCCCAGAGGAGAAGTTCCTGCCCACAGAGGAGGAGGTTCCTCTGAAGCAGGCTGAGAGCCTCCAGGGGGCGCCGGTGTCAGCACGGCCGAAGCTGCTGGACTTCTCCACGCTGCGGGACGGCGGCTTCCTGTGCTACGCCGCCTTCGGCCTCTTCGCCACACTGGGCTTCTTCGCGCCGCAGCTGTACGTGATCCCGCTGGGCGTGAGCCGCGGCTTGGCGAGCGAGCGCGCCGCCGCGCTGCTGTCCGTCATGGCGGTGGCCGAGGTGCTGGGCCGCCTCTGCGTGGGCGTCCTCTTGGGCCGGCTGCCCGTGCGGAAGCTCTACGTCCTGGGGGTCTGCGTGGCGGCCCTGGCCCTGGTTCTGGCCGCCTTCCCCAGCGCCGCTGGCTTCTGGGGGCTGGGCGCCTGCTGCGCTCTCTTTGGCTTCCTGCTGGGCACCGTGGCCTCCACCCACATCCCCATGCTGGCCGAGGACGACGTGGTGGGCGTGGAGCGCATGCCCGCCGCCGTCGGCGTCTACGTCTTCATACAGAGCTTCGCCGGGCTGGCGGGACCGCCGCTGGGAGGTATGCAGACTGGATGGATGGATCGATGGATGGATGAATGGATGGATGGGTGGATTGACAGATGGAAGGATAGCTGGATGGATGGATGGATGGATAGATTGACAGTTGGATGGATTGACAGATGGATGGATGGCTGGATGGATGGATGGATTGACAGATAGATGATGGCTGGGTGGATGAATGGATGGATGGGTGTATTGACGGATGGATGGATAGATTGACAGTTGGATGGATTGACAGACGGATGGATGGCTGGATGGATGGATGAATGGATGGATGGATGGATTGACAGATGGATGGATGGCTGGATGGATGAATTGACAGATAGATGGTAGCTGGATGGATGAATGGATGGATGGATGGATGGATTGACAGATGGGTGGATGGCTGGATGGCTGGATGGATAGATTGACAGTTGGATGGATTGACAGATAGATGATGGCTGGATGGATGAATGGATGGATGGATGGATTGACAGATGGATGGATGGCTGGCTAGCTTCTGAATGGGCTGAGCTCATACGGCACAGGCTGCATAAACACTCTTGAGAATTTCAAAGGCTCTTTCTCGTAACACATTCCATTAGCCGAATCACAGTACTATGAAAAGGAGACTGTAATGGATTATATACTGGAGAATAGAAACTTCTAGAAGCACCCCCTCCCTCCCCTCCCCCCGCCGACAGAGGCCTCCTGCTCCAGCGTCCACTGTCTTCCTTGCAGGCTTCCTGGTGGACCTCACACTGAACTACGGCTCGGCCTTCTACTCGTGTGCGGCCGGCATGGCACTGGGGGCACTCTTCCTGGGCTGCGTGCTGCCCGTCAGAAGGGCCCGCTGCCTGTCGGGGCCCCCCCGGGCCGAAGACGCACCCAGCAAGGACGCGGCCCTCCAGGAAGCACCTGTGGACTTCGTGGAGCTGGACCTGGCGTCGGACACCAGCCCAGCCGAGCTGGAGACGAGGGCGATGGGTGTCTGAGGAGGGGTGCATGTTGGAACAGATGGGGGGGGTTCCTAATACCTCAGGGGCCGACGACGGTTCCCGTGACCAAACAAGAAGTTGATGCTGAGCAGTGTAGCATGGAGACTATGCACACAGGTCAGCTGACTCCACGTGGTGCCCAAGGCAACGTCGGACTATGAACCAAAGGCCTGTTGTCTTTAGACCTCAGAACCCACTGGGTGGCGTAAACGTCGTCTGCTGATCTGCGGTGGGTTTATGTAGTCCCGACAAAAACAAGCTGTTTCATTCCATGCTGCTGCTCCAAGCTCGAATCCGAACACCTTAAGCCTATATTACTTGTTTTTCCAGTGTTTTTTTTCCTAAATAACGCAGCCTGATGGCAAAGACTTAACGTGATCAGAAGAGTTCATTGGGTCACAGCGTTTACGGAGAAAATACTGACCTATTTTAGGCTGCGGCTGGCAAGTGCAGCAGGAGATGGTGGATACAGGGCGAGTAAAACTCTCAGTATGACCCGTCCACTCCTTACAGTCTGAAAGCACTTGAATGAAGTTATTTTTAATCATCCTGAGGAGTCTTGAATCGTTTCGTGTTTTTCTTTTTTTGTCTTTGTACGTGTATTTAAGCGTCGTGACCAAATCGACACTATCCAGGGGCACGTTCTAGTCAATGATATCCATGCTCTTGATATAAGCAGTGTGTAGGGGGGTAGTTTTTCTGGACCATTTGCAGACAGGTCGTTTGTTCATCCGTTTCTCTGTTTAGAAACGGCAAGCCACGGCCTGGCGCCGTGATTTCCATGCGGGCAAATGCCACGGTCTACTTGCGGGTCCTCAGCTATCCGAGGTTCTTACCAGCAGTCGAGAAACGTTAAGCCGGGGAGACCGCCTGACACATCGCAGGAAACAACCGGAGTCTTCCAGTCGGAGTCGTGGGAACAACCGGACCGAGTGTCGATTAAGCCGATAAAACGACCTTTAGACATCGGAGCTTTGCTCTCGCAGCGTGTTGCCAGATGGGCCCCGTTTCACCTGCAGGGGGGCAAATGAGACAGGTGGCACTGTACAGTAACATTAAAGGGCAATATGTTTACCATCCAACCTGCCCTGGAGCTGGATGTCCCCATTCAATGCAGCGCCGGGGATCCACGCGGGCCCACACACCTCCCGTTCCTGTGACGCCACTCGCGCACAGGTTTGCCACTTGAACCGTGTCCCAGTATTTCGACACACCGATACAAGAGACGCGCTTAAATGTCTTTTTTAATTGTGACTTCTTTTCCCCCCAGATCCACTATATCATGTGCAATCTGCATTTTTATGTCGCTCGTGTTTGTTTTTTTGACGAGACACCACTATTGAAATAGTTTCCAACAGTATATTTTTTGCACTGAAAAACAAACTGTAAAATAAAAGTGACACGAATCACAGATGCTTTGTCTTCTGATTTTACAGTCACAAGCACCTAACATGGTTGTCATTACAGATCACTAGAACTAGATCAGCCCATGCACCCTGTTCAGTGCCTAGATATGAGAAGACTAGACTGGCTCACATTACACACGCTTCTCTGAGGACTTACCCTAGAGCTGCAGATGAGGCTTTTCTTCAGCATGACTCTGGTGCCACAATCTGCTAAACGGGGGGGGGGGGCATCAGAGGTCACATCCCCAGATGGCGCTCGTCTCTGGCATTTCCGTGTTGACGTTCGGCCGCAAAAGAACATTTTCCAGGCCACTCGTGAGCGTGTCGTGACCCGCCCGAAGCATGCGCTTCTCTAATTTTTTTTTTTTCCTTCTTAGTCAAAGACGACTTGCCCCTCCCCTGTACCTGATGGAACAGATACCCCGTATCTCATCACACACGGGCGGGCCCCCTTTGCTGGCGCCCCAAACCCAGAGCCGTAACACAGGAGGAAACTCCCGCACAGACACATCAGCTCAAATAATATCCTCAAATAAAAGCGACACGGCCTTCTGAAGTCATCCCCATTATGCAGCAACCTCAGAAACTGGATGAGAGTAACAGTCGCCCAGCATATGTGGTCTGTAGCGTAAGAGTGCCCCCTAGTGTCACGGCAGATACATGACAGTCAGGTGTGCTAAATCAGCAAGTCGCTTGCATCATAACCCAGGAACTGACGTTTCGGGTGTCTGTGGCGTTTTCCCCTCCCACTTGTAGCCAGCTTCTGCATTCTGTAAAGAAATGCAACCCAGCGAGAGCATCTTGGCCAGCTGTGTCACGGTGTGGAACGGCGTAGCTCGACATTCTGGACCTTGGGGCGCCAAGGTGCTGGGTCCCCTGCATCTGTCAGGGTCTTTCACCGGAAAGCCCTGCTCCCAGCAGGCAGGGGGTACAGAAGCCTCCAGTCTCACATCTGCAGGCCAAGGAACAGCTTTCCCACGGCCGTCTCCCTTCTGGGGGTCTCCACAGGACCCCTCACCCTCACCCAATCCCATGCACACTCCCTCCTCCTCCTCGTGATTATTTAAGTACACTGCATTTACACATACACACTGTTCAGAACTCATTATTGCAATCACAGGTTGCTGTCTATACTCACAATTTGTGCCATGTTAACCTGGGGCAGGCAATCCTGATCCGGAAGTGCCAGTATCCAGCAGGTTTTCCATCCTACCTGGTCTCTGATAGGCCACAAATGATCTCAAGCAGACAGTAACTCATGAGGTAGGTTAGAAAACCTGCTGGATACCGGCACTCCAGGAACAGGGCTACCTACACCTGATGTATACCATTTATACAATTGTATATTGGTTATATGGCTGTATTTATAGGTTTCAGACAGTTATATACTGTACTGCAGTTCCTAACACTTTCACGGGTCGAGGACTAGCACTCATCGACAAAGCAAAATCTAAACTAAATGCAACCCATTCATACTAAAGCCACAGAGATTTCCTCTGGATGTGCGCTAACATGCCGATCAGGGACCGAACAATAAGGACAGGAACGCAGCTCTCCAAAATGTGTTTTTTGTTTTTTTATTGAGGAGATGGGAAAAGGACTTACAAGCAAGGCTGATTCACAGGGGAAGGGGGAAGCGAACAAAAACATCACACACATGGCCCACGGTGGAAGGACCACCTTTACAGACCAAATGAACTGTGGATTCCATCCCCACACC
>JAODKM010000043.1:16744189-16755134 GCA_026780845.1 Petrocephalus sullivani
TCCACAATCATCCCCCCCGCCCCCTGCCTGTGGGTGGCAGCCTAAGCCTGACATGAATGCCATAATGATTTTTTTCCCAGAAACCACTGCGGTGAAATATGCAAAACAGCAAGCCCATCTACGGGTGTGATGGCAAACGAAACGATTAACCTGGTTTAAAAGCGAGTGCCTGAGAACCTCAAGGTGCCTTTGACGCGATAAAGGTGGTCAGAGCACAGAGCCGTCCTTCGAGGATGCCAATCAGTTTAAGGATTTACATTCTAAACCTAAATATAAAAAGGCCATTTTGGCACAGCACTCTGAGGAGCGGCTGCCTATAGTGCGTGTGGATCTGAATCTACTGACGAGCTCATCGCTTTACCCCTTTCCTCAAACACTCACGGTCCTCGCTGGTGCCTCAGGACACCCAGCAAGGGGAGAGGTGGGCCCCCCAGGACACCCCCGAGAGCAGCTTAAGAGCGGAACCTCTGGGTACTCGCATCGGTGCCGGGGGCCGAAAACAAAGACTATTTAAAACAAGAAAACCCCCCACAATAATACAAAATACTGATGTCGTCTATTGCTTCTACTTGAACAAAGCTGATTGACACCCCCCCCCCCTCGGCCTACCCCTAGAATATTACAGAAAGACAAGTGTGGACAGAGCTGGCACAAGGCACAGAACGCATGCCCCCCCTGAGCGTGGCACGAAGAAAGTACAACCGTGGTGGGGGGGTGGTGATCGCCGTCTACACCCCCCACCCCGGCACGGACTAGTTTGGCTTCTTGGGGGCACCAGGTAAGGCCTTGGGAAGACCCTGGAGTATTGGGCTGGGCACTCGGGGCCTAAACGATGCGGTCGGGAGGCAGGGCTTCTGGAACGAAGCCTGGGAGCGACTGCGGAGGAGAGGATCCGGGCTGGAAACAGGGGCGATGCGAGTCTGGGGCGGGGTGAGTGGGCTGAGCAGGCAGACTTCGGGATGGTTATGGACTCGAGAACATGACAGGATGTGCAGTGACAGTGCATGCTAGGTGACAGGGATACCAATATGAAAGCGAAATCAGCCCCTGCACTCTGCTTAAACTGGGGGTGTGTTATAGACGCTTGTAAAGCGTGCCATTAACACCAGACCACACCTTGGCAGTAATGCGAACTCTCTGGGGGTGGGGGGGGGCAAAACTATAAAAACATTAATTAAAAAGTCAGACGATTCTACCGGTCAGTTGGGGGCAGGCGTTGGATCAGGCCGCAAGCCCAGATCCCACACGTGCACGAACATAGACGGTCCTAAGCAGCCGACGTCCAGCCCTGAGATTAAGCTGTGCGTTCCACCCTCCTCGCGTGCAGGACAGCCACACACAGAACGCCCACTCTCAAATACCTAGCCAATGCGTCCACTGGCAGTGCCAAACCTCTAAAATATAATTTAGCAAAATTGCATACAAAATACATGTAATTATATATAAAAAGGAAAAAAAATCATTTAAAAAGTCAAAGACTGATGTGTAAATGACTGATTAGAAAAATAAAAAATTAGGTAAAAGCTCTAGGCCAACGAGGTCAGGCAGGGACAACATTATCCGGAGCTCGTAAGACAGCCGACAGATAGGGGGCGCCGACGCCCTGCTCGGGCACTTTTGGTTCAGCCTCTCATGTGAAGCGGCTCGAGAACCGTGCATGTTAGTATGCGTTAGTTAAGGAAACCGTTGTCTTGGCTGCTTGGCACTACAACCCAGGGCAAAAAAAAAACAAAAAAACAAAGGAATCACAATGGGCCTAGCCAAAATGCTTAAACCTCATTGCCTTAGCCACTCCTACCCCATCCCACCCGCCCTCTCCTGTACATACAGAGCATCGTGAGGTCAGTGTCAAGACCTCACATACAGTCATTCAGAACCATCCTGCATTTCAAGCTTCAAACCTCCCTAACTAAATCCCAACGGTCTTAAAAAGGTCACTAACAAAAGATTTTAAACCGCAAATGTCCTCCATAGCATCACTGCAGCATGAGCTGCTTAAGGTTGTCATGCAGGATGGTGTCCTTGACGTCACGGAAAACCAGTCGGATGTTCTCAGTGTTGATGGCGGTGGTGAAGTGGTGGTACAGAGGCTTCTGGGGCTGCTCCCTCCGCTTGCTCCGGAAGCACTCCACAAGGAACTTCTGCACGTCATCCAGGTTGTGCGGCTCCCCGGTGTACTCGGGGAAGTAGTCCTTGATGGCCACCGTCCGAACCTTCTCCTCCAGCAAGTCAGTCTTGTTGAGGAAGAGGATGATGGAGACGTTGCTGAAGGCGCGGTTGTTGACGATGGTCTCAAAGATGTTGAGCGACTCGGCCAGCCGGTTGGTCTGCCGGTCCTCCATGAGGACCTGGTCGAACTCGCTGGACGACACCAGGAAGAGGATAGAGGTGACGCTGTCGAAGCACTCAAACCAGCGCCGGCGCTCAGAGCGCTGGCCGCCCACATCCACCATCTTGAAAGGCACGTTCCTGATCTCAAAGTCATACTCGTGGATGCCCTTGGTGGGTCGCCGGGCAAGGAGGATATCCTGCTGCGTAGGCAGGTAGTCCTGGGGGGAAGGGAGCAAAAATGAGTCACCTAGAAATCTACGATATATCGGTTAATGCATTGGCATCAACCGATGAGTGCCAGCGACGATCAGCATCGGCCCAATGTGTCAACCTTGGTCGATATTACCGGGGGACATTTAGACTTCAGTCAACCTTAAACGGTAGCAGCACTAGGGCTAAAGACAACTTCTGAAACAATGGATTGCTTTGGACAAAAAATGCGATGCATTGCATTGGACAAACAGCCATTATCTGTTGAGGAGGACAAAGGATAAAAATCAGGGTAAGCACCAGGAAAGAAAGACCCTAAAAAGACAATTCGTTGACGAGAAATGCAACAGAAAAAACATTCAGGGAACAGAGTGGCATCAGGCTAAAAGAGGAAGTCATGGAAGAAAAGGGCCTTGAGGGCTTTCTCGAAGAAGGGAATCTGATAATGGGACATGGTTCAGCTTCTCATGCCACCACTGGGTATCCTCACTACCGTCTCCCAAGTTGCTGCTACTCCACGTGTCTCACTACCTGCATTGTATGAGGCAGCTACACACATTCACAAGACCTTAAGTAGTAATGTCACCAACATCAGTTTCATTACAGAATTTCCAGATTAGTGCCAATCACCCTTACTGCCCCCTCGGTCTTTCACAAGCGCAGCGGGTCCCGCACTGCTTGGTCCATGGCTACAGACAGCCACGTGTCACTTACTGGTTAAGACCGGCAAACTCCAGCAGCGATATGAAACAGCTATTGTTCTCCGCGAGAGGGAGGGTTTAAATCAGCCGACATTTTTCCTGCCAGCTCAGACGACCCATCAGCTGCAAGATTCAAGCTGCTCCTCCAATCAGGGCTTAGCACTCACACACAGCGACAGATTCGCTGCTCCAGTAAGAAGCTCGGACAGGCATGAATACAGACTGAACTTCTGCCATTTAGACTTCCAGCAAAAGCAAAACCTGTTTACCAAGATTCAGGTTCTTATTCTACTTATTTTTATTAAGAAGAGCAACACACCCTGTGTGATGTGTGACCATAGAGAACAAAAATGCATTTTTAATTCTCACTCAAAAATCTATTACACATAATTAAAGGATGACTCGGGAATATTCTGTTGACAAATAATGTCAAATTAATTGCTTAGGCAATGAGTTCGCAAACTTTTTAGCTAAAGGGCCCATACGTGAGCGCGCAAGCACACACATGCACACGCACACACACACACACACACACACACGCACACGCACGCACGCACACACACACGCACGCACACACACACGCACACACACACGCACACACACGCGCACACACACGCGCACACACACGCGCACACACACGCGCACACACGCGCACACACACGCGCACACACACGCGCACACACGCGCACACACACACACATCCTGTCACGTCCCCATTTCAGATGCCTGTCCCACAACGGCTTTCATAGACAGTAATAAACACAGACTTCATAGCCGTCCAGAATTCTGCAAACCCCCCCCCCCAAGTCTCTGCTTCCTTTAATCAGAATGGGGTGGAGTCCCACAAGCCCATGGGGTTCTGAGGAAAGCTGAGGAATTAACCCCCCCTCCCCCAACCACGCTCCACCAATTGACTGGGTCTCAGCAGGAACCAACCCGCTTAATTGGTGCTGGGAAGGAGGGGGGGTGGGGGGACCTTGGAATGCAGCCCCCGGATGGTGCTCCGGGACGCGAGTCTCGGGGCAGCCGTGCTGCCGGCCCGGAAGTACTGCGGGGAGGCATTACAGGACGATAAAAAGCTTATTTCCACACTTACCGGTTCTCCAAGTTTATCCAAATTTTCCAAGAAGTACTTCACTGATTCACCCTGTGAGAGTAAGAAGGTTTTGGTTACTGCCACACATTCCATATCAGTCAAATCGCCATCATCATCGTCATCTTCTCCCATTAGACCCAGAACATTCTGCCCGATTCAGGGAAGACTTTTGGCTAAAAGTCCGACACCCTAGCGAGCGAACAGCCCAGCTCATGTTAGCCCAGACCACGTGCAAGACGTGACCCCACGTGACCCTGAAATTGGACACTGGGGTGGTTTATAAAAAAGGGAGGGTAACTACTGCCACCCGGTGGCCAGCGATGAGAAACAGTAGCGTTACGAGGTTATAAAAAGCTGCCTGTGACTCACGCCGGGCCAGCTGATCCCGCAGCCCTTCTCGGGGGTCTTTGGCAACCCCACCCAGAGCTGGAGGACACCCCCACGGCCTGGCAAATATGAGAGCCAGGAGGAGTGGCCCAGCGAAGGAGGACTCCAGACCATCTCACCAGCAGATTAATGGAAAGGGCTAGAACATACGGAGCTCTGACCTCACCACCCCCCCCATGATACTAATGATGCACTGAAGAAGCCCCTTCAGGAAGCCCTGAAGAGCCTGATCAGCCAGGGGTGGGCAGGGCCAGCCTGCAGCCTGCTACAGCACGCCCCAACCAGCATACTTTCCCTGCTGTGCAACTGCCCCAACCTGCCCCCAAGGCACAGCAGGGGGGGGTCACCCTCAGGGGAGGAGAGCCAGACAGATCACAAGACAGCACCAAGACATTACATCCCCCCCCCCCAGACAATTACGGGACGAGAGTGAGACGAGGGGTGAACACCCAGCAGGGCCGGTGTGCGGCAAGGGTTCGAACAGAAGCACACGCACAGATACGGATCAGACGTATCTAGGTCAGGTCAACCACACAGAGAAGCTCCCCCACACCTTCCAAATACTCCCAGTAAGGTTACTGCACACACCACACCCAGCAGTCCAGAGGGAGACGACCAGCTTCCTGTTTGAGGGACGAATCCAGAGACGGGAACCGAAATCATTCCCTGAATAAGTGTGCGAATACACATCGATCCATACAGAAGCATTAGCATCGCCATATTTATTAATACCGTTGGCCGGCTGCCCCCCCCCAGCGACTCTAAAGGATCCATTCATTAATCAAACTAGAGATGCTAATATTCTTCAGGGTTATACCAGCTCAAGCAGTCGACCTCCATTTGAACCACGCCAACCTCATCCACGTTACCGGTCGCCGCGGACACCCTCATCCACGTTACCGGTCGCCGTGGACACCCTCATCCACGTTACCGGTCGCCACGGACACTCACCAGCTGGAACTCACGGCGGCGGTCGTAGGCGTTCTGGATCCCGCCATCGGCCCAGAGGGCGCGGACGGCGGGCAGCAGCTGCAGAAAGACCGCAGTCTCCACGCCAGCCTGGCCGGGGAGGGCCACGCGCGTGTCGAACGCCATCAGGGTGTCGCCGTGCGTTTGGTTGCCGGGATCCTCCCATGGGATGTGCAGTTTGTCCCTGGCGTCCACCAGCACACGGATCCCTTATTCGGGGAGAAGAGGGGAAAGGCCGAGTGAGGTGCCGACGAATGGCCAGCAGGGGGCAGCACACTCAGTCTAATGAAAATAAGTAAAAGGAAAACCCATTTGTGTTTCAGGTCGAGGGCATTTAGTGTAATGGATCAATACAGGCAAACCATGAGTGAAAGTGGCACAGGCCTTAGACATGCTCGCTGGTGGACTCCAAAAAGTGAGGTTCCTCATTAAGAGCACCCCTACTGTTTCAGGGCAGTACTGCACCAAAAGGCCCAAAGTATCACACAGCTTTAAAAAAAAATGTTAAATGTTGCTTAAAGAACAAAATGCAAGAATCTATACCACAGTATATAACTCATTAAAATGCACAGAGGGAATAAAAACCTCATCAAAATCTTTGAAGCTCCACTTACAGTGCAAACATCTAAGCCGGCACCATCGATATCTGATACGCAGCGGCGTCCAGAGAGGACCGGCCGCGAGCGCCGAAAAACGAGCGGGTAAAGATGCAGAGAGTCGGCCCAGCTCCAGCGCCGCAGAGCGAAATGAAATCAAAGCAATTAGGAGGGTTTCTTAAACAGGAAATGGTTGTGTGCGTGTGTGTATGCGAGAGCTAGGAGAGCGGGCAAAAAAAAAAAAAAAAAAAAAAAAACACGAACGAAAGAACTTGTAAACATTACAAAACAAGGGGGGGGTCGAAGCAAGAAGACATTTCCTCCTAAACTGCTAAAAATACTACTCCCATAAAAGGGGGCTGCCAGCAATCTACCACCACATCCTTACGTTTCTGACCCCCAACGACAAATTAGAGAAAGCGATTTTCAAAAGAAACACAGTTCCCTCTCCCACTTTCAGTGAGTATTAAAAGTCCGTTGCCTCGTGTTTATGCCGTTAGCATTCGTGCTAATAACATTAGCGCTGTATTGCATGCCTTCGAGACAGACAGGAAATTAAAACGCAGAGCCACGCTACACGCCCAGCGTAGTGATTCAATGCGAAGGCATCAGGGCGCCCCAAAAGAGGCTGGGGCGGGGCCATTCAGGAAGGGGGCGGGGCCATTCAGGAAGGGGGCGGGGCCAGGCCAATTCCGGGACCGGAGCTCGGCACAGAACAGACATCCTCTGGCAGGTCCCACCGTCACAAACCCAGGTGATTGAAGTTGATACGATAGGGTGATCTCAGGAAAACATGACACATTTAATTGAATAAAAATTTGGAGGGGGGGGGTGCTCAGGGGGATTTTCAGGCACCTTCCCATATGAGACAACTGCAAATGAGCTACAGCAGAGAGAAGTGACGCTATGATCTGACTAAACACAGGTTCCTATCTGTATGACTATGCATGGAGCATCGGTGATCTTTCCGTCGCCCAATTAAACGGCGTTTACAAAACGCACTGGCCAATAGGAGACAGGCGTGCTGATTTTCCTAGCGAGTCATTTTTTTAAACACACTCCTATGCGCACCAGAAGTCAAGTCATAAGGGGGAGGGGATCGGAGCCTCGTGTCCCAGTCACGGATGACGTGAGGGTGTTTCTTATGCCCATCTGACTACAAAGTCCGGCCCCACGCTCTGCCACTGAAGGCCGAGATTACCGAAATGTCCCGCTTAAACTACACCTTTCAGCCAAAAGCCACTAGACGACGGGTAACCTAACGCACACATAGTGTAAAGAGCTACTCCAATGAAAAACCCTTCAGATACGGTTTTCCAGAAATTATTCAACGCAACTCGAGCCAGTCGGAGGCACATCTGCATGTTGGGTACTTCCAGGCCTGGCAGCACACCTCCATCACCACAAGCCTGCCCCTACTACCCCAGGCGACCCCCTGCAGGGACTGACATGGCACACCAGCCAGCGACCCACACTGGGGGGCCGAGGCTCTAGCGCGATCAATACACACGCGTGTTACAGAACACCACCGGGGGCCAGGCATAAATTATTCAGCCCTGCAATGTGGCCCGCCTGCATGGTAGGAGTGGGAGGGGTCCTCGTGGACCCCGGACTGAGCCCCCCCTTCCACCTTGCCCGGCGCTCAAACGCGCCACACTGCAGACCGCATTAACTCACCTGTAAAATGCCGTAAATACTGTAAAGAGGGACACCATCTCTAAACTGTTTTTGTTTTTTTTACATGGCGCCAGCCTGACACCGTACAACTAGGCCAGAGGGTGGAGAACCTAAATTTCAAAGCCCCTAAACATACAATATGCCGCCTTGCCTTTCTATAGAATGAGGTAGCTAGTGAGTAGGGACATAAACATCCAACGATTTGCCCATACACCTTCTAGAAGGCCGGGGTGGGACTTCTCTCAGGCAGTGCAGGGCACAAACAAAATATCTGAACCCGGGAGGGCACACAAATCCTGATCTATTGTTATTATGCCAAGCAATTATACTGCCCTAGCGCATGCCAGATTCCCTTCCACGGGATTATGAACGGGGTCCAGCACGAGCTGGGCGAAATGATCAAAATACCAGGCGGGTTTAGGGTTCGAGACTGCCAGACCCTGCAAAAATCGCAAACATGTGGTACTGGCCAGGCTCCACCCCCCTGCTTGGATATATGGCTACTTCCAGGCCAGCAGGAAGAGAGTGTAGCAAAGTGTCTGTGTGTGTTTCTGTGAAAGGATTGTGGGGGTAATGTAGCTAGATAAACACAGTGCGGGCGAAGCGGCTGACACTGACAGCGATGAACCACATTTGGGAGTGGGAGGCTTCACAGCAGATGGGGGTCCCGCTGGAGAGAAACACAGCACCTGCCAGGTCACCTTTACCGTGGGGAAGGTTACTTAAGAGAGACGGTGCGATGGTGAGAAACGAACACAGCAGGCATACAAGAAAAAGAAATGACGAAAATAAAAATCAAAAACGAAAGTCGAGCTGCCAGATCGTCAGGCACCGTGTTGGTAATCAAACAGGCCGCCCCCACATTCGGTTTATGCTAGGCGTCACCCGGCGTCTGCCCAGAATAGGGTAAGGGGGCCGAAAGCGAAAGCAGGCAACGGGACTACATTAATGTCACCTACATAACAGCGGGGGGGTGGGGGTAGCCCTCCAGGGCGATTATAAAGAACTTTAAAAAAAAAAAATAAACGACAGGATTGTGTGTAATGTGATTGCTTAAAAGTGGCACTATATGTAGAGCAACTTTACATTAAATATACCGCGATCGATATCATTTAAATATGCGGATTACCGATTTATGTTTTACATCTGCAACCGAGACTGAGATAATCCCGGGGGAGTTCCTACGTCACCCGGGGAGGGCTTCCCCGTTACCGACACCCCATCTGCGCGACGCCGCGTTCGCCCGGAGCGCCCCCCCCCCCGACGGCTGGGCGGGGATCCGGCCCGCGGCCGCGCAGGAGCACCGTGCGCCGATCGGACACTTGTGGCGCTGAATCGGCCACCAGCCCGGGCGCGACACACCGAGTATACAGTGTATACGGCGTCCGGGGGGGCCGGCGCCATAAAGTTGCAATAAGCGCCACAATGTAACAAACAAGTATCGGGTGGCGCTCGCATGTAACCAGCGCGGCCCCCGGAGCGCCGCAGCCGGCCCGAGCAGATGGGGAGCCCGTGCCGGCGCAGAACAGCCGCGGGCCCCGGGAACAGGGCGCCCTGGCCGCTAAACGCGCCCCGATTGCTCGTTAGAGGGCGAAGCGCCCGGAGTTGGGCGCCCCGCTCCGCGCCCGGCCGCCGGGGAGCATGGGCGGGGTGGCGGGGGGGGGGGACCGATCCGAGCATAACTTCACTCTGCAGCCCCCGGACACGGGAAGCCGCGCACGCCCGCCCGCCCGCCGCTCCCAGCCCACGTTCCCGGGGCGAAGCGAAAGGGCGGCCGGACCCCTTCCCCCTTCCCCCGGGGTCTCACCTTTAATAACATTGCTATAGATCGTCGCCCGGAACTCCTCCTTGGCCCGCTGGTCGAAGTCCTGCCCGTGGATGATGCGCATCTGCTTGAGGAAAGTCGACTTTCCGCTCTCGCCGGCGCCCAGCAGCAGGATCTTCACCAGGCGCGTCACGTACGTCTTGTCCCGGGAAATACACTTGTCGATCTCCTTCGATTTCCGCAGCTGCTCCGCCTCGCTGCTGGTGAGCAGGCAGTGAGGGAAACACACTGTTAGAGCGGACCGGGACGGCAGGAAATCCGCCATCTTTGAACCAACTTCATCGATACAGTGGAGCGTTTAAGCGCGCCCCTGAGTCTGACTATGGGCGGGGCGGGCGCGCCCACCGCCGCGGACGCGCGGGGGCGTGCGCGCGCGCGCCCGCCGCCGCCGACTGGGCGGGCTGTAGATCACGGGCAGATTGGAAAGGCACGCGATGGGACTATCGCGTGCGGCGCGTGTGCACGAAGCGGAGCCTGTCCCTGTCACGGGTTTATTCGAAATAAACGTGGATGCCGTGCTAGTTACTACTTGCACGGCTTGAAAAATTAACGGGGTCTTTTAACTTCTTGTTATGGTTTGAAGTTCGCGAGAAGATGCCGTTTGCGTGCCGCTGAAGTTCACGCGAAAATCGCACGAAGCAAGAAAAAGGGCAGCGCTCCGTTTGCGTGGCACAAATAGTGAAAATGAAATTACACGTACAACTTTTCTTTGAGAAAAGGTGAAAATTGCTGTAGGTAATACTATTACTTAGTTCCCCAAAGAATTTTTTATGCTGTTGCCAGAATCGAATTATTTAATTGATTCATTAAATATATTTAACCAAGCGTAAAGGTGCTTTAAACTGGAAATGTGTTAATCAGAGTCTGGCTCCAGCGCTTCGATTTAGAGAGGACACAGTATTCTCTGAAGGGGTGTTATCGCCCTTGCGATGGACCTGGCCACCCCCCGTTAGGCTTCGCCTGATTTTATCCTTCTCAATTAATAAAACATCAGCAATTCTAAATGGGTAATACAGATAAAACATAAGAAATACAGGTTTGCAGTTATTTTCAGAAATGACCGAATATACACAGATTAAAATGGTGTATCAGTAGTAATAAAAGCAGCAGAATAGGTAAATAAGTATGAAAGACAACAGTTAATAAAATATTC
>JAODKM010000043.1:16761449-16780106 GCA_026780845.1 Petrocephalus sullivani
GGGGGCGAGGGGTCGGGGGGGGGGGCGGCGAGGGGGGGGAGCGGGGGGGGGGGGGGAGGCGGGGCGGAGGGGGGGGGGGGGGGGGGGGGGGAGGGGGGGGGGGCGCGTCAGAGAGCTCGTGCTGGGCTAGCAGGGCTTTCAGCATGGCACCTTTTGACCTTTGACCTTTGTGATGCCTGGCATCCCGCCCAGGGCCAGATCCAGGCACAGGCCGTATACACAATGCATAAACGAATGGATGAATGAATACAATTATTCATATACACAAATATAATGCATTATGTGTTTATGTGTGTATATGTGTCCCATGTATGGCTTTGCTCGGTAGGTGAGCTGTGCTGCCTGAGATCGGCATCAGGCCCCCGTGACCCTGTACTGGATGGATGGATGGATGGATGGATGGATGGATGTAATCTAGCTTTTTTCTAACCTTTTATTGGAATTTGTGTTTATGTATGTTTTTCTTCTTTTTTTGCAGATATTGTCTTTTTCGTCTCACATGTTCCCAAGAGGATAATGAGGCAGAGAAACACACAGCATACAAATGGTTAATGCACCAGCAAGCTCCTGTCCCGCGTCCGTAGGTCTGGAAAACACACGGATAAGCGCAGACAGACAGGCACAGACAGGCATAGACACACACAGACAGGCACAGACACACGCCGACAGACACACACAGACAAGCACACACAGGCACAGACACACACAGACAGGCACAGACAGACACAGACACACACAGACAGGCACAGACACACACAGACAAGCACACACAGGCACAGACACACGCCGACAGGCACAGACACGCACAGACACACACAGACAGGCACAGACACACGCCGACAGGCACAGACATGCACAGACAGGCACAGACACACACAGACAGACACACACCAGGACACAGTTACTTCCTCAGATGAACATTAAGTGGTTAAAAGCGTTGCTGCCAAACTGCCTGCAGAGCGGTTTGCACTGGCGGTTTGTGCAGCTCCCATTGCCGTCACTGAACATCCACCTGTCTGTCCTCGTTCTGTTTCAGAAAAAAACCGTGGACTACTACAGGCGAATTGTAAGTTCCTCTTTAAAGCCGGGCGGGTGTCACATGTGCCAAAGGCAGTAACCGCTTCATGCAAATGTGTGCGGGGCGTGTCGAAGAGCAGTGATGACATGTGATACTAGCAGCATTGCGATGAACCCCGGCTGCTGCGTGTGACCCGTCTGTCCGGATGCTCGGCGCTGCCCGTATTCTCTCTTCCGTAGATCATCTTCAACTCCCAGTACCTCATGCGGCCCAGGGTCAAGTCCACCGTCTCCATCTCGGCGTGAGTTCCCCGCAAGGGCCGCCTGATGAAAGCTCCTGCATTTCTGTGTATTTTTAGCCTGGATGGTCATGCAGCAGCGACCAAGACGAGCTGCTGGAAGATGGACGAATGTCATTGCACTTTAACACAGTATGGTTTCTTATAATCGTATGAGAGAAATCAAGCAGAAGGTACAGCAGCAGTCCCCCAAAAGAATCCAAATGTGTCAGTAGCAAGCTGCTTCAGTAGATACCTGTCAGTTGTGTAAACAGGGTTTTTCCACCCAAGTGTCAGGGGCCCCCCAGACAGTCTGCAGCTCCCAGCCAATCTAGAGCGCCGAATACCTGGCACAGGTGTGCTGGAAGCTAGCAGTGTCCCTCAGGACTGGGTTGAAACACTGGTATAACATATTCCCCATGACCTTTTTTGGTGTCTCCGTTGCCATGGCAGCATGGTCAAGTTCTCAGGCATGTACAAGAACCACGACCCCTTCCTGGCACCCTGTCTCCCTAGCAACCCTTGGTTGACCGACGACATCACCTACTGGGAGTTCAACTTGCCGCGGTAAATCCATCACATGTCCATGTGCTGCGGCGTTTATTGTGTGTGCGTGTGCAAGTGTCTACCTGACTGCTCCTCAGAGTGGAGGTGCCCACCACCATGAGGGTGGAACGCTGGACTTTCAGCTTCATAGAGCTTCTGAGTGACCCGTGCGGCCGGACGGACTTCCGGCTCTTCCTCAAGAAGGAGTTCAGCGGTAGGGGGGCGGGGCTGGCGGGAGCCGAGGGGGACCAGAGCGCCGAAGCGCGCACCGCTGATGTTGTGTCTGCTTTCCTGGGCCCTAGGGGAAAACCTAGCATTCTGGGAAGCCTGTGAAGATCTGAAGTGGGGCTCGGCGGAGGCCATGAAGGAGAAAGCAGAGCATATTTACAAGTGAGCCGGCCGTCGGGCTTTGTTCCCCTAACCCTAATAAATATGCACGGGCATGTGGCCTCATTTGCATGTACCTGACGCGCTAATGCACAGGACCTTCCTGGCACCCGGGGCACCGCGCTGGATCAACATCGACGGGAGGACGATGGACGTGACGGTGAAGGGGCTGGTGCACCCCCATCGCTACGTGCTGGACGCGGCACAGACGCACATCTTCATGCTCATGAAGAAGGTGAGGCACCCGGCCGCCCACAAGGGGGCGCCACCGTCCACTGGCCGTCGCGGTAAACCGGCGCCGTCTGCTTCGCAGGACACATTTGGGCGGTACATGAAGTCTCCCGTCTTCAAGGAAACACAGAAGAAGGCCTTCTGCCCAGAAGCGCACAATTTCAAGTAAGGCGATCGCGGTGCTTTAATTACACCATTAACTCGCTCTGATGCCTCAGTCCAAGTTAATCTGATTTATTTACACAGTCTGATATGAACAAGTCTAGCAAAGGGCCCTACGATGGTCCATTCCTAGGACTGGACCCTGAAACCAGGGCTGTTTATCAATATGGCTTGATACACTTGACCATTCTCTTGTACCCATTTGACGTCCTCTTCCATTACCAAAGTACAGTTCCAGTACTCAAGGACAGAAGTTCAGAGATCAGTAAAAATCCATGCATCATCGTTATTGCATCACCTCAAATATCAAGGATGCACTGGTTGCATCCCCTCCAAACAAGAAAAACCCCATGATTCCTTGCGACTCAAGTTCATTCTTGGGAGGCAATTTAGCAAGAAGCCTCTTTCCAAGTACACAAGTATTTTTGCGTTCTTGCTATTGATAAACACCCCAGGTCTAGTTTAGACTTGAGACCTGCCAGCAGCAGCCTGGAGATTATGGTATGGCACGGAAGAGAACATCAGGGCGATGTTTCCCCTACCGATCCACAGTAACTCGCAGCTGGAGCAGAATGCCAGGAACCGCAATCCGGGCATCCACCCCATCATCCTGCACCAGCAAGCGCTGGAGGAGAAGGCCAAGCTGGCCGCTAGCGGGCCGGTGGACATCAAGCAGGTCATGAGCAAGCTGGACCGCCGCAGCGACCTCAAGAAGTGAGCCGACCAATGGCGTGCGCCCGCCACCCGGAGGGGGCGGAGTCAGAACCAGCCGCTGCACTCCACACCAGAGTGCTTGTGGGAAATTAGACAGCATCTTAGGATAATGAAGAAGTGTCAGTGTAGCCTTCTACTGTTATTTATTGATCTACAAGCACAACATGCGGAAATGTCACATTATTATTGTAACAAATGTATTATCCAAAGCAACTTATAGCCACAGCTTGCTGTTCTCAGTACTACGCTGATTGCTCCAGGGGGCACTTGGCACCCCAGCTGTGATTTAAGGGGGCATTAGTGTTTATACAGAAGTTATCTTAAAGCCAGTCATTAATTATTATACCAGTTAGGATAACTAAAACAGCAGAGATTGGCGTAAATCTACATGTGATGTGAACGCGTGTAGTGTGTGTTGTGACGCGGCTTCCAGCTATAAGGACTAATGAGATTAGCGGATCTGTTTGTGCTGCATTCTTTGTTCAGTCTTGACCCTGAACACCAATGTGAGCTGAGCCGTAGCAGGTGGTTTTGGAAAGGGCCATGCTCCCGTCCCTGGGGGTAGGTCGGCCCAAAGACGTCTGGTACCTACTCCTGGTAGCTAGAGACCCTCTCTGGGCACCCTGTAGTTATGTAGGTGGCCATCTTTAGAGGCTAATTTCAATAAATATTCTAGAAGTGAAATAATAGGGTATTAAGTACACAACTCTGACATTGCATGTGTCAGCGATGATGTGTTCAATGTGACCTAAAGTCACCTGTCTGAAATTAAACACCTGGCACCGGCTTTTCAGTACCTCATAAACAGGCAGTGTGTATAGCGAGCGTAGTCCAGGAAATAGTTCTTCTCATTTAGCTAACTGTGCATCATCTTGTATTAAAAGCCACAAACGCAGGTCTTGGCCGTTACCACGTTACCAGGGTCAGGTTCTGAGTCATCATGGAACGAGAACGTCGAGCCTGGGCTTATCCTTGTTTTTAAAACTGAAAGAGGTATTACTTAGCATCAGTGTTTTGATTTCAAAAGGGCACACTTTATATCTCTCAGGGGTCTGAAGGCGAAGGCACTGGGGGATTCAAACCCATGACCTGTCAATCACATGCACAAGGCCAAATCCACTGAGCCGCACACCAGCTATTTAAAATAAAGCATCTTTGTTTTAAAGCTGAGCATGATCCGCCATCACTGTGGTTAGATGGTCGGTTGTGGGGGGGAGTGGGCTTGTTGGAAAACCACTTCCTGCCCCTTACACGTCTGTGAAAGTCCTACCTGTCACTTCTCCTGTGACACGAGGCATATCAGACTCACCTTCCTGCGCCGTGAAGCCGCGTGCGTGTCACACTCAGGTCGCACATTCCACGAAATGTCAAGCGGGGTTTCACTTCTGGGTAATGTTTATATTTCACCCACTCATGTCGCCATGGAGAAAACGAACAGGTAATGACCCATCGAAACAGCTACCCATCCTGATCTGGGATTGTGTTCGCTTTAATGCCGGGAATGAGGTCATGGCCTTGTGTTTGGCGTGGAGCACCCAGGCAAGAAGAAGGTAAGGGTTAGCGTACTGCGATTTTAAATAAGACGAAAAACTGCAAGTTTGTAATATCTTATGATATATTCATAGAGCTGCATCTTACAAAGCCTTTGTACACTTTACACCCCGCCCCTTTATAAAAAACAAATAAAATAAAACACCACAAACTCAGTTTCATTTGGACATGCCGGACAGCCAGCCCAGTTTGAAGAGGGAGGGCGTGGTAGATTCCTCTTCCTGATTGGCCAGCTGTCTGAAGAGGTTCCCTGGTCGGAAGCTCTCCTCTGCAGATGGGGCAGTGGTGGGCGTGGCCTGAGGAAGAGACCATATGGTTGGGACGTTATAAAGAGGAGGATCTGCTGAGTGGAGCACGAGCTGCATCTCTATCCTGCACGCATCAGCCAACGTGTTTCTGCAGCATTTCACACCACGTAACGTCGGCTGTGATGGAACGATACTCAGAATGGCCACTAGGGGGCAGGTCCAAACCCACAGCACAAACTTACAAAGCACACGCTTAAAATTACATGGCACAGAAGTGGAAAAGCTGGCTTTAGTTGCTTTGTGAGGAAGGCACCCCCCCCCCATTTAAGCAGAATACGCAATCCATGCAGCACAGTGTCTACGAAACACCCAAGCCGTCAATGGGAGAAGCTTAGGCATGGATCGCCAGGAACGTGGCCATCAGCAGCGTGGCCGGGCAACCGAGTCCAAAAGGAAAATCCCCAGAGGGGCACACCACAAAACCACACAGTCACCAGTCGCCATGACGTCCGAGGGCGGGGCCTTGTTTCCACGGGGACACTGCTCTCAGAGCAGCTGGAGGCGGAGACAGCAGCACACATCTCAGCCAAGTGCCGGAGTAGCATCTACATCGCTTACGCTCATCTGGGCAGCTGGCGTTCCGCGAGGCATTCGGAAACGCCGCTGGTGCGTTTTGCGTGTTTTGTACAAAAAAATTTAACCCTGGATATTACAACAGAGCCCTCTCTGGGAATAGAGTCTGAAAGTTTTAGGGTTATTTCTGTAGCTGTGTTGCCACCTACTGGCCCACAAAAGAAGTGACACTTCTGGACCTAAAATGGCATGACAGTTAAAGTTGATGCCCCCCGCCCCCCGACCCCGCACCACCATACTGACCAGGGGCCGAGTCACATCCGCTCCCCGGGTGACGGACTTGGCTTTTCGTGACGTCGTCATACTCAAAGGCAGCAGACCAAATCTGGAGACCGAAAAACACGAACGGTGAGGAGGTGGTCACCCATATGCCTAGAGAACCCTCAGCACATACAGAACCAGCTCAAACATGATCCAATCAGATCAGCTGCGGATCTGTGATCGACACATCATGCCTGATCCCCATGTGTGCCGGGGTTCCTTACCGAAACTGGCTGCTCGCTAGGGGTAGGATGTTGGACGGCTCCTGGGCACTGCTACTCCCGGTCCGAGGGGTGAATGGGCGCTCGGGTCCAGAGAGCAAGCCCAGCAGGACCTGCCCGGAACAAAACGGATCACACAGAGGACAGGGGGCACGGAGGAAAGGCAAAGGGCCCTCATTTGTTTCATATTTATTTTAGTCTATGACTAACAAAACCCAACATTAACACAGGCATACGGATAGACGCACCGAGGTCCTCTGAGCCAGACGGGTCAGGTTGCTGTTCAGAGGTACCGTGAAAACATCGAGGTCAAACGGGTCGATGAAGCCCTCCAGGGAGTCACACGCGTCCTGGATCCTGGGGGCCGAGAGGGACTGAGCACACGGGGAAAAGCAGGAGCCAGCGGCCTCTGACCCCGCGGTGACCCAGCCGGAGGCGGGGTTACCTTGGGTCCTGGGCCAGGCGGGTGGCCTTGCCGTCCTCCAGCCGGGTGCCGAGGGTGGTGCCGAGGTGCCGTAGGTCGAAGAGCAGCTGCAGGGCGCAATTCTGGGTCATGGGGGTGGCCGAGTCCTGGGGGAGGGGAGATGTGAGGAGCCAGGGTCAGAGGTCAGAGTGTACAGGTGGATGGACGGACGAACGGATGGACAGACAGGCAGACAGACCTTGTTCTGGGCCTCCTTGATGAGCCTCTCATACTCGCTAAGCACCTGATCCAAGCAGCCACGCAGCAACTCCTGCAAGGTGACCCGCGGCAGGGCATGACCTCCGACCCGGTTCACCTCCAGGCACAGGTGGAAGAGCAGCGACTGAACGTGCCAGGAGGGCTGCGGGGGCAACGGGACAGAGACGGCTCACATGAACTCACGAGCCGCGGGGTCAGAGGTCACCCGGCGAGTAAGCGCCCCTGCCCAGTCCTCACCTGGACAGGCAGGTGGATCTTGGAGGTGACGCTGCTCCCGGACTCAGCCTCTTCCTGGATCTCCAGCTCCTCCCAGGTTGTGGTGTTCTCCAGGATGGAGCCGGGAGAGTCCGCGTGCAGCTGGGAGGCGAATCGCTGCACCAACACCTGCGGGACAGGTGGGGGCGACAATGATACTGATACTAGCATCTTAAGTTGGGCTGAAATTTCACTGCAGCTACTTAATTAGGTATATCAGTGGAAAGGCGCTATATAAATCTAAACCAAACCTTGGAGAGGGCGGAGCTCCAGACGCAGTAGGCCTCCATGCTACAGGATAGAAGCTCCTCCTTCAGGCCTGCCCACGCCGTCTGGGCGGGGCTCACGTCCGCCACCTTAGAGCCGGCCTTGCCCAGCTTTCTGCCCTGCCGGGGGGGGGGCCTGGCTACGGAGCCACCCCCACTGCCCCCGGCCATCTCATTTCCCAGGATGCACCTCTGCAAGTTAGGGCAGAGCTCGGCCATAGACTGGCACAGCCTGGCCATGAAGAGGATGGGTGGGGCGGCCGCCCCCCCACTGCAGTCTCGCGTGGTGTCCAACTCGGAGCGCATCAGGGCCAGAACCTCCCGTACGCAGTGCAGGCAGCGCAGTCGCAGGGTCTCCTCGACAACGCCGGCGTCCGCGAAGCGCCCCATTCCGGCGGAGGGGGGCGGGGCCCCGTCAGACTCCAAGGGGAGGTAGTGCTGCAGGTCGTCCAGCTGGAGGCGCAAGCGAGCGTCCAGGCCGGCACAGAAAGCCTGGACGCGGGGCGTCACGGCGCGCGTCTTCATGGCCAGCCCGGCAGGTTGGCCCGGGACCGGCACCCCCCGCAGCGACGCGCTCACCCACGCCGCGTCGTTCGGCAGGTCGCCCGGCGACTCTGACCACAGGAAGGAGGCGACGTCACCCTCGAAGTGCGCCGCCCTGCTGGAATCTCCGGGAACTGCACCTGTCCCCAGCTCCTGCAGCGATGCAGACAGGAGCTGCCTACAGCTGGCAGAGATCCCATCCATGGCCTCCTGCGTGAGTGCCTGGAGAGACAGACGGTGTGTGAGGGGCGACAGGGGGTCAGTACCAGAGAAATGAAATAGCTTCATAACTTCACAGCTTCAGGGTTAAATGTAGCTCTTTCGCTTTCTTAAAGTACCAGGAGTGCAGTACCCCCCCCCACACATACACACTTCCTGTATTTGCACACCCAG
This sequence comes from Petrocephalus sullivani, assembly GCA_026780845.1. Lineage (NCBI taxonomy): Eukaryota > Metazoa > Chordata > Actinopteri > Osteoglossiformes > Mormyridae > Petrocephalus > Petrocephalus sullivani. The sequence goes on from JAODKM010000043.1 coordinate 16,769,838, forward strand.
CAAAGTCTGCCCCCCTCCCACCTGGAGTCTCTGGAGGAAGAGCTGTTGCAGGAAGTCCTCCCAGAAGGCTAGAGGGTGCCCCAGCAGCCTCTGACAGACCACGGCCCAGTTCTGGCTGACGGAGTCGCTGGTCAGCAGGTCCCAGACGGCGTCGCGGATGGACGCCAGCGCCTTCAGGCTCTTCACATACACCAGCAAGCTGCCGACGGCCTGGCGAATGTCCTCCTTACACCTGCCGCACCAAGCACGCCTCCTTACCGCCCGGCACGACCCCTTCCGTCTCATTAACGGACCCCTTATAAATAATACCCAGGGCGGCACTCACGTGTCGATCCATTGCTGCAGCGAATCGCGGAGCTGCTCCCTCTGGATCGGCTGGGCCAGCGAGCGCAGGGCGGGCTGGAACTCCATGACGGAGGGTGGAAGATACCGGAACCAGCCCCCCGGGGCCATGTCCTCCTGCAGTACCCTGTTCCTACCACCTGGAGGCGCAGAGAACACAGCTGGGAGCTGAAAACCTCATCTCCCGACACACCTGTACCAGGCATTCAGTGTTCCTGATTGGCTGGGGGGGAGCAAAAACTTGGTCTGGGGTTCCCCATGGACTAGGTCGGGAAACACTGGTCTAGGTTACTTGAACCCGTGAACAGCAGGTCCTACCTGCCGGCTTGGAGGAGGTGGCACCTTCTAGTGTGGAAAACAGCAGACCGCAGCTCAGACAGGGGTCCTGCGGAGACCCCTCGGGTGGCAGGTAGAAGACCGCGTAAGCCTGGTACAGCGTGGTGACCAGCAGCTCCACCAGAGAGCACACCTGGGTCTTAATGCCTGCCCCTGCGCGGAAAAACACGGCACCCCGTTTCACCCTCACTGATGTCGCTCTTCTGCATGTTAAGTTCATTAACAATGACTTGTTAGTAAGCAACCTCCCCCCGAAATCAGCTACCGTGCTGCGGCTGGTTCAGAAGCTGCTGTATGGATGCCTTCCTGGCCAGGAGGAAATCAGCCAGAGCCTGGCGAGGCGAGCTGCCCTCCAGCAGCATGGTGGACGCCAGTGCGTCGGCGATCGCCTGGTCGGATACGGCGCGGCCGCGCAGCAGGGATTTGCTCTCCAGCAAGATGGTCGACCTGGGCACAGCAAACACCGATATTACGCTCCCGAGAAACGCTAAAGCACTAAAAACATTAACGTGCATTTTAAAATAATGGTTAACCTGAAGTGGCCGGCAGCGGCGACCTGGCGCACCAGGATGGGGAAGCGAGCGAGCACCGGGCTGTACTGCGGCCCCCCGCCCTCCAGGTGCAGCCGGCCGTGCAGGTGGCAGCAGAGCAGGAAGAGCTGCGTGGCCCGCAGGTACTGCGAGGCCTCCATGGAGCTCCAGATGCGCTCCGGGATCTCCAGCAGCAGCCGGATCTGCGCCGCCATGCAGAAGAACTTCTCCTGCGACTGCCGCTGGCTCATCTGGGCGCAGAGACACGAGGCAGCGGGAGGCCCACACGGACCCATCATTACCCAGCATACAAGCCCGTAGGGGGACAGGAAAGCACTTAGAGCTCCAACACTGCAACCGAACACATTCACTGTAACACATTCATTTGCAACCCAACATTCACTTAATTGCCCAGTTAATGCAACCCAACACTCTTACGTGTTACCTGCATTAACTGGACGATTCATTGAAAATATGTTGCCTTGTTATATTGCATATCTGCGCATATCTCCGTGTACCTGCGCATATATCCGTGTACCTGCGCATATATTAGTGTGTACCTGCGCATATATCAGTGTACCTGCGCATATATCAGTGTATTTGCGCATATTTTAGTGTACCTGCGCATATTTTAATGTATCTGCGCATATATCAGTGTACCTGCGCATATATTAGTGTATTTCCGCATATGTTAGTATATCTGCGCATATCTCCGTGTCTGCGCAGGCGGCAGCCCACCTCCTGCTTGCTGCCGGCCCCCGCTGCGCTCCTGGCCTGCTTCAGCTTGCTGCAGTAGCGGTGCATGTCCTGGATGGACAGCACCACGCTCTCGGAGCACTGGCGCATCTCGCCGATGGTGTCGGCGGCGTCGATCAGGTCCCGGTAGCGCTCGCCCACCATCTGCCGCAGCTCCTCCTTCTTCTGCTCGATCTCGGCGCGGACCCTGCGCTCGATGGCGCGGATCTCCTCCGTGCCGTAGCGCTCGAAGAGGGCGGCCGGCTCCCGGATCTCGGAGACGCGGAGGCACTGCGCCGCGGGGACCGCCGCCATCGCACCGACACCGACACCGACGGGCCGCGACGGAGCGGGGAAGCCGGAAGCCACGGCGGCAGCCCGGCCACGTAACACCGTGCGGGAGTCACAGGTTACGGGGAGCGAAGAAGAAGCGAGCGCGACGGACAGCGCCGCCTGCAGGCCACCGCCGGAAGTGCGCGGGGAGCGCGATGGTGGTGTGGCGTTAGTATGGTAGTATAGTGTAGTATAGTATAGTATAGTATAGTATATATAACATACTGAAAATATAGAGCTCATAATATAGCTAACGACAGTAGCAAAAATGTTCCATATTCAGTCAAAACAATAACATAAGGACGCCGAGTATTACTGCTGAACTTTGTCAGGATCTTTTTATATATATCCAGGTGTTTGTAAATTTTTTTTCTGGAGATGTCATATGCGAACACGCTGAACTGAGACAAACCTACTTTTGTTGCAGCTAATTATATAATGCGCCGCCCCAATGAATAATAATAGTCCCGGAGACAGACTCAGAGGAGTAATTAATTCAATTAAATTTTAATAATTGTCTCGATGTACAAACTGTCCTTGAAAGAAAACAAAAATAAAATTAATTGCCGTTGATGTGAATAACCCGTGCTTGCAGGGGTAAGATACCCACCAAAGAATAACACGATACCATGTCACGTGGTGCCCGATGTGCCTTTATGTTGCGTTTTTGGAGCATTTTTGTTTTCACTGTGTCTCTAATCGGCGCCGCGAGAAATTTCTTCCATCATACAGAATCCGCTGGGCAGCACTGCAGCTGCGCCTTTAAATGCGACTTTATTTCGCTTGTGACAATGAAAATGCCCGATTCTCGGGCGCACAATTCACCAGTTTTTTTTTTACAGTCCGATAACTGAAATAATAATCATTATTGCCATCTTTGTGGGAAGGGGAAACAGCTCCGGTCGACAGAAAGCCCTGGGGCGCCGAACGCCGCAGCAATTTGTGGGATGACGCGAGGGCGAAGCCGGCGACCCAGCGCTTTATGGCCGATAGTCGCTCAGACGGGTAATTGGGTGTCCCCACATTACTATTTTGTGGCTCCTGGGCGCGGCACCAACCTGGGCTTCGCGTCCATCTAACCGGGATGGGAGGGGGGGGGTGGACTTTGCTGACGTTTGACAAAATCCTCCCGCAATGTCAATGTCATTGTTGTGCTCTGTCTGGCGAAGGCACAGAGCTGGGATTCTGCCTGGACAGGAAGCTCAGTAGAAGGGCTGCATGGAGAGACTGGATAAATACCTCCCTCCTTAATTCTTAAATCTTAAATTTCTTAATTAAATCAACTGAGGCTGGTCTTCTGGGGATAAAGTGGAGAGAAAGCTACATACGGAAACAGACAGTTAATGACTGGTCTAAAATACATACTTATTAATAAAACAATAGGGATCCAGTAGCTATCATTGCTTGGACTCCTAAATACACACCCATTCATCTACCTACTGCTTATGCTGATCAGGTTTCTGGGATGACTGACAATGTGAGTGAAATAGTTCCGGTTACCCTGACCACTAACCACACTTCAGTAAATATAGCATCATCAAAGGAAAAGCATGCAGTGACAGTATTTTTATTCCTTGGCTTGTGTATCCGTGCCTCTGTGTGTGTGCCTGATTGCGTGGCTCCCGGCACGCATTTGATTGGCCCCAGCTCCTGTCAATCAAATGACAACCCGCCCCCATCTCCCTCCACTGCAAGGATCAGAGCTGGCACCGATGGCCATATGCCGGCCGGATCTGGCCTGTGGCTTTGCCCGTGCCTTCTGTTACCGTACGCCTTGCAGGGGCCAGAGCGGGACTCTCAAGCTCAGTCACCCGGCGCCCCATTGCAGAGCCCATCCCCATCATTTTAGGGGTTATTTCATAGCTAGAGAGAAACCGTCAGGCCGCAAACGTGCAGGGAATGGGCAGCCATCGCGCCAGACCCTCACATTCCTCTACAGTAATGGCTGCCGTCAGAGAGCCAGAAGAGGAATGGAAGATGGGAGATGTGTAATGAATTCCTGGGCCTTAATCCATCCTCATGTAGCTCGGTCCCTCTTCCCTGAGTCTTCCCTGAGTCTTCCCTGAGTCTTCCCTGAGTCTTCCCGGCTCTCCTTGCTCCACCAGCACCCAGTGTCGTTCCTACAGGGCCCGAGCTGGACCTTTTGGAAGGAGTCTGCTTTTCTTTATAGCTCTCTGTTACCTCCACGGACACACAGCACTCTCTCCGTCACCAGCGGGCGGTAATGAGACTGTCTATATGATATCCTCCGAGAAGCCTGCAGGGGGCATTAAGATGCCAAAGCAGACGCGAAGAGACAGAACCCTCCCCCCCGCCCTCCCCCTAGGCAGGAGACGAGGACTGGTGTGGTTCGAATGAACTGGACTTGGCCACACACACAAATAGCCTACCAATATGTTTGGGGGGCACACAGAACAGCCAACTCACTTTCAAGTGATAGTCATTTTTCTGCATGTTTTTTTTTTGCCGCTGACTTCCTGCGTCTGCCGAATGCTCGTGTGACCATGGCGGGTGACAGGAGTCTCCGTCTTCCCAGCTGGGCCCCCCGTTAGGGAGGTGAGCTTCCAGAATCATCCGAGCAGCCAAGGTAGATGTTACACAGGCCACCGGCGGGAGCTGTGAGGAGATGAAACTTGCTGTTATACCCTTGTGTGAAGCACGAAACCAAAACATCAAGCTGGATCCGTGTCTGTTGCTCTGGATTAAAGGGCTTAACAAAAGAAAATAAAAACTGTGTAATCGAGTGCGTGGGCGCCCACTCCTGGAAGGAATGTGTGAGTGCTCACCCAGCTGCATCTACGCCAGGGTGCGGGGGGGAGGTTATGAAGCGGGCAGGCAAAATCAAAGACAGGAAGGGCAAGTATTCAGATTCTACAGAGGACTGCTGGCCGGAGTTACACAGTGGCCTCTAAGGGCTGCACTTAATGCAGCGACGCATTCGAGGCACACAGTCAGAGGCTTTGCAGATTCTGCAGACGGGGCAAACTAGGGACCTGCATGCAATCAGCTCGGAGGTCACTGGCAGCTCCCCGGAACATCCTGATGAGTGTATCACTGACCTCACAGCCCCTTCTGTCACACTCCGGCCATTTGAGGTCCTCAGAACGTTTTCAGAGGTGAAATGTCGTGGGCTTTGGTCTTCTAATAGCGCCTGAGAATAGCCAAGGACATTTTGGGGGCCCTGGATGCCACGTGGGCATGCTGGAGCATCATGGGAAATCAAAACGGAGGTTCGGTGGCTCTGCTGTGATTTACAGGAGAGCATGATCATCATATAATGACATGCTGGGAACTTCACCAGCCTCCACTTATTTATAAACACCACTGTTTGTGTGAAATTCAGGTCTGGTCTCTCCACAGGGGTGCAAAGAGTAGGGCTACTCATTTCAAAGCCCAAATCCTTAACTACTAGGCCATCTGGTGGTCACGTGAAAATAACGTGAGCCAGTGGAGGAGGGTGTTCTTGGGTTCAGTCTGAAAAAAAGAGTTGTTTTCTACTCGAGGTACATTAAATTGAATTGTCATCAACATGAGGTACAGAAGGTCAGAAGGAGGGAGAGATGGAGGGAGAGAGTAACAGGTCAGAAGGAGGGAGGGAGAGAGGAACAGGTCAAAGGGAGGGAGAGATGGAGGGAGAGAGGAACAGGTCAGAAGGAGGGAGAGATGGAGGGAGAGAGGAACAGGTCAGAAAGAGGGAAGGAGAGAGGAACAGGTCAGAGGGAGGGAGAGATGGAGGGAGAGAGGAACAGGTCTGAAGGAGGGAGAGATGGAGGGAGAGAGTAACAGGTCAGAAGGAGGGAGGGAGAGAGGAACAGGTCTGAAGGAGGGAGAGATGGAGGGAGAGAGGAACAGGTCAGAGGGAGGGAGAGATGGAGGGAACACAAGCAGCAGTTCAGTTAACAGCAACAATGAAAACATGAGCCAGGAAGGGAGCCCGCGGCAGGTTCCAGGTGGTAAGGTGAGCAGATGCTGGTCAATACCAAAGAGGTCTTGTCTAAATGCAGCTGCTCCCTGGAGGACACCCACGGGCGAGATCGCCCGCTTTCTCCATTTTCCCGCTTGTGTCACATGAGCATGACTATTAATAACCCGAGCAAGGTGGCTGCGGGGGGGGGGTTATTACGTGCTTCGCAACACCATGCAAATCCCAGGCTGGACACTGCTGTTGTACTGCCGTGCCCAGATTTCCGCATGACACCCCACATAAATAGCAGGACTGTTTTCTGGGGTCCCCTGGATCCATGGAACCGACGAGGCTGAAGCACGATGATGCTGCTCTGCCAGTGGCGCCGCGGAGGCAGTGACTTTGCTTTGTGACCCCCGCAGTGGCGCGGGTCGACCTGTGGGGGGCGCGCCCGCCGTGTCTTCTCCGCTCCCGGTTCCCGTGCGCAGCGACGGCCCGCTCCCCGTGCCACCTGCTTGCTGGCGCAAGCGCGCGCTCCCCCCCTCCCCTGGTGACGCGCTAAAAGGCGTCATCTGCCGTGGGGAGGGGCGGGCAACGGGCCGCGGCTCTGCAAGGCTGCGAGCGAGCGGGCGGGCAGGCGAGAGAGCGAGCGGCTGGGAGATTAGCGTTAGTCGCGAGGATGCCTGGCGTATCGATGGCAGAGGAGGGCTGCCGATTACTGATAAAAATCTGTGCAGAGCGTGCGGCTCTGGTGCTGAATCTATGAGGCATTAAAGGTCTTCACATGCATACAAAGGGCATCAATAACCTGTCACTTATTGATTTTACCCACATTTCATAATGTTAGCTTGCTGCGGGAGGATGGGCATCCAGTCGACCTTGGACCCCCAGAGATTTTTTTTCTCTCTCCTTTGAAGTTCTTGGTTCGGCTCTGTTGTCTCCTTGCATTTTTTCTTTCCATCTTCCCAGCATTCTATAAATGATGTCATCAATGATGTCATCAATGATGTCATAAATGATGTAATAACTGATCACTGTTGTGAAAGGTGCTTTATGAGAATAAAATGAATTGGATTGAACTCCAGCTGAGTCCTGAATGTTTCATTTTGTGCTATGAAAGCCTCGAGTCCCTTGATTGTGTCCTCTGTCTTAACCCAGTGTTGGACTGAATCCAAATACCTTAAAACCATTTGTTTGTCAATAAGTCTATAAGATATTGAACAGATGTTTGCCTGATGCATGCAAGTGCCAAGATCTTAATAAAAGCATTCAAATACTATTTAGAATTGGATATGATCATTAGATAACAATTCTCGATGGTCTTAATTCAGAATTAATTCATCCTGACTCGTGGTATTTTTTCACCGGCTGAGTATTCACACGGAATTTATTGTACTTCAGGAACACCTTTAATGGTACATCAGAAGCTGCCGGCCAGGATTTGAACTTGAAGGTTCGGTTCCATGACATTACCTGTTGCCTCAGAAGGGATAGTGACCGGAGAATTCCGGCAGTGAGGTAAGATGATTAACCACTGGTCAATAACGAGGAAGTTTCAATAAAACCCCCCAAACCACATCCAGTTATCAGGTTCCCTTCTCCACCTTCAAGAAACAACTCAAGACCCATCTATTCCAGAAATACCTCCACTAAAAACTGCACGCTCCTCGAATGCCCTTAATGTTGCACTTTCTGCTTGTTGAATCATCTTCTTAGGTTCTTGCTTTGTTAGATGTTGCTTTGTAGCCCATTCTCCATTACTACTTAGACTGGTGGTACCTGAGTATTCATCAGAAGCCCAGTCTAGCTGCACTTATGCCTAGGCGACTCCAGGACAGCTGTATGTTTTTCATGTGCTATTTGTCTCACTTGTATGTCACTCTGGACAAGACCATCTGCTAATCAAATTAAATGTGATCAACAGGAGATCTGTAGGAACTGCCAGGTTTAGACTCCTCCCTTTAAAGAATGGGGACGTGTGGAGACTCTCCGAGTCGATTTCACGGGAATTATAGCGAGGATGTGGATCATTTACTGGCAGGCACCTTGCCAGCCAGCTGCGGTCCCACTGTACAGGAGATCCATCTGAGCTGGAGTCGTGGTTCATGGACGGGTGACATTTGGATGTGACCTATGAACTGTAACGTCATGGGTGCAGCCTTCAATCTGCCACCCTACACAGGCCGGCGTGGAGAACTGACTCACTGATATATGGTGGCTTTACCCTTGACCACAGGTCACACCATACTTTTAGCAAGACCACTCTTTCTTTTTCAATAATGTTAAAATGCCCATGGGGGTTGGGCATCCAGTTGGCTAGAGGTTTTTTTCTCTACTTGGGAGTTTTGTCTGTTGTCATCTGGCTTTTTTTCCTTTCATTTCTTTGTAATTTCTTTCATTCTCCCTAGTTTGTATTATTCTCTCTTAATGATATTGTGATGTACCACAACACTCCTTGGGGTGATTCAATTGTGAAAGGCGCCATATAAATTTAATCAAAAATTGAAGCGAATCTTTATTTCTGTTACCCATACCTCAGGATCACAGCGACAGGGCAGTAAAACTCGCACCGGGCGAAGCCCTGATTATGGTATCTTTCATTTGGGCTGAGGTCACGGAGTCTGTGGGCCGTCTGCTTGATTAGAAATATCTATGAGCGTCGCCGGGCGCCAATCTCAAGGTCGCCGAGGCTGCCGGTCCCGATGCCGGCGCTGTCTGTCTGCCGTGGAGATGACGGCAGACGTGGACGCAGTGCGGCCGGTTCCTCTGAGCCGCGCTGCGCGGTTGATGAATGGAGCGGCTCCGTTTGCAGCAGGTGCGGCTGGGCTTAGTGATGGAGCCCTAGAGTTCAGTCCCCAGATTCACGTTCACCTCAATCAGCTGTTTAAATTACCGCTAACCGGTACCGCGTGGCGGGAACGCGCCGATTGCCGGGCGAGAGTGTAAGCCAGAGTGTCTCCGGAGTCCCGCGGAGTCTCAGGAAGCCTTTGCGAGTGCCGTCTAGGCAATGTTGACGGCAAAGAAAGCAAAGGAAGAAAGATTGACTGGTGTTGAAAGAGGGTATGTCGGGGTCCGCTGGGGGCGCAACGCTATTGTGGAGGGAATCGGACGGGACCAGAACCGGGTTAAAGCAGATGAGGTAGTGAGAGACTGTCAAGGACAGAAGAAGGAAGAGGGAAACTTCTGTGAGGGAGAGAATGAGGGCGTTAACAGAGCATTCGGAGAGGAAGGGAGAGAGAGAGAGGAGAGGGGTGGAGAGAAGGAGAAAGGAAAAGAGTGAGTGAGAGAGAGAGGGAGAGAGAGACACGAGGATAAATCCTTACAACATAATGATTAGGTCTCACAAGCCTCTCCTGTGACATGGTGTGGGGAAGAACCCGAAATACAGGCTGACCGGGTGAATCGGGGCAGAGCGGACGCAGGAGCAGGTCCGTGGAACGGGGGGGACGCAGGACACCCCCAATTTAAAACAAGTCACAAGTCAGAGCAACAAGCTGCCGGGAGTCCTACCAGGGTTCCTGGCCGTCATGTGAGCTCTGCGCCGCCGGACCTGGGACCCCACACCCAGCTGGGATTCATGGAGGGTAACGGAGGGTCGCAGCCCGGACCCCCGCTAGGGGATCCTGCCCGGGAGACTTGCTGGATCTGAGAGCGCCCCATGGAACGTGCCGGCCCCCTTCCTGCTCAGAACGGGACAGCGAGATAACGGAGGGGTCCGGAGAGTTCTCTAGCTTCTTGGGGGGGGCGCTACCCCCCCCAGTCCTCAGCCCGGCGTGACTGCTTCTGCTTGTGAACGTGAGGGTTACAGATCGAGCCTCTGGTGAGGCATCCCTAGGAACGGCGCGGATTGCATCCGGACACGCACAAGCACAGACGCCACCGGCCACTCGTTCCTTCACCCTGACGGCTCCCAGCTCCCGGCTCCCGGCTCCGCGCGCTTTGCCTGCCCCCGCTGTCTCTCTCCCTGGTGGAAAAGCCGCGCAGCGTGCGGCCGCGTACCAGCGTGCGTGTGCGTGCCCTGGCACCCGCTCTCCTCCTGCCCTAAATCCATCTCTTCCTCCCTCCATCTCCATCTCTCCCACCCCCCCA
>JAODKM010000043.1:16784836-16803567 GCA_026780845.1 Petrocephalus sullivani
TGGATTGGGGGGGGGGGGGCGGGGGGGGGGGGGGGGGGGGGGGTGGGGGGGGGGGGGGGGGGGAGCACAGATCTCTACCATCTTATTCCAGTTTAATAAATCATAGTTTACATTCATTACATTCAATACATTCAATCTGCATTTTCTATGTTTCCCGTGGGTTTGCAGACACATGATTGATGCGAACATGCACAGCGAGGCTTGCATACGATATTGTGTTACCGTGGCCTTGTGGTTTTGTGGATTATTCCAGTCGAGGGGCAGAGCTTGTACCCGACTTGGGATGAGTAGAGTTTAATGACTGGCTGTTGTGTCTAGAAGATTCTCCTCAATCAATAGAGCCTGATAAGTGATTAGAGTGGGCGGGATTTGAGGAGTGACGGTTGAGGGGGAGGTGCTGTTGCTTGGGGTGTGGCCTGATGGGTTACTGCCAATTAGGCGGGATATGAGGAGTGACGGTTGAGGGGGTGGTGCTGTTGCTTGGGGCATGGCCTAATGGGCTACTGCCAATTGGGTGGGATTTGAGGACTGATGGGTGAGTGGGAGGTGCTGTTGCTTGGGGCGTGGCCTGATGGGTTACTGCCAATTGGGTGGGATTTGAGGACTGATGGGTGAGTGGGAGGTGCTGCTGCTTGGGGCATGGCCTAATGGGCTACTGCCAATTGGGTGGGATTTGAGGACTGATGGTGAGGGGGAGGCGCTGTTGCTTGGGGCGTGGCCTGATGAGCTACTGCCAATTGGGTGGGATTTAAGGACTGATGGGTGAGTGGGAGGTGCTGTTGCTTGGGGCGTGGCCTGATGAGCTACTTCCAAGTGGGCGGGATTTGGGAGAGGCTGATAGGTGAAAGGCATACTGAGGTTGAAAGCACAGGATAGATACATGGCATCTGAGGGCAGTGCTTAGTGGTGTTTGACTGGTCAGAGAACTGAAAATATAGGACTTTCTGTTTCTTCAACTCATTCCATTTTCCAAACTCGTTTGTCTTAGTCAATAACAACAAGGCAGGGTATAAGTGCAAGGCAGGGAATAACCCAGGATGGAGTGCCAACCCATTACTGTTATTCAGTTTAATTCAGTTCATTTTTATATAGTGCCATTAGTAACAGATTTGCACATGACTCAAGCGTGTGGCAATCCGACATTATATCATTTATATAAAATATGTGTATACTGTCAGAAAAAAGTACCAATTTGTACCTTTGAGGTTACAGTTTCCTGTGTTTGTTTCTGTACCCTTGGGGCAGGCGGACCGTAAGGGGGTGGGGGGAGTTACGATGATTCCAACTCAGGGGCCCTGAAAAGTCTCGAACATAATTGAATTGTTGGGAGCCCAGTCGTATTGGCTTTCATGGGGTTCAAAGTCTGCTCAAAGGTCTACCAAATGTACCCTAACTGTATGTAAATTTACCTTTTAAGGTACAGAAATGGACTCTGGATGGATTTTTGTACCATGGGGTGCAAAACTGTACTGGGGCTGTAACCTTTTTTCCTGACATATATGCGTTTAGCGGCTTCGGCCAAGTTCTGCTCGGTTCGGAGCTTCCTTCCTGACATTAAGTCCCATGACGGCACTCACCGCCGTCTTTCCATGTCCCGGTCGATATTAAGTATTCATGAATGGCAGTGCCACGTCCGGCGCGGCTCGAGTACTGTTTCTAGAGAGATCAGACGTAAATCAGTGATGTTCTTTGATGGACATTTCTGCTTCGGTTACAGGGAAATTATTTTAAGCTCAAGTTAAACTGGCTGACTGCGTGGCATGTGGGGGGGGGGGGGGGCTTAGACAGCAGTGCACGAGTTTGCATACGTTAATATTGTCACCGTGTTGTTTTCGTGGCGAAAGCCGGTTAGCTGGCTTAGATCATCGCCCTGTTTTAGCCTTCGGCACCTTGGACCGCTGGGCTGGCTGTCCGGACTCATCGCCTTCCAACAGGCGGGTTCATGTGCTTGCCCCATCTTATTTACGGGACGAGCAACAGAAATGGATCCCAGTCCTCTGTGGCGGGCGACACTAATATCATTAAGCGTATAGGGCACAGGAAGGCATAAATCACAAAGCCAACAGCTGATGCACGTACCCCGTGTCAGGCTTACATGACTCCATCAAAGGTATTACTGTGTCATCCATGCCTTCATGCAGAGTGTCTGACAGGGTAGGAATGCGCAGTTTTAATTACACACCTGTCTCTTACCGAGGCCAATGTGGCAGTTTCTCTGCGGCTCGAACCTGCAACCTTCCAGGTCGGTTCTGTGACGGCTACATGTTCTAACACCCCTTCAGTGCTACCGGGCGTAAGGAAGAGCCAGAAATTGAATTGCGAATTTGTTTAGTCAATCTTTACGACGGAGATTAAAACAGCCTGTTAAGAGACTGTCTGTGCGACTGGTGTCGAGGGGGGTGCAGCAAATTCCAGGGGGGGTCAAACTTATTTGACTACCTGGCTCCGTGCCAGGTCGGAAACAAACACACTTCTGGGGGATTCAAACCCATCATTTTATCACATGGTTCCTTGGCGGCCGCCACCTCGCCAAATTATAAGGATCATGTCACGGGAAGACATCAAATGTCATGTCAGCTTTTAAAAGTATCAGCCTTTTTCCTGACACACAGGTGGATCTTTTGCAGTACCAAAAAAAAAACGTGTTAAAGCATCGTCCTTCCGTTTGCTGACAGCGCGACCCGTCCTGCAACCTGTAGCGGTGCCTCACAGGTTATTAGGCGGCTCCTGCGATACCGGGCGAGCCGCTATTACCGAAAGCACGGAGATGGAGCAGCCGGGGGGGGGATAAGCGAGTTTTACCGCGAAGAGGTGCAGCAGTACAGCAGATGAAACGGCGATCGACCTGGCGGCTCGATCGCGGGCTGCGGGATGATAGAGGAGGAACAGATGGCAGAGAGAGGGGAGCGGAGAGGCCGGGACCCAGTGCCTGCTGCCAGCCGCGACCACGCAGATGCCTTTGCAAAGCCATTCGGATACATACCTACGCTCTCTTACTACCGTAATTACTGAACTGGAGTTAATCATCAGCTTCTGTGACGTGACTTAACGTTTCGTATATGAAGCACTTCGTTTAATTTAACCTACTAGTCACGTGCTGGATTATTTGATCATTATATATTATGCATTCTATTTGGAATGTCTTCCCCACTTATATATATTAGCATAACATTTCGCATAGGGCAGACAGAGTTGATCATTAGTGGCTGCGCGGTTGGGGCGAGGTGGTTACTTTGCTTAATGGAGCGTCATGTAATAGGACGTGTACTGGAGCCAGTGGTGCATCGTAAACCCCACCATTAAGGTGCCAGCAGCATTGCTGTGAGCATCAGCTCGGCTGGGACTCCTCGCCAGTAACGTCTCACCTATCGATCGCGAAAATTGCAAATTAGGGGACTCCTGTCCTGACCTCTCCCTTAAAACTCCCGGCCAGATCCTCTGCGAATAAATCACTCTGCAATTTGTGTTTCTGACTAGCTTACCCGGACAGCTGCCGTGTAGAGGCACTGACAACGACACACTAGCATGCAGTGAAGGAAAGCGTTCATTTGCAAGCCAGACTCACCCTGCCCGGGCACATTAAGGCATTGCGCGTGTGCCTCTCACAAGTTGACGATGACAGCTACCAAGGTGCAATGCCTTACTCAGTCGGTTGCCTTGAAAAACCCTCTTCCTAAACACGATTCAGATTATTATGAAAAGTAGACTAGATCTTCTGAAATGAGTAACCTGCAGAGACTTTATGGGCTGGGAGAATAAGACGTCATAATTTCCTTGTTCTGACAAGTTGCGTTATTCACTCAGCATGAATAATTAAACCCGGGACATCCTAAAACCCTTAAAACGTGAGAAAAGCTTAACGTGGCTTTAGTGTTACGAAACAACAACTTAGCAAAACCGAATTTCTCTCACGCATCGCTGATCGTTAATGTATTCTATTGCCACATGCGTACAACTGTAATCCAAGGAGAAAATTATAAAATTTAAGCCCTTTCCTCTTCATAGCAACTCCTTATAAGCAAAGAGCTTAATATAGCTTAATGTACCAAAGCAACCACTTAGTAAAACCAAATTTCTCGCACATTCTGCTCGTCATAAATCAATTCTATAGCTGCACACACGAGACTGTAATCCAGGGACAAAATTATAAGATGCACTTTAAGCCCTTGTCTCTGCATTGAAACTCATTATTAGGGAAACGATTAACGTGGGTCTAAGTTCCAAAACGAGGACTTCGGCAAACAAAATATTTCTGCAATGAACATCTCTCAAACAAAAAAGTAGACGTGCAAACTCGGGGACTGATGTCAGACGAAAAAAAACAGCCTAACTTGAAATTCACGTAGCGAATATTCGTCGTTATTTTATCTATATAAATATGTCATATGTAAGGGGGATTAATGCTTTTGGCAACAGACTGTAACCTTATTTATGACCGGCAAACTGAGAGAGTTTTACTAATATCATTTGGAAAAAATATCTGTAAAGAATACTTTGAACGATAGAGACTTTATTTCCTTGAAAATACTTTATATTGAAGATGTCTTGGGAATTGACGGAGGCAGCGCGAAAGGCTGAGCTGGCAGTCCAGGCTAGGCGCTCCGTTTGCCGGTCGGCACCTCCCGGCCGAGCCGCCCGTCGTCTTTCCCCGGAAGATGCGGCTTGTTATGCGGGACAGAGGCGGTGGCATTTAGCTGGGAGCAGCGGCCGCCTTTTATGGGCTGCCGTGCGTCTCCGGGAACACTGCCTCACACACACCGCCCGGGGCCGCGCAAAGCTCCGGAGCGCCGGCGCACTCCCGTTCCGCAGGGATATAACACACACACGCACATATATCACACGATATGTGTGGTTAGGGGATGCACCATTCGCTACGTCATTGTGCAGTGGAACTATATAATATCATATTTCATTTTAATGCCACGTGAGCTTCGTCAATAGTCTTCCAACATACTTCTGTTTAGCGTCTCCCGTGACTTATTCCTCTGTGATGGAGACCATGCACACGCCGTGAGAGTAGCATTTATAAAAAGCCACGCAATGCGATCTCTCCCTAAATTGTGCGTGGAAAGTTGCCGTCGGAGGTGGGGTGGCAGAGTTGGATTTCGGGATATGAGCAGGAAAAGGTGCCCTGTGCTCGTTATCCCGCATTTCAAGGTTTCCGCCGAGGTCGCGCACGCCGCCCCCCAGCCGGCTCCTGCCGGCGCTCACATATCCCCCGATCGTCACACTTGTAGGAAGGGGAGGCTGTAAATAAACGCGCTTTGCTTCAGTCGATAATAAACTAATTAATAGTTTTCGGTTCCGCTGCAGTTCAAATGACAGAGATCTGTCCCGCGCCAGAGCATTAAAAATGGATCCTACGCTATTTAGCACTGCCGGGAATATTTCTTTCTAATAATGAAACGATCCCTGTTTGCTCCTTGGTGAAAATACGCGTGTTTCCGAGCGATAGACGCTTTCCTCGGTGTCCACCACCTGGCTGCTGAAATGGCTGGGGCGCAGCCGCCGATACGTGCTGGCAGCCTGGCCGCTTTGCGCACACGGAGCCCGCGAAGAGCCCCGGGTCATCACCAGGCTAACGGGCTTTCACAGATGCGAGAGGGAGGCAGTGCAATTAAAGGGTTATTAATTAATCAGGCATAGGCACTGATCGTAGGAGTCGTTGTCAGCGCACCGGGCCTGGGCTTGGTGTACAGGGTATTGCACCATCAGGCACTTTCACACCTACGTTCCATAAACCGGACCCAGTTCCCAAGTCCCTGGGCCGTGTCGACCTGGAACTTTTGCAGCTCCTGGCCACTTTCGTGTGTTGCTTTCACGCGATTTTATACAAAGGTGTACTGGTTAGCGATCGACTTTTTCCCGATACAGATATATGGAGAAATATGGCGAGTACCACCTCCTATAATGTGATGTTTGTGTATATGTATGGTCGAGTTGATGGCCAATTCTTTCACTGGTACTTGTGACCAGTGACATGGTGTATTGCAATAGCAATAAAGGGTTTCTCATCTCATCTCAAAATGTATTAATCGATGCATTAAATCCAAAAATAACTCCATCTACTCAAACTTTGCTGTGCTACGTCTCTTGTTCTCCACTTCTGTGTAACTTCCATGTTAGCGCTGGACTTTGTGGTCGGCCAGTCAGCAAGCTATCGCTGCCAGGAACTCCCTAGTAGTTCTTGTTCCAAAGAAAAGTACCTAGTCTGGATAAGGTCACAAAAAAAGGGTTCGGGGACTGCCTCCAAGGAATTGTAATTGGGCTGATTTCCGGCGTTGTGAACGCGACCCACGGGTTCCTGGTTCTGGTTCTGGAAAGTGACGTGAAAGCGTCTAACGTAAATTGCCACCCTTGTCGCTTGTGTTTCAGGCAGTAGGTGGCTGAGATGGGCGGTCCTCCAAGTCGTCTGAGCGCCTTTTTCTGGCTGCTGCCGCTCCTGCTGCTCGACACTGCCCCCTGCTGCTCGGGCCGCCCCTTCGGGCCGCCCATCCCGCCGGTCAACGTGGCGGTGGTGTTCAGCGGCTCCTCCTATCAGGCGGAGATCAAGGGGCGTCTCAACAAGGAGAGCTTCCTGGACCTGCCGCTGGAGGTGAACGCCATGACCGTGCTGGTGAACGACACCAACCCGCGGGCGCTGCTGACGCGCATCTGCGGCGCGCTGGCCGCCGACCGCGTGCAGGCCGTGGTCTTCGAGGACAGCGTGGGCTCGGAGGCGGTGGCCCAGATCCTGGACTTCATCTCCTCGCAGACGGCCGTGCCCATCGTGGGGATCAGCGGGGGCTCCGCTGTCGTGCTTCCTCACAAGGTCAGCGAGCCGCTTTGCCAACTGCGGGTCATGTGGGCAGCGACCCTCTGTGGGCACCATGTTACCATGGCGACCTTGTTGTCCAGATACTAATTATCATCTTTTATTCCCAATATTCAAGGCAGGGTCAGTCATTTACATTTAATTTCTATAGCAGTCATGGTTGTTCTCTGCCTAATGCCCCTAGCCTCTGGGATAGGACCCCCCCCATGACCCTGTGGTTATCCAAAGAAATGTACATGTCTTGAGTAAGCAGGGTCAGTTAGTCCCTGATGTGACTGGGGGTTGAGGGCCTGGCTCTTCAGTGTTGAAGTCAATCTGCTGACCCTGGCATTTAAACCAGAGGCCTGAGCTATACAGCGTCCCTGCAGGCCACTTGCCAGACCATGGCAGAATTGTTGTTACTTTTGCCCTGCTGTGTGCCCTTTGCTGTCTGGGATAAGATCCAGCCCCCCCACAACCCTGTAATAGAGAGGCAGTGAGAGAATAGATGGATGAATAGATCACTACAGGCCAGCTCAATTCACACCCGCTCCTGCTGCAAGCCTTAATGCTCCTGGACTCTCTGAAGTTAACAAATCTGTCTTTGAATCACCTGACAAGGGGGTGCTCCACAAAGCATGATTTCTCAGTTAGCTGGGCTAACTTAAGCTAGAAGTTATGACTGTCCAATAGGAATGCTCCTTACATAAACATTAATTGGACGATCATGACTGTCCAATAGGAATGCTCCTTACATAAACATTAATTGGACGATCACAACTGTCCAATAGGAAGAGTTTACCTAAACTCTTCTTGGACAATCAAGACTTCTAGTCTAAGTTAACCCAGGTAACTGAGAAATCCCCCAGTGTTACAAGCCATCCTGGATAGGATGCCAGTCCATCACAGGGCACAAACACGTTTAGAGATAACATTACTCTGCAATCGCAAGCAAACCCCAATGAATCGGGTGGGGGGGGGGCAACCAGACTACACAGAGACAGAATTGGAACCCCTGACCCAGGAACATAGCCCATTCACACAATATTTAATGAACACTAGCTCCACTAGCTTCCAAACAGCGGGATATAAAAAGGAAAATCAACATTTGTATGAATTTCCATAGTTTTCTAAGGGTGTTGCTGTTTAATCAGTCCGGAACTTCAGCTGGAGCAAACCAGCGGTGTGCTGAGATTTTAATTGCTGGGCAAAGGCTGTTTAGCATTTTTGATTAGGATTAATTAATATTTAGCTTGGGAAGCATTTAAAAAGGGTCTTTATCGCTCTTGGTATTTGTCGAATAAATAAACACAGACAGCACGGAAAGGTAAGCACAGATTAGTAAAATACCGAATAATTCAAGTCTGCGGGATTCCGTTAGCCGTGATTTTCTTGCAGCCTGCAAGAAATAAATAGCTTAAAAAGTCTAGGCGACACGAAAGCTTGTCGATGCCGTTATCAAGCGATTGATCGTGATTAATTTGCTCTCCGCTGATGATGGCGGGGAGCCATTCGGGTGCTGAGTGTGTCTCAGACCTGCACTCACGCACGCCAGCGCTCAATTTTTAATCTCCATTCATATCCACGCGCCCCTGATCTCTGACCTTGCAAAGTTCATTTTTTTTTCCTGGAGGGAAAATTGATTCCTGTGCAATTGGTGTCATTTGGGACCTCAGGCTGGCCCTCTTGTCCTCCTTCGGACCGGCCCGGTTCTGGCCCAGGCCATAAGCGGCTGTGCCCAGGATGTGCTGGGATACTGGAACAGACACAAATGCTGAAGCTTCACCTCCATGTCTGCACTGTACCTGCATGGGCATCTGGCCACAGCTCAGCGGCACCACCCCCCCCCCCCCCCCCACCTCAGTGCTGGAATGCAGCTCCCCCCCTCCCTCCGTCCCTCCCTCATTTTCCTTCATCCTGCACAGTGGCCCCCGCACCTGCGCATCTGTGCTGCAGACGGGCCGTCTGGCCCTGCCTGGCTCTGCCTGGCTCCTCCCTCTGGCTCCTCCGCCCTGACTCCTCCCCCCACTTCCTCCACCCTGGCTCCTCTGCCCTGAATCCTCCCCCTGACTCCTCCCCCCAGCTACTTCACCCTGAATCCTCCCCCTGACTCCTCCCCCTGACTCCTCCCCCCGATTACACCGCCCCCCACTCCGCTTGCTGGGGCCTGATGCAGACCCAGATTCATCTGCTCCATCTGTCCCCGGGTCCCTGGCTCTGCGGCCACCTGACCCCACCTTTCCGAGGTGGTCTGCGTGTGTGCACGCCTGTCTTTCCGCATGTGTGTGTGTGGGAGGACTGGGGGGGCCCATTGTGTTATTTCACTGCTGTTAGACTTCAGAATATCTAATATTCTTCAGAATCCTGGTGGGAGCCTAGGCAGATAATTGATCCCTATATAAACAGTGGAAATGCACAGTCAAACCCGGTGCCATTAATTAACGAGCCTTCATTAAATATTGAGTCAAGTGTCGCCCCTCTCAGGTATCCGTGGACCCCACAAGTCGGGACTGAGGTGCAATCCAATCCTGAGCAGGCCGGAGGCATGCTCCCAGGGCCGCTTGGGGGAGGGGGGTGTCGCGCCATGGGCAATGGGCAGAAAGTCACACCTGCAGTTTCCGCACGCCCCTCTAGGTGGCGTTTCTCCTTAAACCTCAGTCTTGACCTTTAAATGCTCTGGCGCTGAGATCACCGGTCCAAGGTCTCATTGCTGCATTTCGCGAGCGTGTTGGCACTCTGAGAGCCCCCTGGGTACCCTCCCCCAACCCACGATTCACGGCAGTTCCGAAGAGCGGCTCCCAACGACGCCAGTGACCGCGACCGTTTAAACACGCGGTTCGGGGACGGGCCATCGTGGACCATCTGGAGCAGCTCAACGAGAGTGTCTCAGGTTTAGCAGGAAAGTAAAGGCCTGTGATCTCGCTGGGGAGATCGGCACTGATTTCCATTTTTAGGCCCGGTCTTTTCAGTTACTGGTGCCCTTGGACCCAGGATGCCGAGGCAGGTGTGTTCACTCTTATGAACCGGAACTAAAGAGACCAACAATATAATTTATCATAGCATTAAAATTACAAATCCCTATCCCTTTAGTTCACTTCACTGGAGGACAACACACCTCAAGACTGCACATCCCGACCCAAATATTGGGCCGGATTTTGAAGTAAATCATGCAGCTAGATGAGGGGGACTAGGGGAGGGGTCCTTCCCACCACGCGGCGCATATGGTCTCCCTTCTCGACAGTTTTTGGCCGTCAGTACAGCAGATTCCACCGTGTTCCTCAACCGCTGAGCCCCCTGCTGTTGGAGTGGTGTTCTGCGATTCCTCCCAAGGGTGAGAGTGCGTGGTGTCGGCCGCTTCTCCCTGCATCCGAGCCCCCCCCCTCGTTTCCTGCGGCTAATTGAGGCGGAGTGTGAATTGGACGGCGGCCACAGCGCGTGGCGACGGGCGTTCCCGAGGGGCGGGGCCTGGACGGCGGCCACGCGGTAGCGAGTCGCGTGTCTCGTTGGCGGCCGCCAGGAAAGAAGGCTGTCTGCTTTCATCCTCTGAAAGACATCAGGCCGCCAGCAGAACGTGAGGGAGTATTTCTGGCCCGTCGGAGGGAGTCGGCAGCCCGCTCCATAACTCACCTGCCACACCGCGCTCGGCTGATGTGTCCCAGAGGCCCCTGACGTCGCCGTTTCATCTCGCCGAGTCCCTGAGAGGCTATTTACCAGGCCTTTACAGAGCAGCGGCTGCACGTGTCACGTGCGCGTTCTGGCTTCCCGAGTGCTAACAAACAAAATTCATGTGTTGGGCTGCAGTATAAAGGGATGTGGGATTTGGGGGCAGCAGCTGTTTGGGCCGAACCGGGGTGATTATTAGAGCGATGAGAAGCTGGGACGCACCGGGGCCCAGAATACCTGCCGTTCCCAGACACGTTCCGCGGGTCTAACCCACTTTTGTCCCCGTGATTTGCACTCGTTCCCCCGAAGGACGGCCGTGGACCAGTCGAAAATAACGCCATGGGAGCGAGGTCGGAGAGCCGACGATGGCCGGAGGTGCTCGGCTTTATCCGGAGCGGAGCCCGATTATGTCCGATTTGACGATCGGGACCTTCAGCAGTGCCACTAGTGTTTCTGCACCTGGTCCTAGGGGAGCCCCTGACTGTCTACATCTTGGTCCCGGTCCTGGTACAGGTTTGGGAGCTCGAAGGAAGTGAAAACGTGGATTATCTGGGGGTCTGGTTTCAGAAACGACTTAACGCCCAAACTTTAGTGTTAAGCTGCTTACTTAACACTAGTAAGGTACCCACTCAACAGCAACCCTCTTCACTACTGTAAGCCACTTCGGATAAAAGCGTCAGATGAATCGATACATTTAAAACTGGATTCTTCTTAGACGATAGTGGTTATCGAGTCATGTGTGTGATGTACACTACTGTCCCTGGAAAACCTCCGGGAGTAGCCTTCTGGTTTATGTACTGCGCTGGCCAGGAGTCGAACCCACAGCGATCAGTAAGCACACACGCAGGAAGACAGCGATGTGCCTCGGGCCATAGTAAACAAGCCAAAGGCTGGAAGTGCACTTTTCCTTAAGGAAGGGGGCGGTCTGTGATACATTCACCCATTTATAGCACGGGGGGCTCAGTGTAACGTATTCTCTCTCAAAGGGCGTGATGTCAGCATCCAGGTCCAACGTCGAGTTAGAAGGAACAGGGTCTCTGATGCCCCCCCCCCCCCCGGAAACGGGGACGCCTTGGCAACGCCAGACCAGGGCCCCAGCCAACATGACTGAGGAGGGAGGAGTTGCGGCATCGATGGGATTTTTAATTACCGTAATTAGTCAGGGTCGTCAGCGTAACGCGTGCCACTGGAGAGGACTCACCCTACGGCTCGCCGCAAATTAACCTGGCGCCCCACAGCCTGCCAGCCGCCTCTGCTTTTGGCCGGCGGGCCGCGCCGGCGTTTTGTCCATCCCGTCCGCTGGCCGTGCTTCCCTTGCCGGGCAGTTGTTTGTCCCAGACACACAGCTCCTCACATACGCTGGAAATTTAACAGAGCAGCCAGTTAGTTCGCAGGAGTCGGTCGCATACCTTAACCGCCATGCCACCTGGTGGCCGCGGGTGGTAATGTCGGTCCCGCCGGCGGTCACCATGTGCACTATGTGTCTCCCACCCCTATAGGGGGAAGGCTCTGCCTTCCTGCAGCTCGGCTCCTCCATCGAGCAGCAGATCAACTGTATGTTCAAGGTGATGGAGGAGTATAATTGGGACAGCTTCACCGTGCTGACGAGCCTGTATCCCGGGCACGAGGCCTTTGTGGAGTACATCCGCTCCTTCACGGACACCAGCTACTTCCTGTGGGAGCTGCAGGACGTGCTGAGCTTCGACATGGCTGAGGGCGCCAGCGACGTGCGCGCGCAGAGGCTCCTGCGGCAGATCGACGCACAGGTGCTGCTGGTGTACTGCTCGCACGAGGAGGCCCGCTACCTGTTCCGGCTGGCGGGCACCGCCGGCCTGCTGGGCCCCGGCTACATCTGGATCGTACCCAGCATGGCGGTGGGCAACCCGGACGTGGCTCCGCCCGACACCTTCCCCGTGGGCCTCATCGGCATCATCACTGACCGCTGGCGCACCAGCCTGCGGAAGCGGGTTCGAGACGGAGTGGCGATCGTCGTCAAGGCCGTGCAGAATTACCGCCAGCACCGCGGCGCCATCCCCGAGAGCCACAGCGACTGCCACGTGCCCGTCAGGCCCGCCAGGAACGACTCCCTCTACAGGTGAGGCGGGGAGTTGCACCCTTCCCGGTGAGGGGGGGTGACGTCACAAAAGCAGCCGGTCCTCCAGAAAAGCTCCCTTTAAACTGAAAAGGGGCTCTAATGGCTCAGGGGTAACGGGCGAAATCACGGACAAACTGCACCCCCCCTCCCCCTGGGGTGACGTTAATAACAGTGTTGGATAAGGCAAAACCTGAATGGTGTATAAGGGAGCTTGGGTGTCCACCGCAGGGAGGGGCCACAAGGAGGAGGAGCCTAATGCTGGGAGGGGTGTGGCTTCTGCACGAGGGCCGAGGAAGGTGACAGTGACGAGCTGTGAGGGACACTTTCAGTGACAGCAGGCTCACACACACAAACACATGCCGAAAGACATAAAGAAATACGCACATACAGTATTGTGAGAAACGTCACAGCCAGTCACAGCCAGTGTTTGAGGCAGTGGCCTCAAATCTTTTTTTTCAGTGGGAAATACTTTCACAAAGAAAATACTCAGGAGAGCTGCCAAACCCGAACGGTATATTTTACCATTTGGGAAGAATTGATAGCTGTGCCACGATCGAATAGAAATGTCTTGCCGATGGACCCGTTGCTCGGGATCGACGGGTTGGTGACCCTTGGTTTAAAGCTGGTTATCTGGGCAGTAAGCGTAACAGTTTAACATTAGGGGTTGGGGTTAGGGTTAGGGTTAGGGGTTATGCAAATTAATAGTAAGACAATAAAAAACTGCCAGGACTTTCTTCTTCTGTCCTCCAAAAAGCCAGGTCCAGAAGCCTCTCCTCAGGCCATGCCATCCATTCAATACATATCACCACCAGCTCATTAAAACAGTGAATCTAATTAGTTAAATTAAGTCTGTGAGGTATTGATTGGCCATACTAGGTGGGGTAGCGGTAGGGTTAAAAAGACATGGGTGCATTGGGGGGTTGCTGTAAATACTGGGGTGACTTTAGGAGAGGCTTCGAAATGGCTAAGCTGACACACTTTTACAGATGTAATATCATAGTATTAGTGCAATATGAAGATCATTTACACATCATTTCTGTGACTGCCTGAAAGCTTTGCACAGTGATGTACATGCTTACATATGAACACCCCGCGCACACGCTCACTTTCACAGACCACACCCACTCTTGTACACACACTCACACACCCACCTCATACACACTCACGCAGAGTCACACCGCCGTCCCGACTTCAGGGACGGAGGGAGATGTCCGGCCATGTCTGCCCGAGCGGCAGGCTGGGCCCATCTGTGCCACACGTGTGCCAGCCGTGCTTTCATGACACAGCACACGTGGGTCTGAGAGCGTACCCCCGGCCAGCACCGGGGCTCAGCTCCAGGGCCCATCCGGGGCCAGAGTGCGGGCCGCGAAGCCCATAGAGCAGAACGGCTGTAACAAGCACAGCCTGCAGGGGGATGGTGATTAAGGACCCAAAGGTAGCCTTTGAGCCTATCGCCCTTTTCACACATACACAGGGTCGAGCGGCAAAGCTGAACGCCAAGCCGGGGCACTAAGAATGGCGACAAGTCGGGCGTGACTCACTCGCTGGCCTGCACTGCCATTTGCATTGGGGTGTTGGTGGCACCTGGCACCTGGCCTGGGTCAGCTGGTCTTCTCGCAAGCTGCAGCCTTCAGCAGGAAGCTGAAGCTGCAGACGCCCCAGAAGAGTCATGTCAGGACGCCACATCAGACATCAGACATCATTAATCCTTCGCTCCTCTACGATGGACGCAGTCATAACGTATTCTTGTCTGGCCCTGGTTGGTACCTGGCTTTAAGGTCCAACAGATGAATCCCTGCATATTTCCCCGAGCATTTGCGACGAGCGCGAATAAGATTTCACTAAGTCGCCAGGTCATCACAGCGATCCGTATCAGTCAGTCATTAAATCCCCCACAATTTGTTTTGTTGGATTTGCTTTGTTGACAAACCATTCCACCTGCTAATGAGATTAAATGGATTTACCAGATCAAACTGGGTCCAAAGTGGAAAGTAAACTCTGAACATAACCTCTGGCTGCACACCAGGACATTCTGATGCTCTTCCAGGCCAGGCCAGCAGGTGGCGCTCTAGGTCATGTGATCAGTCGGTTCTTTGCTGAGAACGATGGCAGGTAATATATTGGCCCTGGACTCAGGTTGGCACTGTACGGCTGCTTGTTTGTGTCGCCATGCAAAGCTGGCAAAGTGTGGCTCTGGCCCAGATCCCCTCGCCTCATCTGCCAGATCCGCTATTCTGGACCGGTCCTGGTCCAGGCCCAAAGTGGGGTGAGGCCAGGCGATGGTGGTCATGCTAATCTAAGCCAAACCTCCTGTCTTTTAGCTACATGTTGAACGTGACATGGGAGCACAAGGACTTCTCCTTCAACAGCGAGGGCTATCTGGTGAACCCATCCATGGTGGTCATCACACTGGACCGCGAGCGTCAGTGGGACAAGGTAGGCCTCCGCGAAGCGGGCCGTGCGCCTCGAGCCGGGACCCGCCGCGAGTATGGCCACCGGCGGACTTTCAGAAGTCCGTACCAGTGGTTCCTCGTAGTTTGTGCCTTTCCACGCCTGAGGCTCTCAGATGAGTCACAGGACCCCATGTTTTTGTTGGCCAGCAGAGCCTGACAAAGACGTTCAAGGATAATGCTGGAGCTCTGCATGAACAGGAATGAGTCGATCAGAAGCTCTCATGCGCCTGTTCTCTCAGTCTGACCTTGGTGGGGGGGGGGTGGTCACTGAGTCCCGAATTTTTTCTAACTTGAGGTTCGTTGCATGACTTTGCTCCTGCTTCACTGCTAATATTCTCTCTGGGGCCCGATTTAGATCATTTCAGAAAATTAAATGTGACAGTTACTTGTGCAAAGTCTAAAGTCATCTGCTAAATAGCCTAATTCGACACATCTCACCTTCACTATGTGAGAGTTAACATTCACAGATGGAAATGCAGCTTTCCCCTCGGCGAATGACAACTGCATGTATACGGCAGTATATCGAGAATAGAGAGAGAGTCAGTACCTTGGTCAAGAGCTGAATTTGGCTTCCTTCCTGTCCATCCATCTTCCATGCACTTATTCAGTCCGCGGGGGGGGAGTGTCCTGGAGTCTATCCCAGGCAGAAATGATCAGGGCATTGCAGGACACACACACACACACTCACACACACACCACAAGCACTGCAGAGACACCAGTTAGCCTAACTGCACTTTAGAGTGAAGAGTGAGGAGGGTGCAAATTCCAGGATCCACACCCCCACCCTGGAGACGTCAGGTGTCTGTGCAACCTGTATGTTTACCTGGAAAACTATATAAATGTACCGCACTTCGCTTTTACTGCCACGCCAAACTGTCGTCAGAATGACAGCATAAAAACGCATCTGCATCTCGGGGGAAGGACAAGCAGCAAACGATTTCTGGCAGCATATTTTTTTATGGTACTTTTCATCCTTACGTTTTATGCTCAGCCTGAGACCCCAACACCCCTCCCCCAAACCCACCCTATATTCGGGTAGAGATAAACCAGCCTCCCCTAACTTTTATCTCGCTTCCGGGACCTTGACTATGGGCGACGACGCCGGAGGGATAATTCACTGCGAGCTGTCTCCCTGGGACCTACATGCGAGATTAACAGCGGCAGCCGTGTTCATCCTTCATAATTAGGGTGTCCCTTTAAGAAGCACGGTGCCCCTGTGTGTCCCTTTAAGACCGATTCTGTCCGCCCCCCGGCGATCGGACACAACCTGAATCTTCAATTTGCCACGGTTGGAAAGCCACACCTAGGAAAACAGCGTGACAGTTTGAAGGACGGAGTCCTTCCACAGCGCTGTGAAATCGCCCCGCGCAACACCGTCTGCGGCCATCGCTATAACTTACGGACGTCCATAAAACTGAGCCCGGGTCCCGGCACCTGAGAACGGCACGGGGAGTAATGATCCACAAATCAGAGGCGGCCCGGATGCCGCGTTTAGCGACAGAGTCGTATAGCTAGAGAAAATGGCCTGGCGTGAAGGCGGCCTTCCGCCACTCTCTCCTCGTGGAAAGTAGCGGTGTCGCGTGAGGCCGGAGTCACGTCCCGACGTTTGTAAAAGGGCGACGCAGCCCTTCACTGCGGTGGAGATGGAGCCGTCTGTTGGCAGAGCAGAGATGCGGTGGCGACCTGCCCGGCGGCCCCCCCCCGGCCCCTCCTGCCCCCCCCGACATATGGCATTTTACATGCGGGAGTCAAGCTGGGTGCAGTTACTCATAGCAGGGAGAGAGGAAGACGGAGGGAGCAAAGCACGTCAGGGCAGGAGAAGCTTAGGCACACCAATCACGTGATCATGTGAAAAGGTAACACGAGAAACGGACCGACCAATAAGAGATGTATTCATTTTCGGGACAGCCAATGGAGGGTGTCCTAGCAAATACTACCCATGACAGAGTATGATGGTGTGTCTGTGCTGGATAGCGGTAAGGGCATCTTAGAAACTCCTCTACCACACTGGAGACTCACTTAATGGACCAGCACCCTAAGACCTCCACATGTGCACCCCGCAAGTGGAACCTAACCCTACTTCTCCATATAATTATTACTATCCGCTTTAACGAGATGTAATCAGTTTAATTACATTGCTAATCACCGGAAATTATTTTGCATTAATATACAGATACTGCAGCATTGTTGATTCGATTTTTGGTCCAAAAACTACTAAATGATGGGATCAAGTAATCAGAAAATGTGTGGGGAATGAAAAACACTATGTATAGCAAAGGCCTTCATTGGTGTTGTATTCAGCCAGTGTCAGGGTGCATTGGTGGACCTTGGCAATCCCAGCATGTACCTGTGTGTTTTAGGAGACCAAGCATGGTTCAGTTACTACCATTTATATGCCATCTCATTAGATATTGTTCAGGCGAAACCTCTACCTGCTGTTTTTCCATTATTTGGACGAGGCAGGTTTCCAGAGAACGTGTCGCTGCGTATGTGAGATGAGATTTTGGAGAGGTGCTGATCTTGCCTCCGGGTCTCCCCCCTCCCGCCCACCTGACAGGTGGGCAACTACGAGATGGGGATCCTGCAGATGCGCTACCCCGTGTGGCCCCGCTACGGGCGATACATGCAGCCCGTGTCAGACAACCGGCACCTGACGGTGGCCACGCTGGAGGAGAGGCCCTTCGTCATCGTGGAGAGTGTGGACCCGGCCACGGGGACCTGCGTCAGCAACACTGTGCCCTGCCGGCGCCAGTCCAATAAGACAGAACCGTGAGAGCCACGCCGAGCCGGGGCCCGAGGGCCGTGAGCCATGGGGGGGTGGTGGGGGGGTGAGAGTCCATTCGCAGCCCTGTTACCTCACAAACAACACACACTAGTGCTTCCTGTGCCCGTTTTCTCCCAGTTTCATGTGCCATTCTGTATAAATGGTGACCAGAGGTGGATAGTTCAGGTCCAGATAGTAAAACTCCAGACCAAGATTTTGGTTGAACCAACCAGTTCAATATAAAGAGTTACAGTCACAGAGCACTCAACTGGATGGTCGAAACAAAATCTTGGTTCGCAACATGTGGCAATAAAAAGTTGCACAAGAGCGTCCAGAGAAACACACGTGCAGGCCACAAAGTGTCTCCATGTCAACCATTGGCTCAGCGGTATCTGTTTCATTAATGGCTTTCCGTCCTGCAAAACCAGTTATCGGCCCTGATCTCTCTCAGAAACATTCCGATTAAGATCTCGTAAAGGGTCAAGGGGGGATTTATAGTCTGTCGAACGCTGTCGTACGACCAGAGAAGGAAAACTGACCGCTGATGCCTCCACACAAAGGCAGTAGTCTGGCATGGCGGCCGCTCATTGTCCCGGTAGAATAAAAGTTGTCCAAATGAGTGACGAGGCAGCAGCCCTTGGATCGCTCCTCCGTCCGCGATTCACAGCAGCCTATAAACACTTTAATTATTTAACGATCAAGACGACTGCTGCGTTATTGCCAGACTTTCTGGCGAGCACCTATAGAAGTCAGAAAAAGGCTGATTAAAGTGCAATTCGTAGAAACTAAAAAAAAACTGGTCCAAATCATATAGCCAAACAAAGAAGGCTTCTGAAAGAGACTGGCTGATCAATAGCTGCAGAGTCCCACCCCCATTACCGTGGCTATCGCGGTAATGGGCACGCTGTAGCTTTAACCAAGGCCCACCCCCATTACGGTGGCCATCGCGGTAATGGGCACGCT
>JAODKM010000043.1:16806304-16826680 GCA_026780845.1 Petrocephalus sullivani
CCATTTACATCCCGCTGTCTGGCTCTCGTGCCCTCTGCTTCCTTCCTGTCCATTTACATCCCGCTGTCTGGCTCTCGTGCCCTCTGCTTCCTTCCTGTCCATTTACATCCCGCTGTCTGGCTCTCGCGCCCTCTGCTTCCTTCCTGTCCATTTACATCCCGCTGTCTGGCTCTCGTGCCCTCTGCTTCCTTCCTCTTCATATATGTCATCCAGCTTCCCCACACCTGGTCCCTCCTCCGTAATTCGCACAGCTTGTCTGTTTCATTAGCTTGAACTTTCTGACAAGAGCAAGCAGGCTTTTCTTTTATAGCTAACAAGGCCTGAAGGTGTCTGAAGGTCACCATTCCTCACATTCCTTTAAAACTTTAGAACAACCCATTAATAATCCAATTTGCTTATTTTAACTGGATGTATTTTTTTTTATAAATTCACAAACCTGGGGGTAAACTGAATAAAGCAGACAGGATGAAGTGTTTCTGCACCAGATGGGTTCCATGCTCTCCACTGGTCAGATGTGTTCCTGCTGAATCCATGTGATTGCCTGCCTAGCCGCATAAATTCACATTAAAGCCTAAGGTGCAGGATCTTCACATGTGAACCATGACATGTCATCAGGAGGAAAGTGGTATATTTTTCAACGTGCATATTACTCCTGTAGGGACAAGTATGTTAAAGTTAATCTATATGACTTGCAGTTTCATTGCGTATAAGTAATGTGCCTTCAATTCAATGGTATAACAGCATCAGTGTCTAGGCATTTAGGGGCTGCAGCCCTTGGTCCCCTGCTTCCTTGAACTGTATGCCACCTGCTACTGTATAGGAAGTGCTTTTTGCTGGACCATGCCAGGTGCTAGCTACGAGTAGTCCTCAGAGGTGCCTGTCCCTTTAAGGGCATCAGAGTGCAGTGGGTAGCCACACCCCCCGCCCCACCATAGTGCAGTAATCAGGTTACTGCAGAACCCCAGGCATTCCTGCCGTTTCATCCCTGTTAATCCAGCCATCAGGCATCTCCAGTTGGGTTTTATTCTCGCCGGTTCTCTCCAGGACACCGAAGCATGACAATATAGTACCGGTCCAGCCAAGTTTTGTACTTTAATTCCATTATGTGCACTGAGATTTGTTCCGAAGGTCAAAGGTCATCGGATGCCGCCCATTGCCGGAGCCCACACATCGCTACACCGCACACATAAGGATCAGGGATGCTCAGTGAGCAGGGATGAAACGGGCAGGATGTCCTCGTAATCAGGGTTTATCAGATGAACTGAGCTGTGTGTGTTTGCTTAGGGCCAGAGGGAATGACCCCCAGTGGGCGGGTCGCCCAGCCGCTAATCCCGCATTGTGCCGCGACTATTACTCCTTTGTTTGTTTCTGATTAATGTGTCGGATTTGCTTGCGGTTGTCCCCGACTGTCATTCCATCTGTCGCCGCGGTGACATAATGCAGGGGACATGCCGCGTTGCTTGCTCTTTCCGCCCTCTCCATCCCCCCTCCCCCCGTCTTTATCTCCAACGTCACACAGGCCGGCCGGTCTGCTGCTACTTACATCCTACGAATTGCAGCTAGCATTAGCATTACCATCTTCCGCCTCCCTCTGATGGCTGCTAATATTAGCATTAGCCTGTAATCGGTGTAGCCTAGATTATGGAGCGCTAACAACTGTGCCACTTCTTATTGCATTTTAATGTGAGTCCCCCAACTACCATTACTAAGTTCGGGCTCCCTGGCACAAGGACAGCACTGATGTGCTAACGTGCTAATATGCTAACATTCCCACAGCATCATCGGTCACACTGAGCCCTACACAAAGCTCTGCTGCAAGGGCTTCTGCATCGACATCCTCAAGAAGCTGTCACGCAACATCAAGTTCTCCTATGACCTCTACCTGGTCACTAACGGCAAACATGGCAAGCTGGTCCGGGGAACCTGGAATGGAATGATTGGAGAGGTGAGGAGTTATTGGGGGCTCTACTATCTACTCTACTACCACGCTACCTGAAAGGCATGGAGATGCAATTAGGAGGAACATTAAGTAAGGCACCAAAATCATTCTAGTCAGACAGGGTTCACAGAAAGTCTTTGGACACTTGCTTAATTCTGTAAAAAAATTAGTTTTCTAACAAAATCAATACTACATTATTTGTTTTACAAAAAATATATATCACATTAGAAATAACCAATCGTTTAAGTAAAACATTAATTTCAAGTAGTAATAAATTGATACCCAAATTGTAGTTCTAAAACAGCTGTTCTGAGTTAAAAAGTTCCATGACATGCAGTCTCATTGGGGGCTTTTTAATTAGTAACAGCTTTGGAATAACATAAAAGACCAAACTTTTGTGTTTAGTATCCCTTTGGGAGCCAATGACTACATTAACAGCAAAATGGCAAGAATAGCACACAATGAGATGCAAAAGCTATGCGCGGATATGTTACACATTGCTTTGCAGTGGACTTTGATGATGAAACCAGTAAAATTGCAACATTGTTACAAAATTAAGCAAGCATCCCAAGATATGTATATCCCACTGAGCTCCACTACTCCACAGCAATGTTCCCCAGTCCGGTCCCCGGGGACCCCCAGACAGTCCATGTTCTTGTTGAGAACCACTGTAGTACAGTGTCGCCTTGATTTCTTTATGAAAGCTTTGTTACCATCTTCAATGGTGTAGGCCTTTGGAAGAGTGCAATCTGCAGTCCTTTTTGGCTGTAAGTGATCCAGGCAGATGTATGTTTTTCTTGTTTACAGACTTGACATTTACTACATCTTTTGCACCACACAAACGGAGGACAATAAATCTGCTTCAGCAGACCTGCACTCCTTTTATGGCTTTTGTCACTATAACCTATGGATCGCCTTAAGAAAATATTGCTAAGTGTCTAATTGTAAATATGTAACTCCTCAGCAGCTGTATTGTTGCGATACTTTATTTGTCTCACTTGTACATCGCTTTGAACAAAATTGCAAAAATAAATTTCTACTGAAAGAAGAAGGTAGAATGTCGCCTGTTTTTACTGAAGAACATAAACTCGTTCTCTCTGCTTCTCCTGAACCAGGTGGTTTACAAGCGTGCGGACATGGCCATCGGCTCCCTCACCATCAATGAAGAACGCTCGGAGATCATCGACTTCTCTGTCCCGTTTGTGGAGACTGGCATCAGCGTGATGGTCGCCAGGAGCAACGGAACGGTGTCTCCATCTGCCTTCCTTGGTGAGAGACGTTCCAGCAAGTGTGTCACCAAATGAGAGACTCGTGACCTCACCATGTGATTTTCGCGAGCAATCGGAAGGTGTTTCTCAATACTGAGAATGCAGAGATTGTACTAGTAGTCTTGGCAAGACCGGCCTTGCTAACCTGCTAACGTTCTAAGAACGAACTTGGGGTGCAATGAATCATGGACTTATTCTGGTTCAGTGAGAATGCAACCATTGTATCCTTGATATTTGGGGCGGGGCATGAATGACGTCTTGGGATTGTTACCATCCTCTGTACTTCTGTTCTTGAGTATTGGAACTGGTCTTTGGCAGTGGAAGATGTCGGGAAACGGGTACATGAGTATAACTTGAAATACGGGTGTAATGACAGGTGTATTTTCCCAAATGCAGAACCCTACAGCCCGGCCGTGTGGGTGATGATGTTCGTTATGTGCCTGACCGTGGTGGCTGTCACTGTGTTCGTCTTTGAATACTGCAGCCCCGTAGGCTACAACCGCAGCCTTGTTAGTGCTAAAGGTGAGTTATCTTTTCCTTGGAATACAGTAACACAGGGATACAGACAAATAGACATATATTATAAGATGAACCAGCAAACTGGAGCGAGTGATTGGTTTTCCACAAACCTAAATGACAAACTCTTTACACTCATTGGTCAGAAGCCCAGCTGCTGTACCCATCGGGCTCTGAACTAGTCCAGGAGTTTAGAGACTTTGTGGCATAATATTAAAAGATTAGGATTCAAAGTAATTCTACTGTGGGTTTTCAGAAGGCAAAAGAAACAAGCCGGACAGGTCAGATTCGGGCCTTTAGATCCCGATAAAAAGCAATGGCAGCAATTTTGTAAAAGGACATCAGTGTTAAGACATTTAAATATATAAATATAAACAAATGCGGCTCAATTAAAATGCAAATTCTGGTATTAATTTCTCACTTGCCGGAGATGTTACTCCCCATCAGTTAACGAAAAATCCCAAATGTTAAAATAAAAATTGTTCATTTAAATGCGAGAGGGTCTGTATCGATGTGATAAAACTATGAAGAATTATATAAACAATACAAACATCCAAAATATTGTAAACTCTGAAATGCAGAGCGTTTCAAAAAATGTCTTAATTGCGTGCACCATACAAATTAAGGTTCAGTTGCTACTTAGTATTAAAAAATGTCATTAATTTTAGATAGTCTCCCTCAATCACATTCTAGTCAAATATATATATATAATGTTGATATTTTAAAGTTAATAACAAAGTGGTCTAGAGCAGTCCCAACTGAATTCTGAATCAGGACAGAGGCGCTGCTATATAGATATTGGGCCCCCAAACCAATCAAATTATGTTTCAAATTTTAATCATCCTAACTTTACCCCCTTTACAGTGTACCTGAATCAGCAAGCAGACAATAAAGTAATTTAAAAATGATGATAATGATGACACTTTTTTGATCTCCTTGGGGAAGTTCTCTTCTCCATCTTGTTCTCCATGACACACACGTAGGTGAGAGCGAGCCTGGCCGTGGAGGACTGCCCCCTGCAGCAGCTCCCATGGAGCTGGGGGCTAAGAACTTCCGGTCACAGGCACAGAAGCTTAGCACGTTGAGCCGCACTATTCCCCTAACTCGCTGTTCGCACCTCACCCCAACATCCACTTCCCCTCTCTCAGATCCTGGCGGTCCCACCTTCACCATTGGGAAGTCCGTCTGGCTGCTATGGGGCATCGTTTTCAACAACTCTGTCCCCATTGAAAACCCTAAGGGCACCACCAGCAAGATCATGGTGCTAGTCTGGGCCTTCTTCGCCGTCATCTTCCTGGCCAGCTACACGGCCAACCTGGCCGCCTTCATGATCCAGGAGCAGTACATCGACACCGTTTCCGGGCTCAGTGACAAAAAGGTATGTGGCTCTGGACCCATATCGAGGAAATCTGGACTCCAGATCGTTTGACCAAAAAATGCCTTGTGGGAATGATTTGTGGACACTCTCCTGCCAACTTATTTATACATAACGATGAACGCGATTTAAGCCGACTGCCAGTCTACGTTTAAATCTTCAGTCCTGAAGTTCATCTCAAATTCTTTTGCTTCTGGAAGCATCCGGAGGCAGAATTTTGAGTGGGGGAACGAAAGTTTTGTTGTAGATACACTATGACTCCAGACTTGATTGTAATTCTTCCCACGTTATCATCACCCACTGAGGGTCCACACAAATCCTTTGTGAATTCAAGATGCCAGCTTCCACAAAACATCCAAAGGTGTCTCACAGGCAGCCAGGAGGGGAAAAAGAACGCTCTGGAACGTTTGTTATTCCTGTGTCTACACACCTTAAACGGACGGTTTCCTTAAACGGAGTGCTTCTGAAACGCGGGTTCGAGTCGCTGGAGAATACGAGTCAAATGGGGAATGTGCTGATGCAGGATTGCTTTAGTAAATATTTCCTTCTTCTAAACTGTAAGGATTGTACGCTGTTTTAGAGTAAAACTCCCTGCTGTCTGTGCCTAATATTAATGTGCCCTGAATCAACCGTGATAAACCCAGCATCAGTAAGAAGGAACCAGGAAGCAAAAGAGACAAAAACTGCTCAGGTCCAGCTGTGATGCTGTCATGCTTGATGTTCCTCATCCTCCAGATGGTGAGTCCTTGCATCTTCACCTTTCGCTGTTTGTCTGGCCGCAGTTCCAGAAGCCGCAGGAGCAGTACCCACCGTTTCGGTTCGGCACGGTCCCGAATGGCAGCACGGAGAGGAACATCCGCAGCAATTACCCAGAGATGCATGCACACATGGTGAAGTACAACCAGAAGGGTGTGGAGGACGCACTCAACAGCCTCAAAACAGGGTGATGGAACCTTACCCGTCCAGTGCTCTAATACCCATCTTATACTTGCACATTACTGCACCTGTCTAATACTCTCATATTTCTGCTTAGTGGCAGGTTACCAATCTAATACTCACACATTCCTACACCTGTCTATTATTCTCGTATTACTCGATAGTGACAGGTGGCCCATCTAATACTCTCACATTACTGCACGATGACTGGTTACCCATCCAGTACTATCATTTGCTGCATAATGACACGATACCTATCTAATAATCTCATATTACTACTTAACGCCTGGTTACCCACCTATTACTCATACATTGCTGCATAATGGTTACACATCTAATACTCTCAAATTACTGCATAATCACAGGTAACATTCCCATTAGGAGGTAATAAAGTATTAGTTACCCAATATGCTATATGTGCTATGTTCCTAGTACTACATAATGAAGTGCTATATATGTAATACTCTCATGTTACTGCCTAATGATGTGACAGCCATCTAATACTCCCACCATATTCTCCGTCTGTGCTGACAGGAAGCTAGACGCCTTTATCTACGACGCAGCCGTGCTGAACTACATGGCTGGCAAAGACGAGGGCTGTAAGCTGGTCACCATCGGCAGTGGGAAGGTCTTCGCCACCACGGGCTACGGCATCGCCCTGCAGAAGGAGTCTCGCTGGAAGCGGCCCATCGACCTGGCACTGCTGCAGTTCCTGGCAGACGGTAAGCGGGCCTCTGCGGAACGGTCTAGGACTGGCGCCACTCAGCGGCCAGCTAATTAAAGCTTAATCGATCGAGAAATCAGCTCATTAATAGGAGATAGAACTGTTTATGTAAATGCTAACTACGACTGCAGCAAACTGATGTGTGATGTCGTTACCAAGCGTACTGGGGGAACAATGTGGGGAAAGCTAATAATTAAGCCAAAATGGAAATTAATGAAGCGGGACTCTGCACTGGACAAGCGGTTAAAGGAGATGGATGGATGAAAACAGATGAATATTCAACACGCGGACGCTAACATGCTAATGCTAACGGCGATAGCGGCCGGCGGCGGTGGCTCGGTCTCAGCCCGCTCTGCCTGTTCCTGACAGGTGACACCCAGAAGCTGCAGACAGTGTGGCTGACGGGCATCTGCCGGAACGAGAAGAAGGAGGTGATGAGCTCCAAGCTGGACATTGACAACATGGCGGGGGTCTTCTACATGCTGCTGGTGGCCATGGGCCTGAGCCTGCTGGTGTTCTCCTGGGAGCACCTGCTGTACTGGAAGCTGAGGCACTCCGTACGGCGCTCGGAGCGCCTGGACTTCCTGCTCGCCATCAGCAGGGTGGGGAGCTGCGGCAAAGCCGCCACCGCTGCAGTCACGCGCGCCAGAGAGGACGACCCAGCGCGTGCGCGGGCGTAAACAGAGATGCGGAGATGCGGCCCGGTCGCGGTTTTCAACCACGAGCAACTAGCCACTTCACTTTTAAAGATTAAAATATATAGCTCTGAAAATAAACAAAACAGAACTGACCGAGAGGGCAGACAAGTGCATTGGCTGCTTAGAAATTGCACCCGAACGTAGTTTCGTTCGAGTTTAACTGGGCCGACGCAGCACAGAAAAATACGAAAAATAAATATGCAAACAACTTCTTCTCAACTTTGCTTATGATTACATCCAGAGAGAGTTGTAAAGACCATATTTATTGCAAAGAAGCCTTCCCTTAAGTGAAGTCAAGGGGCATGCTGTGATTAATCGCTCGCAGGCGGGACGAGGTCTGAAAAATGAACAGCTTCCTGAAATGAGCGGGCAAGCAAACAAGCTAGCAGAAGCAGGAGCTAATCCAACAGCGGGCGATTAGCTGATTATTCATCTTTTGAAATATGAAAAGGAATAATTGAGTGCAGGCCTAAGTACTCTCTCTCACACACACACACACACACACACACACAGGAAGCCTTGTAACTTATACCTAAGAGACCTTGGTCACTTGGTCGAAATTTTATTTCGTTCATCGTGTCGCATGATATTTTCTTCATGTTACCCGTCAGCGGAGTGAATGAATATTTCATTTAGCCCGGGACTTGTATGGCAATGTGTGTCTGGGTGGGTCATGTGATAATCCTTTGGCCTGGTGCCCCCTGCAGGGTATCTACAGCTGCTTTAACGGCGTGCAGGAGACGGATCGCGGCGGCAGCCTGCAGAGCCCCGACGTGACCACGGGCTACACGCAGGCCAACATGCTGAAGATGCTGCAGACGGCCAAGGATATGGTCTCCTCCGCCCGCGTGGAGGACTCGCTGGACCACGCCACCCGCACCATCGAGAACTGGGGGCGGCGCGGAGAGCTCGCTGCGGGGGGCGTGGCCCCGGCCCGGGTGGGGGCAGGGGTGGGGGGAGCAGGCGACTATCTTCCCGGACGCCTCCCCTACATCCCCAGCATCACGGACAACCACCTGTCCCCGTGCCTCTCGCCGGCCTTTCCGGGGCACTATGGCGACAGCTCCACCCAGCCACTGCTGGGGAAGTCAAGGGGAATGCCTAGCCGACACCGCCCCACGCCGCTGCGGTACACGCTGCCCACTAGGGGCCGCCACGCGCTCTATGAGCGTCCGCTTCCCGTGTCCAGCCTCAGCAGCCCCCACCTGGCCGTGAGGGATCCAGCACCGCCCATCGGCGGCCGATCCCGCCACCCGGCCGGGGGCCCCCCCTTCACCTCATACGACGACGCCCACCTCCCAGACCTCTACCTAGACCACAGGCAGCCGCCTTGCCGGAGACTGTGCCAGGATGGCTCGGGCTGGAAGAAGAGTTCCCAAGGCTTCCTGATGGGGGCGCCAGAGGCCCGAGTGAGACAGGACTACCAGGAGCCGTCGTCCTTACCCGAGCCGAGGGACGGTCATCTCGCAGACGGCCATGCCCACGGCCACGCCCACCCCCAACTCCGCCCCGGCGCCAGCCCCGCCTCCCGCCCGAAGCTGTATCCGGAGCCAGAGCCGGAGGAGGCGCCGCTGCTGGGGAGGGACAAGCTGAACCGGCGCGCCTCCTTCCTGCGGGCCACCTGGGCAGGCGAGCGGCTGCGGCGGCCGGAGGACCAGCCAGACCTCTTCCCCCGCGTGGTACTACCGTCGGGGCCCCAGCCAGGGGCGCTGCGCAAGGATGCGGGGCGCAGCCTGTGCTACCTGAGGCCCGACTCCTACCTCAGCCCCTCGCATGGCAACCTGTACGCAGGGGGGCGCCTCAGGTACGCCCCGTCCACGAGGCTGCCCTCCTACCACGAGGCGATGGTGCAGAATGCCGCCGCCCTACGCCGCTCCACCGTGGTCCACCGGCACTACTCCACCTACCTGGACACCTACACGGACCTGCCTGTCTACATGGGCCCCGCCCACTTCTACCAGCACTCCCGGGAGACGTGTGACATCTTCCCCTGCGTGGGAGCCTGTCCCGACGGCACCATCCCGCTGGCCACGCGTACCGGCGACAGGCAAGTGCCGTGCGGCACCTACGAGGGCGCCAAGAGGGACCACACCAGCCTGTCTCTGCCGGTGGCGGGCGGGGGGAGCAGGCCCAGGCGGCCGGCTCTGCTGCCACGCGGCCCGGGGAGCCCCCACCTGCCCAAACCTTGGGCCAGGGTGTCCAGTCTGGAGTCAGAAGTCTGAGTTGATTAGGCGTGGGGGAGTGTGATCAGAAACTTCTGACTTTGGGGAGGGAAAGTGTAGGAATGTGTGCTGCTGACCTGCTGCGGGGGGGCAGACCTTACGCTGGGACAGGGTGACCCCAGCGAGAGTGCCCCGCACAGGTCCACACGGGACATCACACGCCATGTGCTTAGGGCTCACCACCACCCCCCAACCCCTTTCCAACAGTGTCATTCTTTTAACATGATTCTGAAAACCTAATTTGTTTTTTTTGTTTTTTGGTCGATCTACCGAAACGTCTTCCG
This sequence comes from Petrocephalus sullivani, assembly GCA_026780845.1. NCBI lineage: Eukaryota > Metazoa > Chordata > Actinopteri > Osteoglossiformes > Mormyridae > Petrocephalus > Petrocephalus sullivani. The sequence goes on from JAODKM010000043.1 coordinate 16,816,267, forward strand.
AGGATGTCGTGTGCGTGTGTCTGGGGGTGGGCCGGGTTGCGGGTGGTGGGGGGTGACATCGCTGGGACTGGGCTTGCGAAGGGTGTGCATTGTGTCTTCGGTTTGATTTTGAAGACTGTATTTCTGAGGTCCTTTAACCGTGGAATAAATGGCTGAAGGCCCCAGGGGCGGGAAGGGGGGGCTTTTCAAATTCTCACGGCTTTGATCTTCATTTCAGAAAGGGTCTCGCTACACCCCTTGCTGGTGAAGCTCCAGCTAATCGCACACACTGACGGTAGCGACCTCCAGGGGAAGAGAGGTGACACAATGTATTGGATCTAAAAGAGAGACTATCCACTGACCCAGACTGACCGCACCCATTAATTATATTAAAGTAAAAGCAGATTGCCAGTCCCAGTTAGAATAAGAGATCTGGTGCTAACAGTAATCCAGTTTACACTGTGAAATGTCACCCAGGGTCTCGGGACCAAAGAGGACCTGAAAGAGGCCCGGAAGGTTACCGGTTCAGATGCCACGGTCGGCAGAGTGATTGCACTGATGGGCCCTTACACAGAATCCTTAACCCCCAGGACTCCAGCGATTATCTGACCCTGATTTGTCAAAAGCAATAAAAGTGTGCCGCTCTCGAGAAAAAACACCGGCTAAATAAATAAAATGCAGCGTAATAAAAGTGTAAACACGGGTGCTATTAAAACATGATTGCATGCTGAGCGTTTACTTTAGCACAGTGTGCACAGAGAGGTTTTAAAACTGACTTCGCACTTCCCCCACTTTGTGATCGCTCTCACAAAGTACGCGGTCCGGATTAGGAAGCGGTGCCCGCTAACTAAGCGAGCCGGCAGCCCGCCTAAGTTCCCTCGCTGTGTGCGGGACGGGGGAGGCGCGCTTAACGAAATCACCGGGGGACCTTTAGCGTCGACGGGGAGAAGCACCCGTTTTAAAGTGACCTCTCTGTTCGGCTGAATGTCAGATTTAACGAGCGCGTCCCTAAAATGCCACGGTGCTCCGTAAAGAGGTGGAAAGACGCTGCAGCGCGCGTGACTTCTATGTGGGTCTTACAGCTAATCCACTATATGATGGTATGTCGTTCATTGGTGAGGCGTCATGCAATCGATTGGTTGTTTGGTACATGATTTGCATCACTTTCACCATAAATTGACAAAAAGAGAGAGATAGATAATTATTTCCCGGTGAATTGGACAGGTGTTTATTCCCAAGAGTCCCGTGTGCAGGTGATGGGACAGGGCTGGCTTAAGGTTACCAGTACATTGTGTGAAATGTGGTAATCAGCACCACAATGTCCCTGCATAAACAATGAATTTGTTCAATCGAAACAGATTTGTGCGCATGAAACTCCCATTGATACGGATTAAATCAATTTCGTTTGACTGACATGATCGCTGTGCCCAGAATATCAAAAAATACAGAAATATATGAATAGAGATGTCAAAGTTTAAGTTGAAGAAGGTCACATCCTGAGTACGGCGGCGTTCTGGGAGAGGGATCTGAGGTTTGGTGTTATCGAGCTGGTGTTTCGACTGTATGGAGAGTGGTGACGGGTCGGTCATATTTCACCATATCAAGGTCAGTGTGTGCAACACCAGGTCATAAAGCATTAGCTGCTGTAATGCACTCTGGGCACCGACAGACTCAACACCCAGCGGGGCCCTTTGCGAGCAGCAGCGAGCTCACCGCGATGAAAACGCCAGAGCACTGCGGTGAGAAGAGGAAGCTGTAAATCATTCTGCGTGCCCTGTTCATTTATCCTTTCCTAAAGATCTCTCCTAAAACAGTGCATTGTGCATCCGGGCTAAAAACGAACAGTTGCTGTCAGATATACTGACAGGTGCCATTATAATATTGAAGCTTATGATTAAGAAACAGAAGGCTATCATCTATATATTGAGTATAAAGGAAACCACTAGTCTCTTGTTCAAAATTGGAGAAAGTAGTCAGTGATCCTGGGAAAACGTCACATATTAACAGGCAAGCCATTTCCTCTTTCTAGTGCATGTGGTTTCTGTTTTTTAAATGTATTAAGTTACAAATAGTATTTTAACATCCATAAAATTGATCAGGGGCGTAGATTTAGGGTGGACGGAGGGGACGTGTCCCCACCAATATCCTCCGATCATTGAAATGTCCCCACCAATAATTTAATCCATTTAGTCATAGGTCCCCACCAATGTCCAGAGCAAATCTACGCCCTTGAAATTGATACTGTGGTCTAACAAGGAACAGTTTAGCTGGTTCACCCATTTCCTGGGAATAAAACCATCGGAAAGCATACTCAGTGACGAAAAGTTAAGCACTCAGACGCACTGGTGGAAATGAAATGAATTTGCACGTGGTGAAAGGTCATGTGACGGTATCGCAATGATTATAATATCAGGTCAGACGCAGGCAGTCCACAGACACACGTGCCGTGTGTGAATGGGCATTGTCTTGAAAGACTGTACCAGGGTGCTGTCTCAGGAGAGGTAATACAAGCGGACGCAGGATGTCACTGATGTAGTGCTGTGCCGTCAGGGTCCCGCGAATCACCGCGAATCACTGGCAGAGATGACCTGAAGTCATACCCTATGGCTCCCCACACCATGATGCCGGTGTGTGTCTCCATAACACTGGCAGGACAGGTCCTCTTCCCTTGGTGCTGCCATAACGCGCATACGACGGTCATCCAGGGTAATCCGCGGCAGAACCGAGATCTATCGCTGAACATGGTACGACGCCACTTGTCATCAGTCCATGCCTCCAGGTTACGGCACCACTCCGAAGGCAGCCGTCTCTGCGCTGGTGTTAATGGCAGCCTACGCATGGTGAACCTGTAGTCCGGCTGAAGCCAGTCGTCGAGTCCAATATCTGTGTCCGGATGGCAGGCATAGATGCTATGGGGTTCTACTTGGTGCACAATACGATGATCCTCCCTTGGTGTGGTTTGTCTTGTGTGACCGGAACCTTCATGACGTGTGTGGGGACCCTCACATGCCCATTGGTTCCAACATCGGGTGACTGTGACATCCGCATGCCCCACATGCCAGGTAATTGCATGATACGACCCCCCGGCCTCATGCAAACCCACAATGAGACCCCTATCAAACTCCGTCATGTGCCGGTAATGCTGTCTAATGCATCTATGAGGCATCCTCTGTGTCTGGTGACTAGACGTGCCAGCTCCTTGCAAGTTCAGTCATTATCATACCCATCGCTGGGCTGCATGTGTACCAAATTACATCCAAATCGGACCATTATTTCCAGGTGCTTTTTTTGTCACTGAGCGTATTCACTGTAGTCACAGCAATGCCTGAGAGTGGCACTGACAGCCAATCACAAGGAAGCTGCTCGTCTCTGATTGGCCGTGCTTAACCACCCTTCTGTGGGACTGTCTTACTCACCTTGAGGTCTTACCTGCATGAGCGGTGGGTGCTTGTACCAAAACTCTTCTGGGGTATCTCCGGGTGACGATGACCTGAGCTCCCCTCAAAGACAAAACTCAAAGGAAACACGAGAGACCACATGTTTTTACTTCTGTTTTTTTTTTCTTTTTAATTTAAACGGCTGTCCTTCATTAGTCCTACATTAATGGTAGGTGATGCGACATCTCATTTTTACAGTCCTGTTACGTAGCTGTTGCCAGTACCAGTCCAGAGTAACAGTCCAGAGCAGGATTTTGTTTCAACCAACCAGTTAAGCATTAAGAGTCTCAGTCACAGAGTGCAAAGCTAGTTGGTTGTAACAAAATCCTGGGCTGGATTGTTACTCTTTGGACCCGGATTACCCACCTCTAATTTTTGTTATGAAAGAGACTAAAAAATTCAAGCACCTTTATCAAGTCTTACAGCATCAGTGCCATCCTGGGATGTGAATCTAGAACCAATTCACAGCATCTCCAGGCTCTTATCCCAAACGCCTCCTTCTGGCCCAAATTCAGCACATGAGGGTCATACATAATTAAACAGTTATACTTTAATGAAAGAGTAATTTTATTAGCCAGAAGTAATTTAGCGACTGTATTAAACGAGAAGATTACTCAAAATTTAATCACTGCCACAAACACCATATCCTGTAGCCACAATAAAAAAGAAATGTATATGGTTAATTACACTACAGACTTCAATGATTAATGACTCTGGACCTAACGAGTGACACATTGACCAGTTTACTCCTGGATTTATCGTATGGGAAGCACGCTGGTCGCGAAGGACTTTACGGGAAGAGAACGAGAGATGTTGCATTTTTTTCCTACAGATGAAAAGGCAGGATTGATAGGAGGACAAACCAATTTCCGTACTTGATAAATGATTCAACACACGTAGATGAAATTTCCTTGGAAGCAAGAGACTGGCTCCGAATGAAATCATCAGCAATATATCATAACCAACCCCCCCGCCACCCTCGACCACGTGCTGCCAGATAAAGACATTATAAGCATTTAAAAGTCAAGGGGGACGGCTATAATTCAAGCCTTAAACGTTCGGCTTGGAGATATGAATGCATAATAAAAATCACCCAGCGCTGTCACAACGGTAAACACGGCGTACAGTTGAATTAACCTGTATTATTTGCAGAATTAAGTCTGAAAAAAGAATAACTTTCTCGGAGAGTAATTGAGATTCATTTTAAGCTGCCTCGGGGGAAAAAACATGACTATTTTAAAAAAACAGGACTACTTTAGGGAAGCTAAGTGGTTCATATTAATTTGCATCATTTGGTTGCTAAGCTAAGCAATTTCCCACCACAAAAAAAAAAAAGATTTAGCAGGTCATTATAGGGCTAAATACATTATCAGTATGTGGGAGATCTTCCTAAGAATGAATGTTGGGGGGATAATTCCCGAACACATGAAAAGGACAGATCAATGGACACGAGACAGACTCGGTCGCTGAGGAGATCTTTTAATACCGAAATAATCCTTTTCGAAGCGAAAAGGCGACTTCACCTCGCTTGACTTTCAAGCTAATCTTAGCCGCTCCGTGCAGTAATTAACGTCCCATTTAGGCGGCCGCCGACTCCGTCACACGGTTGATGCGATCTGCCCGCGGCCGCTACATCCCCGTTAAAATTCACTGGCTCCATGCGCAGTTCATCTCAGATTGTCATCATGGAAGCGCAGTTTTCTCGTCCCCTTTAATCAAACCTGAGGGACTGCTCGATGCCCCGCTTTTTAGTCACCTGATGAACGTTTGCCTTCTGTTGGGGTTTAGGTGGCTCACGGCGGCCTGCTGACGGCCAACAAGCGCCTACGCCTCATTAAAAGATCCCCGTGGGGCCATCGGCCGCTGCGATTAAAATCCACAGCGGCCCTCGGCGGAGGAAGGAGGGAAATCTCGATCCACCTTGTCCTGACAGGAATGAATGAAGGGTGGAAACGCGGACATCTTTTCAGAAAGCAGGATCTGCCTGTTACTCTCATCACAACACGCCACGGCGCCCCCCAACTCCCCATTTCATTGCGTTTGGCGTCGTTCGGCCGTCAAATAAAACATCCCCCCCATTAACACGGCGGGCCCCCGGCGCTGCGCCACCCAGGCACGGGTGGTCTTCCTCTGACGCCATCATGCCAGCTGGACCCCAGTGCAGATTTCCTAACAGCTGGGCGTCACACGCCGCCATATGGCATACCTCCACTGTAGGACACAGCTGCCATAGGACCAGATTGTGGACCAGTCCCACCCGACCCGTTTTACTCATACTGACCAGCATCTGACTGTGGACAGTGATGATTGATGATGTTTATGGTGATGGGAATAGAAACAGCCTGCTGCTTTTTTCTAAGCTAATCAAACTTTTAAGCATGTTACGTTTATCCAATGAACATTCTACTTACTTTTTTAATATACCGGATCAGGCTAACTGTCTTAATTAAAAGTACAAGAGTACTGCTTAGATTTGAGGCTGAAATCTTACATGTGTAAACACTGCCAGCTACAGGTTACATCCTCCCGCGGGGTGCCTCTCCTGCTCCCATCCTCTCTTCCTTCATCGCAGGACTCTACAAGGCAGCAGCCCCGTCAAGCCTCAGCCAACCAGAAGAGAGGGGCTAGGTTCATGAAAACAGCCACGCTGAACCAAACCGGACCACCTGTCCTGCTTCATATGACGAAGGCGCCATACATGTGTGTTCGGGCCGGTCACGTGTCGACAAGTGCGCGCACACTAATGCATTCACGCTGCAACCACATCCTCCCGATTCCGCACGCAGAAGCAGAGTGACGGCATTCTCCGTGCCCGGGATAAATTACCCCACACTCCATAAATTCTCCCAGATGCCGGGAGTCACCTTGAGTGTAATAATCAGGAGGCAGTCCGCTGGGCCGGAAAGGCTGAGACCGGGAGAGCGAGCGCCCACGGCGGCCGGTGAGACCCCTGCCAGCACTTCTGTCCATTTACTTACTCATTATTACTTTTTATTATTCTTGGCTTATTACGTACAGTTTTAAGAAAAAGTTTATGAGCCCTTTGGAATTATCTGGATTTCCGGCTGAGAAGTTCCTAAAATGTAAGTCATGATAAAAACGTATTTAAACAAAAAACGCACAACGTTTAATCTTCACTGAACAAACTGTTGAAACAACCCAGTTCACTGACGTATAAAGTGCACGACTTTCGGAGCGGTGTGTAATTGTCAAGTGCGCCATTCGATCTGTGTGTGGGTTTGGCTTATGCTGCCACAAGAAAAAAAAAAAAAACTGTCAGCTGCTTTTAATACTCTTCAGGCAAAATGGCTTGATCAAGAGAGATTTCAGAAGGCCTCGGATGATCTACTGAGGTTCGTAACACTGGAAAGAACTACAGAGGAGAAAGAACAGGATTTCTAAAAACTTCTAAAGCATCCAGCAGTCCATCCGGGCAGGAACCTTGCTGCTGCTCACCATAGGAGCGGACGTCGTAGAAGATCATTCCAAGGCCATGCTGAAGACTCCGGAGACAAGTGATAAGCTGAGGCTCTGCCTCAGCATCTCGCTACCGTCTCTCTTCAAGAGTCCACTGCAAGAAAAACACAGACCAAGAGACACTTACGGGAGGCTGCCATGAATGAAACCACTGATCTAAATAAAAAATCTTCCTCTCATCTCAAGTATTGCTAAAGACCACCTGGATGCGCCACCGCGATACAAGAACAATATTCTAAGGAAATGTTTGCTAGACATACACTGTTATGTTCATAGAAATAAAAACACAGCAAGGCGACAGCAGAAACCTCACCCCGGCTGCAAAGCAGGAGGGAGGGAGAGTCATGGTGATGGAGTGCCGTCTGCCTCAGGCCCTGGGCGGCATGCAATCACTGAAGGACCAATGAATTCTACAGCAGAATGTCAGGCTGTCGAATCTAAAAATCCAGAGAAGCTAGGACATGTAGTGTGAAAACGATCCACAAGAAGAGTGAGCTAATTATCGGGGGGTTCATTATTTCTGTCAATGACCTTAATTGTTAAATACAGAGATGGCAATACATCACAATTTAATCCTTCATTCATTAATGCAGATAAAGTCTGTGAATCCAGATGAATTTCCTTCTCACAGCTGTATGTCCCTTACGGCTGAATCTGCAACCTTAAAACTGTAATTAAAAGAGGGAAAACGGCAGTGAGCGTTATGGAGACCGCGTGTACACAGATTGCAGGAACAGACTGATGGGACACCGTCGATGTGCAGGCTTTGATACCGAGCCCGTGATTGACAAGATCTATTAAAATAGATTACTCATACGCGTAAACCTGACAGAGCTCCGATGCAGGCAATGTGACCTCCATTCACCGGACGTATTATTACATCATCAAATTTTAGATGTTACAGTGGGAACATAATTGTCGGCAACATTTGGTTATTGGTCTGTTTTTCTTCATTATTCCTCATAAGTGCAGAGATCGCAGGCTCTATTCCTAACAGCATGATTGCACCATAATTGCAGGACCATAATTACATGGGGAGGGCCCACAAGCTCCCCAAAGATTTGGAATAAGACGAGCGGATCTGGGTGCACCAGCTGGTGTTTTACGGTAACTGAACTTGCACGACCCCAACCGCATCTCCAAAAGGTTCCACTTGTCCACAGCTTCGGTGAACACTCATTTCCAATTCTGCAGACTATTCACCGCTAATGCATGGCTAAAGCATGTATGCGGAGCGCAGGAAGTCGCGCACGAAGACTGCAAAATAGCGACCCTTGTGTTCCTCATCCAACTTTCCACTGTAATGTTAAAATGAGACATTTTTAGATACAGCAAAGATCCTTCTTAACGGGAGGTAATCGGGATGTGTTGGTGTCTCCATGTCCAAGAAAAACACCAGCCACTGCTGGTGGGTCAAACATCCGTAACAAGTCCTTAACGTGGCTTTTTGAGACACACAGAGGTGCAGCTAAAATAGCTAACCTATATATGCATGTAATGCACAGAGGAATACATTTATGTCATATTTACTCTACGACCGGAAACTATAGTGATTTCACCTGCTTATTCACATTTAAGATGGCCAGGATTTCCTCCATTTTCATTGGTCCACACAGACATTAGCGTTTTGACCAGTGAAGTGCAGCCTATGTACCATCAAAAGAATTAATTATATCTATGCCTAAACCTTTCCCATTAATCATCCTGCCCCTAATCGCTTTACAGGCAGCCCGACAGGCTGAGCTCCCCCACCAACAAACAAGAAAATGGGAGGGAAATAAAAATAGAGACGGCTACAGATTACAAGGCCCCACGTTCACAGGTGGTCGCGCGTTACGGCCGACTTTTAATAGAGCGAAGCTTCGCTCCCGAGGCGCGCGGCCGTGGTGACAGCGCGGTGACGTTTCCATGACGACAGACGCGGGGAAAGGCGCCATCGGGAAACGGGATTCAGTCGCCGCGGCTTCCTCAAGGACACTGAGAGGTCGTGTGTGTTCAGGCTCATTTATACACTAGCAGACAGCACTGTGGTGTGCTTTAATTGCCCCGCGCACGCGACTGGCTGTGTAAATCCCTGCACTATTCACACGGCCAATAATTCCCGCTTATAGTAGTGGGAATAGTAGTGATTCACTTGTGATCATTTTCGCTGCTGATCCTTTAGCGAGCTGCCAGCAGACATTATCATCCGACGCACGACTTTAATGGCGGTCAGTAACTGGGGCACAGCATGCGGGCTGATAAATGACGTTTGACACCGTGCGAAGGTGTGTCCAGCAGCTGTAACACCGACGTTTGACGCCGTGCGAAGGTGTGTCCAGCAGCTGTAACACCGACGTTTGACGCCGTGCGAAGGTGTGTCCAGCGGCTGTAACACCGACGGGCATTCCAGGCAATGGGCTATTTTGATGAACTCCGGAACACATCACTGGAGAATATTTGTAATGCAATATTTTAGAAAATCCCATAGATTAGGTGGTAACCCTGTCCCTGGGTCACACACGTAGTCCCACATCCCCCCCCCCAGGGACGTGGACAAAATCTGGGTCTCGTCGTGCAGCTAATAGAGGAGCCAAAGGAGCCCACAGAGAAGCCCCACCCCCCAAATGCTTACACCACACGTAAAACAGGAAGTGCTCCTCCGCGCCATCAAAGGATGACTGATCGTTCTCACCTGCCTGCGGATAAGTGAGCGAGCCGACCTAAAAATATCACGCGGCAGCCATCACCCTCCGCCACGACAAAGAGGATAAATAAACACCAGCACTGTTACTGCTGCTTCTGAAGTTTTATTTCTTTAAAAAAAAGAAGGCCGCAGGAGACTGGAGCAGCCCAGCAAAGTAGGCTAATAAAGAGGAGAAACGCCAGGAGATTCTCGGGGGCCCAGAAGCAGTGCAGCGCCGGCAGGCAGCGGTGCCTTCATAGTGCTCACGACACTCAATTTGAGGAACGCGCTCACGCCTTCCTCAGAGGAATTCTGCCACGAGGCTCGATCCATTACCACGACCCCCATCATCAGAAACATCCGAGACACCCCCCCCCCCAGCCAGCCACGCCTCTCAAACAGGGCCGGCTTTGTCCTTGACGGAGCGCTACTACAGCCGTGTGAGTCAGAATCCTAATGCGAAGCTCCAGGCGTGACACACGTCAGATCTACCAAGGCAGAATGACAAACACGCCGGGATGTGCGGCATCTCTGAGCCGCAGAGATGTCCGACAACATCAAGCAGCTGGGTAACACGGATGGCAATTCAGAAAGCCATGAATTTGCTAATAAAATTCTTTGGCCAGCAGGAGGCGTAGTGATCAAAATACCAATATAATGCAAGATGAAGACCAGCTAAAAATATGCTGTTCTAGCCCATGAGAAAGGCACCTTTATTCCACCTGTAAGAAGAACTTAAACCACACTGGATTTTGATAGAAACCTACTGGGTGACCGTAGGTCGTAGACGTAGGAAAGGGCGTACACACGTTACAGAGGCGGCACCACCTGAAGTGACTGTGTCTAACAGGTTTCA
>JAODKM010000043.1:16826780-16839968 GCA_026780845.1 Petrocephalus sullivani
TTCTCCCCAAGCGAGCTTGATGGGCCGAATGGCCTCCTCTCGTTTGTATATTTCTTATGTTCTTATGTTCTTAAGTCTATGAAAATATGACTCGGATATCATAAAGCTTTGACATACTAGTAGCCTTAATGTACCTACCTAGTTCATATTGAACACCATTACCCACAATCCCTCGCTCGCATCATCAAGCCTCATCGGCCAATCCATTTCATTCTGAAGACATCCAAAAACGCTGGCTGCGTGTTAATCACTTTAATGCTGGATTACATCACTACAACTAAACATTAAAGAGAGTCTACCCTGCAACAAAACCTCAGATGGGCACCATGACAGCCTGGGGTGGATGAGAAGGTGCAGAGGGCCCCTGGGGAAGGCACTCAGCCCCAGCCATCACAGAGTAGCTAAGGCCCAGCCGGCGAGGCCTAGACCCAATGGCCCCGCCTCTCCTACCAGGGCCTGAGCAAAGGGCTGGCAGCAACCGGTTCACACGCCAGTCCCATGAATCATTTGTTCGCTCAGAAATGTAAATCACCAGCTGTCCTTATCGGCATCTCCCAGCGACGGTGGAGCGAGATAATGCTCGTGCCCGCCAGCCGCGCCCAATGCCCGCCAGCCGTGCCCATCCTTCCAAGCGGCAGGCTAAGGACTGCTTGCTGGGAGCCCTAAAAATCCTTTTATTTGTAATGGTCCAGACTAAAACCAGTCCAAAAGATATCAAGCTCTGTGAACTGGTGGTCTCTAAATTGCCCGCAGTGTGTATGCTTATGGACTCCGTGATGGGCCGGCATCCCAGCCAGAGTGTTCTCCTGCCTCGTGGCCTGTCATTCCACGTAACCCTGCACTGGGTTTGAAGCTGGATGGATGAAGGACAGTCAGATGGACGACAAAGAATCTCAGACTAATAAAATCCTGGAGAATAAAAATATGCGTAACGACATTCGTTGAATTGCAAATGCAGGTGCATCTCTCGGGTAATGTACCGAGGAACAGGAAGCAAGAGCGGAGGCGATAATGGGCGAGGTACCTCCAGAGGTAACAGACCTTCTCAGGTGTTTCAGACCTTCTCAGCTTCATGGCAGGTGCGCCATAGATGAACCTTTCAGCAACAAACAGTGGATGATGGGATGGACACACGCAGGCAGGCAGACAGACAAAGTGTGACAGGTACAGTGAAACAGCAGGGGGTAGGAGGGTGGTGGGGGGGGGCAAAGAGAAGCTCCTTGATGTTTATTTTCCAGCAGCTGTTCGCGGAGGCTGGAAGTTTGCTGCTCCTGTGAGCATCTGTCGGCACAAACTGATTACCCATGAGCCCCCCCACCACCCCCAACCCCCCCCGCCCCCTGGCACCCGACGGGACCTGCCGCACCAGACAAATCGCATCTGCTGCTTTGATTAAAGGCTGAGCAAGTAGGACCACGCAGTCCGAGCTGGCTGGGGAGGGTGGGGGGGGGGGGCAGCGCCGTTGTCTCTTGAGAGGAGAATTTCATAATCAGTGCGGCATGACATCCAGTAACATGAAGAACTTCAAAAGTATAAAACTGCTCCAGGACACTGGCACCAAAACAGAACGGATGGATCTACATGCATATGGGGTCGGGTGACACGGCGCATACAAAACACACAAGACATAAAATAAAAAGAGCGCCCCCTGTTGGAACCTAGAGATCAGGGCTCCCCGTCTACGCCTCTGGTCCCAAGGCTGGAACGCCGAGGATCTGCGCGCTTAAGAAGACTTCTGGCCACTAATGACACTGCTGAGAAATTCTACAAAATTCTACCAAGTCCCCCCCGAACCTCTGCGGAGACTGAACGATGACAAAGACATGGAGTGGCGTGATGTATGTAGGTGGGAAATCGATGGGGGTGTGAGAGGAGCCCGCTGCAGGGTGAAGCGGGACACAGGCGTGCCCCCCCCCCCCGAAAGTGCCTTTCGGCTTTAATTCCCCGCAGTTTATCCCTCACCAGCCCCTCGTAAATGAAACTAAGCACATTACTTTAAGGGCAATTATCCAGTTTAAGTGTACGCACCGACGACAGTGTGGGACGTGTGCCATGGTGACGGAGGCGGTGTGCCGGGGGGGAGAGGGCTTCTGCGTCAACCCTGCGCAAAGTCACTGAACTCCCAGTATTCCAGGAGGGTTGGGGGCCTTGCCCTATGAAGGCGAATCACAGTAAAGAGACTATTAAAGATTATTTAGAGAGGGACATGGGATGTTTCTCAATATGTGTACTTGACCGTACTTCTCATGTAGCTGTTTTATGTCACGTGCCACTGCTGAAGACCAGTTCCGGTACCAAGAGCAGAAGCAGAGAGGATGGTGAAACCCCCCTGGATGTCTATGCTGGTCTGCTCCAAATAATTAAAGATGAGTCGCTGTATCTTCGCCAAACGAGACCAGTCCCACGAGTCACTGCACCCCAAGTTCGTTTTTTCTCAGCAAGACTGATCTCTGCATTCTTGGTATTGAGAAACACCCTAAAATGAGCGCCCTGGGACGATGCTGAGTCACAGTACTGAATGGAGTTGGGCTGGATGTGCTCATGGTAAGCTCTCAATACGACCGAAACCCCAAAGATCACTGCTGACTTCAGCTGAAGCCCAAATCACCCTCATACCAATAGCTACATCAGTGACCATTACAGCTCTATCAGATGGTCCGCCAACATGGACGACATCATCAGGGAACATAAACATGCATAGTTAAGGACGCTCAGCCTCTACAAGCTTCTCCTAATCAGATTCTACACATCTATCCCATCATCTCCAATTATTCCGGGACGGCCGCATGGACAACAGGACTCAAGTGTGTTAGCTGAGGCCTGGCAGACAATTGGCACTGAGCCGCCCTCCCCGCACTCGACCTCCACCCCACCACCAGACGGCTGAGCAGGATTACCCCCACCACCCCCCACCCCACACCCTGAGCGCAACCTGTTCCAGCTTCTCAGGCATCTCCGATCCTCAAGGTCGATCACCTCCCGTTACAAGAACAGCTTCTTCCCAGCGGCTGTCAGGACACTGAAGCCCTCCGGTGTCCCTGCCCCTCCCTCCCCGCGCTCCGTACGGCACTCAGGCAGATGCACACCTCCCCCAGCACCCAACAGCACAGAGTAATTCCTCCTTATTCCTTTTACTGTCCCGCTGCCTTAACTAGACCCTGAGAGGAAGACGGGGAAGACGTGACCCAGACTGATGGCCGTGTTCTGGGAAACACAGACACAGACGTGTGTGAGAGGGACGCCACCGCCAGGGACGTGCTCTGCTCGCCCCGGTCCCATCTTTAATCCTCGCCGCGTCCTAAAACCGCCGAGGCCTTTGAAATAACTGACGCGAGTGCGAGAGGGGAGCTTATTGAATGCCATCTATCCCGCGCTGTAATTAAAGCTGCTGTCCCTGACCCCAGCATCCCCTGCTGGGAGAGCACAGCGCGTCCGAGGTCCCCTGCTGTCTGAAACAAACCCACTGGGAACCAACCCTCCCCCCATACTTCAACATGATAATTTGTCGTCATGTGACAGCTGGCAGGGGCTCTCTGAGGGACCCCTCAGCCCAAAAAGGGCCGACGTGCAGGGGGCGATGCTGCCGGAATCCAGGCACCGGTCTGGATTATGGCGTTACTGTGATTGGCTGAGAAATCACACAAAAGGGGACAGCGAATTAGCAAGCTGGAATGTGACATGGGAATATATCAGCAGAATCTGTGTGTGAGCAGTGCCCTTATTATGAGATAAACATGAGGAATCAGCTGTACAATCGGGTCATTCATATTCAGATATATTCACACAATGTACTGCAGCATGCACCGTTTAAAATGCCTTTTCTGATACCTGACACAAAAAAGAACAACAACAGGGTGTACAACAGAGTTTTAAAAGGCACCTAACTTCATGACAGGAACTTAAGAGGGAACTGAATAATTCATCGTTATTTCGTTTTGCCACTTTTAAGACAGAAGTAAAGAGAGAGAGAGAATGAGTGAGGGACCGTTTAACAACCAGAGTCTCCAGGCATAAGGCTGAGAGTTTATGGCGTCCCATCGGGGGGGCCTTCAGCGCGGTGAGAACAACAAGCAAGGCAAGCCGCAGCGCTCCGCCGATAAGGGCTCCAAGGCCATGGCGGTCATGGGCCAGAGTAATCTCAGTGAGCATCTCCCACGACCACGGTCACAAACGTGCCGAGTAACAGGGTGCAGGGTAAGACGGTGCAGGGAGACGACCCGCAAAAGGAAGTGATTTTGCTGCTCGTCTCCACACCATGAGCCTTAAACAGCTCAAACCGACACCTACATGTTATGCCTGTAAACACGCAACATGCGACCTTTAACCGTAATCTCCTTTCACGCGGCTTTGGTATGTAGCGCGGCGTAAGCTTAAATCCCCAATCACCGACCAGGCACTCTCGGCCAAGCCCTGCGGCGCAGTGTCCAGGTCCCACCGCATTAAATGCGATTTAGCCATTTGGGCAAACCCTGGTGAGAGGCGATGGCATTTTAACGGGGGAAGAGGCGCCGGGGACGCAAGGACGGCCGTAAATCTGAAGCCTTTTGGAAGAAGGAAAGCAATCAAAAAAAAAATAACGGGGAGACATTATGTATGACTGTCGTAAACACAAACTATAAAACGGCTCTCAGATGGTATTGCTCGAGCTCCAAGGCCGACAGCACATCCCACAGCAAACAGATCAACAGCAGCCAGGGACCAGGGGCCAGGGAACGCAAGACCCCCGCTCCACAAACGGGAATCTCCGGAGATACAGATATACACACAGATAGATGAAGAAGATAAAGATGCATAGATCCAGAGGCGTAGATATATACAGATGAATAGACAGTCATAGATACATAGATATAGAAATATGCATAGATCACCACCACTCAAGGACTGATTAAGCAGCAAAGACAGAATGTGGTGAGAGAACTGCTCCAAGGAGGCAAGCAGAGGGGAGCCTGAGGTCTCCGGGGCCGGGGCGTCAGCATGGAGAGCCTAACGAGCCGCCGTTATGCTAACGAGGGAACGGCTCACCGGGGACGCCTTGATTAACGCGCTTTACGAAGGATGGCCGCCAGCGGCCCTCGGCAGGGTAAATGTGAAAACGCCAGGCCGTTACCGCGGGACAATTGCGCCGGGGTGATTCTCGCACGACAGGCAATTAAGCATCTTTGCCCCTGGAGAGAGAATAGAGTGAGAGAGAATTCCGCAGCTACTCAGCCAGGGCTGGGAACTGGCACAGAGCTGGGCCGTCAGCAGGACGGGAGCAGGGCACCAGCGATGGCCCATTTCAGCAAAACTTTTATATAGTGCCTTTCCCAGCTGGGCTGACCCTAAGCCCCTCACAAATGATTCAGCAAAATGCGAATGTTTAACGGCGCCAAGGACAGACATAAGAGGTGAGAATGGGATACAAGGGCCAGCGTAGTTACCCGGGGGTGGCTGAGAATGGGGGCTACTTCCCGGCCAGCTGGGGGCACTCCACAGGCCGTGGCAGCCACTGGTCTCACCCAGCCGCGCCCCCCTTGGCATTCCGCATTCTGCCGGCGCGCACCCTGATGACTGCCGCCTGCCCCCCCCGCCCCCAGCAGCAGATCAATCCATGCTCTTAATCCCAGTCTGTCAGGCGGCTCTTCGGGGGAGTCACATTGCCAGGTTTGGGGGGGTCATTAAAAGGAGAAGTGCCGGTCCTCAGGGATCCCCCCCGGAACTTCACAGACAGCTGCACACTAACTCTTACTCACCCAGCGCCCCCTCCCACCAGAATCCACCTGTATTACTAAATAAATGTGTTGGTTTCTTGCCACCAGGGTCCGGGGCAGTAAACACACCCCCCACGATGCCACACAGGACGACGAGGCATTGACAGCTCTGCCATACGGCAGTCAGGCTGCTATTTTCCAAGTCGAGTGGGGGGGTCATTTATTCAGTCCCACGGCTTCTCCTTGCCTCGGGTCTGTTGCTCACGTTGGCCGGCCTCCCTCCGCGAGAGCAGGTGTCGCCCCACCGGGGACCAGGGGCCCGGAACCGGAGCGATCGGCAAATTCTCACGTCCTCAGTGAGGCCTGTGAAAGGCAGCGGGTGGGGGGGGTGCAGATCTAACCGCACCTCAGCCGATAAGGAGATGAAAGGCACCCCTGCGAAAGGCCCCGGGGCGGCCAGAGAGGCGCGCCCGCAGATCTGCGGCCGACCAGATAAAGTGGCGAATTCCACAGCCAAATCCTCGGCTGGGAAAAGGACGCGGAGCTCGCAGCTTCATCTTTTTGTTTTTTCTTTTTCTTCAGGAAGTAGCTGGAGAGCTGGAAGCCAGCAAGTGAGTCACTCGCACCTGCGCCGAGGCGATAATCAGCCGTGTTACAGGTGCAAATCACGTCCGCCGGGAGCCCTCGGCAGTAGGCGTGGCCAAGCGACTCGCACCTGTGCGGGGGATTCCGGGGGAGCCAGCCAGAGTTAATCAAAATGGCAGCAGGGGAGGGGGGAATTCCTTAAAGAGGCGGAATATGCGAGAATGAGAGAAATCCCTGCATGACTAGCAGACAAGCAGGGTAGGCGCAAGGGATTATGGGTAATCCACTCCCAGGTCATCAACACCAACCACACAGATTGAAAAACCAATATTAAAAGTTATTAACAAATCAGATAGGGAGCTCTGAAAAGACTGATGGCTGTCTGCCCGCCACCTCACACTGGTACCGTAATTCCTCCCAGTAACCCACCCCATGTGGTGACCCACTTGAAGACAGGATATCGCCGTGACGCTTCTGGCAACAGTCGGTTAAGTGTGACAGACACACACTGAGACCGGGAGAGACTGCCAGTACGGAGGCAGGCATCCGATCCTCTGTGACTCCCAGGTGCCGGGAGTTGGATCAGAGGGCAGGTCACGGCTGACATTCCTGGCCAACCTTCTGTGTCGGAACCCCCAGCAGCACGGCACGTTCCCGGGCTTGGCCCCTCATCCGATAACCAGATTAATCATGCGAAAATCAAACTGGATGCGAATAAATAAAATCTCTGCCACCAATTATAACTTCTCACACACAGAGCCCACAATAGAGGCCTGGGGGGCAAATTAGATTTCAGTACAGCAGTCAAGCCAGAACCGAGAAGCAGCTCCGAGGTGTGCGATAAATTACGATGTTTAGAAGCAATTTGTGGGGAAGCTTCCAGAAACTAAAGATTGGAGGAAAAAAAAAAACAGGTGTATCAATGCCAAAGAAGACGATTAGGAGAGGCCAGCCTTTACCAAAACACAGCGGGTTAAGGTCACAACCAATTCCCATGCACAGGCCACAATGCCTTCCCCACTGCCCCACCTGCTGTCCCGATAAAGGCATTCAGGTTAAAGGCTCAGGATAGCGACTGCAGGGCTGACAGGCTGGAGGTTTTCCTCAACTCTCATCCCGCTGAGCCTTGATTAATTAGCCCTGGCGGAGATAAATTCAGATTCATGCCGATGATGAAAACACTAGCGAGTGATGGAGCGATGCGTGCCAAACGAACAACGGTGTAAAAAAGTACGGAGCATCGTGAAAAATAAAGGCCGAGGGATTTCCCAATAGGGAATAATGTTCCCATCGTTACAGGAGACGAAGAAATCGTTGGCGCAGACACCGAACAATCCTGACAAATTTGTGTAGCTTTGTTTACATGCCGACGAGAATGAAATATAACACAAAAACACAGCAGCGCCCCCCCGCTAACGGCACATTAGCAGGAGGAAACGTGCAAACGTGACAGAAATAAAGAGCAACGTAGAAGTATTCTGTGGAAATGTACAGGTGGGAGTTCAGCGAGAACAAGAAGCGGGACACCTTCTGGCCCCCCAAGGGTCCGGACGACTCACCCCAGGCTTAGACGGATTTAAGTGGTACTCGAGATGTTGGGAGAAGGATAGCAGAAGGCACTCGCAGCAGCAGCGATCGATTTGCTCATGCAGACAGCAGAAAGAGGACTAAGGGAAAGGCAGCGCAGAAGGTATTTAGGAAAATAAAACGCCCAACATTTACGTCTGCCCATCGACACTCGGGCACCACTAAAAAGTCGTCTTATTAAGGCCCGTCGGAAGGAGCGGGATGAGTTGCAGCACATTTACATCTCGTAAGATTCCACGGGGCCGATCTGCAGGAGGAATCGCCTTGGCGACGGAGGCGGCGTTGCTTATTCACGGACGGGTGCGCCGCTCGCAAAGTCAAACGAGACACCGGAGTTTGGGGCCGGAGTTTATTTCCAGGTTGTCTGCTCGAGAATAGTGGCTTACATGCATCTTATCTGACAGGCCAGAAAGTGGGAGTTGGGGCGGGCAGGAGGGAAGGGGAGGGTGGAAGGTGCACAAGACGGAGACAGATAAACAAACACCCCCCCCGCCAACCTGAAGCGGGTGGCGCCGGGCAACATGATTCCTCTGTGGAAGCCGGCACAGGCTGGATGCTCCTTTGTAAGGGGGGCCCATGGGGAGCAGTAAGTGAGCGCAGGTGGAGCGTTTCATGTGACAGATCCTGCCCACCCAGCAACGTCCCAGGGCTGCTCACCAGAAGCAAACGCCTCCAGTGCACAAACACGACAGGGGAACCATCACCAAATGGGGCGGAACGAAAACACACTTTCCCCCATTTATTAGTCAGCGATTTCCCCCAACAGCCTCCCCCCACCCCTCTGTTTATTCAGTTTAAGTACCACACTCAGAAGCCCTCCTGGGATCTGAACCAACAGCCCTCACTTTCACCTCTTGACTTTTCCCCCCCATCAGAAGGGAATCTCCCAAAACGCACACAGGGGAGTGGAAACATGAAACACAGCCTTGTGGAGGGAGGAGGGGTCCAGGCATGAGAGATCAGCCGGGTGGCCTGTAGGTGAGCTGCTATGCCATTGTCACCTGACCCGCATGGGGCCTGTGCTCTCTACCACTCATCCTTAGCCCACCCCCCAAACTTCAAGAGCCTCTGAAAAACAGAGATAAAAATAAAATAAAGCTTTACAAACAGCTGTACCCAGAGCAAAGCTGGACCCCGGGGGCCATGAGCACCACTGTCAACGAATCAGAAGCTTCTTGCCGCTCTGGGAGCCCGCCCAGCTGCCCTGATTGGCTCTAAAGGCCCAATCGAATGTCAGTATTTCAATCCCATTTTGCTTTGTACATGGTGATCTGTGATGTGAACAGGAGGGAAAAGGAGATGACTTTTTACACTACTGACACTGAGTCTGAACGTGAACGGCCAAGGTCCCTGGCAGGAACATTCAGCAGGACACAATCTCAGAACAGAACGAGAAGGCTTCTCACCAAGAGTCAGATGCAGGAATATGGTCCTCCTGAATAATTTAAAATTACATTTTTTAAAATTTAAAAGTCTTTTGCACGACTGCGTGTTAAGAGTCCTTTAAGGCGCTTGGTAGAAAATTGCACTTTAAAAAAAATAATAAAAAGCAAAACAAATCGTGGAACCATAGTCTCATTGTTTCGTTTCCGTCAGGACGATGTTGGCTGTGACGAACACCAGGCAGGAAGCCGCCCACAGGAGCACGAAGCCCACCCAGAAGGTGTGCCGGAAGGGCGAGCGGTGCTTGTTGACGGCCTCGCGGCCCAGAACGGGCTGCAGGTGGCGCCGGCTGAGCAGCACGAGGCAGGCCGGGATGATGTACTGGATGCCAGTGCCAGCGTACGCACCCGTGATGCCCACCAGAGACTCCAGGTCGTGGGTGCAGAAGGCCACGATGACGGGTGGCGCCAGAGTGATGAGGGGGAAGACCACGCGGTCCACCACCCAGGGGTAGGTGCCCCCCTCGCGGTGGAACAGCGTCTTCCAGTTGTTCCGCAGCGTGACAGCAATGATGGGGAAGTTGGTGCTGATGGTGAAGACGGGGAAGAGACCCAGGAAGTAGCGCAGCGGCGCCATCAGCTGGCAGTCATCGGTGAAGCTCAGCGTGTACATGTCGCGCAGCTGGGGGCCGTCGAAGCAGAAGATGGCCGTGAAGGAGAGCAGGCCGTAGAAGGCCAGGATGAGGGAGTAGTCGGTGAGCAGCAGCGGCCCCAGGCGGCGCTTGTCCGAGATGGGCGTCACCAGCGACGGCAGCGAGTGCTGGCACATGAAGGAGTAGACGCAGACGCCGAAGAGGTTGGGCACGCCCGAGAGCTGGGCGGCCGGAGGGTGGCCCTCGCCGCTGCCCTTCCCGATGCGGATCAGGGCCAGGATGATCATGGTGGAGAATGCTGAAAGGCACCAGGGGGGTTAGATTTAAGGGGGGGGGGGGGGGCTACGAGCAGAGGAATGCATGAATGAAAAGATATGGGCGGGTGTAGGAAAACATAAACAAATAAGAGGGAGACAGAGTAGGGGCCAGAGGATGGGGGACTCATGTGGAGGAAATTAAGGGCACCAATTCTAGCCCCACACCTTAAAGGTAACATCCCACGTTTGCCGGAGCGGGGCGGTTTCTCCATCACGTCAGAACGCCTGGGACAGTGACACCAGGAAGCATCAGTGCTACACATGGCCAAAAGCGGAGGTCCCCGTTGGCCCCCGATTCAGGGGCACCCCCGACACAGCAAGGTGCAGCACATGCCCGTGAGGTCAGCCACGCCAACGAGGCTGCTGCTCAACAACCATGACTGGGTGGGCAAGATTCTCTACCAGGTACAAGAAAACAGGCACACACACAGAGCCAGAGAGACAGTGACACACACACACACACACAGAGCCAGAGAGACAGTGACACACACACACACACACACACACACAGAGCCAGAGAAACAGTGACACACACACACACAGCGAAAGAAACAGTGACACACACACACAGCCAGAGAGGCAGTGACACACACACAGAGCCAGAGAAACACACACAGCCAGAGAGACAGTGACACACACACACACACAGCCAGAGAAACAGTGACACACACACAGAGCCAGAGAAACACACACAGCCAGAGAGACAGTGACACACACACACACAGCCAGAGAGGCAGTGACACACACAGAGACACACAAACAGCCACTGTCAGAACATTCATGGAGGATCCAGTCATCAGTGACTGTGGAGCTCATTAACATACACCTGCTGATAATCCTCTGTGAATCACAAGGTTGGGGGGGGCTGGGTGTGTCCCCCACACGCACGACTCCTGTTCCTCCTTGGCTGATTGCACCTGTGACCTTGCAACAATCGTCTCTCCTAGGACTGGGGGGGAAGCAGCCAGATACATCTGTACATTTCTGCAGGGCTGCTCTATAAATACCCCTGGGGGCGGGCAGTGTCTTGATGCACACCAGCAAACGGGCCGGGGCAGAGCGGCCGCCACACCATTCGGGGGGGGGAGGTCAGTGCAAGGTCGTGGCCACTAGCGCCATGCCACCTGCTGCATTATCACTTATGCGGTGAGATTCACATCCGCCGAGTCCGACAATGTGATTAGCAAAGGTGTCACCCCAGCGGCCGGCCAACCCCGGCGGGCTTCCGTGATGCTTGGAAGGAATGCTGAAATTCCTTCTAAGACACCGAGTCTCTGTCAAGGGGCACCCATCAAAACACAAGCAACTACAAACTGGTCGGCTGACGCTGGTGCCCCTTAGAGGCTGGCACCATGGGAAAACGGGCACTTTGCCCTCGCCTGAATCAGAAACCGACTCGGAAGATAGAGGGTGGCACCAAGCCTCAGAGTGCATCACTCTTGCCTGACACCAGCAGGACTGGGAGGAGCTTGAATCCTACATCTGACCAGTGTGTGTAGAGTCTGCATGCCCAAATGTCCTACTGAGTGCCCGCGCTGCCTGGCGTGGGCTCCTGGCTCCTCCATACCACATAAATGGTTACTAGCTACATGGATGTACATCCTAGAGAAGCAAAAGAGAATTTACTCATTTATAAACCCTTTCAGGGTTACGGTTTCTTGTTCCAGATAGAATCGTTGTTAAGACTATATAGGTCCTCAAAGGAGCTTTGTGACCGTCGCGGGCGGTTCTGTCCTCTTAGCAGCACAGAATGCAAGCTGAAGGTCATGGTGAGCTTCGTTAGACTCCCGCGTCAAAGGGAAGTGTAATTTCTCTTTCTGACCCTTGGACAACAGTGACCAGTGAGAGGAATTACAACACCTTTTTCAGATCTTCTGTTCTAACCCAACCCTGGTTAAACGCAACAAGAACCAACAAGGTAAGATAATAACAGATTTACACCAATCAGGGACTGAGAGGGCGGAAACCCTGCCCACCAAGGGTTCGGAATCTCCCAATGTCTCACTAAAGAGAAGCCCGCCTTTAACAGCCCTTGGTAGCCCTACGCTTAGACGTGCAGTAAGAAATGCAGCAAGTTGCTGCTAAAAGTCAGGGTGGAGGGGTGCTTATTCATTCCTGTCCCTAAACGCAAAAACCCGAGAGAATGTTTTCTGTTTCATTAATATTAACGAAGGCACTTTGTACTAATTATTAAACAACTGGGCTCTGATTAAGGCACACAACATGACAGCAGGAAGCCTTTCGATACATGACAATTTAAATGAGTTTTTTTTTTTTAAAGGCTGAAACCAGAAACAGAGTAAACAAACAGTACATTCTTCTGCCAGAAAACAACCCCCCACCCGCCGATGTCACATCACTGTCAGAAGTGATTGGCTGGCCAGCAGGTGCCTACTCAACCTGTGGGGGGCGCTCATAAAGCCGGCATAGCCTTGTCTTCAGTGCTTATGGTCCGTGCAGCTGTCGGGACTCATACTGGGACATAAGCCATCATCTCATCTCCCCCTTCTACCTTCCTCCATGTCATTTTGCACGGCTGGGTCACCTAACACCTGGCAGGGGACGCCCTGGACAGCACGCTCCCTGCCAGCTGCTTCATGGGATGGGCTCAGGGTCCAGGTGGGGGGGGGGGGGGCAGCTGTTCTACATCACACCTCAAAAACACAGCAAAAGGAGAACGTGAACCAATAAAAGGCCCCCAAGAGTCAAAGAAAGGTGGAACAAGAAGCCCTCATTCAAAGGTAAAACAGCATCGCCCGCCTCACTCCAAGGTAAAACAGCATCGCCCGCCTCACTCAAAGGTAAAACAGCATCGCCCGCCTCACTCCAAGGTAAAGCAGCATCGCCCGCCTCACTCAAAGGTAAAACAGCATCGCCCGCCTCACTCCAAGGTAAAGCAGCATCGCCCGCCTCACTCAAAGGTAAAACAGCATCGCCCGCCTCACTCCAAGGTAAAGCAGCATCGCCCGCCTCA
>JAODKM010000043.1:16893487-16907025 GCA_026780845.1 Petrocephalus sullivani
CTTCCCTTTACTATTCTACCAACTCCTCAACTTTTCCCAAAACCCCCCTACCCTTCCTTTTTTTTTTTTTCCCCCCCCCCCCCCCCCCCCGATACCAAATAGGGATATCTGTATTCAAATGGTAATGCTTCGAGAATCCAAACAGTCGGATTATCCGCACACACTTCTCTTCATGTCTGCAGTTGTTGAGCTGGGGAGGGTGGCAGAGTGGTATGAATTTGCTCATATGCCATTTACTCATTCCCATGGATGTGCTCCTTAACCTCTCTGCCCCCTGCTGGCCAGTGGTTTGTTTGTCACTGAGGAAGGGAAATGGGAGGGTTGACGCATCTGTTTAGACATGGTCTCCTTGTCAGTGTTGGTGTACAAATGAAAGCTGGCTTATCTGAACAGAATGGGTGTCATGTAGGTTGTCAGTTGTGGATTTGCTTGTTTGAAAGATTCCAAGTTCATTTCTCTTCTGTGGTCTCCACCTCCCTCTTATCTGCAGGAGTGTATACCAGAAGTAGTGAAGGAGACTCTCTCAGCATCATCGACGATCCTGGAGAGTGAACCTCCTTCACTGGAGAAGGAGATCATTCCAGAACCAGTGAAGCCTGCTCTCCAAGAGAACTTTGCACCTGCTCCTAAGCCGGAACCTGTTTCTGAAGCAGCTTCTGAACCTGAATCTGTCCCAGAAGCAATTGCTGAGCCAGAACCTGGTGCTGAAGTGGTACTTAAACCAGAAATTGTTCCTGAAGTTGCCTTTGCGGCAGTTCCTGAACGAGTATCTATTCTAGAAGCCACCCCTATGACGGCTTCTGAACCAGCATCAATCCCTGAGACAGCTCCTGAATCGGAATCAGTCCTTGAGGCCACCCATACGGCAACCCCTGAACCAGTGTCAATCCCAGAGGCCACCCCTGCGGCACAGCCTGAACCAGCATCAATCCCCCATGCCACCCCCATGACAGCCCATGAACCAGCATCAATCCCCAAGTCAGTCCATGAATTGGCATCAATCCCCGAGGCCACCCCTGCGGCAGCCACTGAACTAGCATCAATCCCAGAGGCAGCCCCTGAACCAGTGTCAATCCCCAGTACCATCCCTACGGCAGCCCCTGAACCAGCGTCAATCCCAGAGGCCACCCCTGCGGCACAGCCTGAACCAGCATCAATCCCCCATGCCACCCCCATGACAGCCCACGAACCAGCATCAATCCCCAAGTCAGTCCATGAATTGGCATCAATCCCCGAGGCCACCCCTGCGGCAGCCACTGAACTAGCATCAATCCCAGAGGCAGCCCCTGAACCAGTGTCAATCCCAGAGGCCACCCCTACGGCAGCCCCTGAACCAGCGTCAATCCCAGAGGCCACCCCTACGCCACCCCCTGAACCAGCGTCAATCCCAGAGGCCACCCCTACGCCAGCCCCTGAACAAATATCTAACCCTGGGGCCAGCTCCAAAGTGGCTTCTGAACCAGAATCTGATCCTAAGGCTTCCCCTTCTGATGCAGTGCCCAAACCTATTCTCAACCCCTTGTCCAACACCACAGCATCAATCTCAGAGCAGGTTCCAGAATCTGCTCCTGTAATGAGTTCTCTGGAGGACGTCCTGCAGATGACTGCAGAGCCTGGCCCAGTGAACCAGGAGCACAGAGGTAGGTGACCGGATACTCCCGTAGAATAGCAAGTTATTTTGGCTTCAGTTACTTTATATTGATCGATTGGTGTGACCGATGTCAAATCCTAGGAACCTCTCTTCCACAGCTCTGGCTACCCACTGCTATCAAACTGCCTTTTTGACACTGTTGCTCCGCACTCCCACCTCACAGACGCTGCAGTGCCGTCCAGCTCAGACGGTGACAGTGAGCCTCTGAAGTATGTCTCCCGAAAACTGAGAACCGGTCAGCTTGAGAAGCTGATGACCGAGGAAGAGCTGGAGGAAGAGCAGAGGTTAGATATCTCTCTCCCCCCCCCCCCCCGCAAATACCCCAACGGTCTCTTCCATCACTGCAGCCCTACTTGTGTTATCGCAAATGGCTGAACACGGAAATAACTTAACATGGTAATATGATGTAGGGTACAGACCTGCCATTAGGACAGAGTTCCCCAATTCTGTTCCTGAAGGGCCAGTCTGCAAGACAGTTTGCAGATTTCCCAGCTCAAACATGCTTACTAAACCTGGCAATTAGCTGGTGAGTTCGATAACATGTGCCTGAGCAGGGAAGTCTGTAAACTGTGTGGCAGACTGGCCTTCCACGACCGGAGTTGGGGAACACTGGCCTAGGAGGTAATGTGACTGCTGCCAGTTCAGAGTGTCTGGTCACAGATCTAGGCTTTTGATCTGATTCTACCAGCTGCCCTCAGACGCACCTCCGCCGAGACGGTGCTTATTGGCCGAGGCTGACGCAGCTCCCAAAGCAAATGGGAATTGGAGATCCCCTGCCGTGACAACTTTATAAACGGCCACTTTGCCCTTTCAGCAGAACGGCTACGTTGCAGTTCTGTAACGGCAGAGGGCGTGCGATTTAAATGCTTGCAGGGGTCCGACTAGTCCCACAATTCCCGTGTCACATGGACCCCGATGCAGACGGGGGAGATGTGGTCCATTTAACCCTGTAGCCAAACATCAAGTCACAAGACCGGGACACCGGTATACTGATGAAATGGGCGAATTCAGGAATTTAGCTGCACCTTTCACCATGATGATGACCATTAGTATGATTATTGGGATGATCAGGCCAGGAAGGCCAGCCCCTCCAATCCAGACGCATTTTAGCTTTTCTTTGCATATTGAGACTGTTATTGTGACGTGATGCTTGCATTGCCCCCGTTTGTGACTGGGGTCTCGTTCCTGCCTCTGCAATGCGAGGCTAAGGGTGTCTGCATGTTTGGTTTGTGTATGTGCATGTATGTAGGTATGCACTTGCTCATAAAGGGTTTTACTTTGTGGGATAAGTTATAAGACGCATCCCAAGTTTTGCATGGGAGGGGCGAGTTCTTGGTGTTCCTTTGAGCTGTGGATGTCCTAAGCTGCCCGTTTTTAAACCTTTGATACCGAATCGCATTTCCCATTGAGCATATTTACGGCATTTAGCTGATGTCCTTGGTAGACTTTCGCTTTGAGGCGTTCCTTCTAACTGAGCCCAGAAATGGAAGCGAACAAGAGCGAGAAATTTTAACGTAAAAAAAAAAATCTGTCGTAATTGCCAAATATGTGTTTATTATTGCTGTAATATGTAATTGTAATTTGGGTCAAAGGAAACGCAAAAATTTAATTTTCAGCCAGTAAAACTGAATCATCCAGGGAAGACCAAATGCCAGAGGACCCAGCCCTTGAATTCCTTACATGCGTCTCAGAATAGTACTAAAGGATACAACTACTTACTCCTATTTTGAGCAGGATATGTGGTCAGTTAGCGGAGTAAAATCACATGACCGTGCACTATCCCATTATGGGAGTATGGGGCATAAACGCGCATGTGGTGACCACTGTGAAGGTGGCATTCCTGCCCATTTTATTGTTGGGCAACATGACTTTTCTAAACTGCGGATTTAATTTGGCTGCTATGATTCTGTTTCCTCAGACTTCGTCACTTGTCATAAACACTAGTTTATTGTCAAATAATATCTTAAAATGCTAATCTCTAAACAATTTTTTTTTTTTATTCATTTAATGTCTATATACCCTGAGTGATGTCATAGTGCACTAAAATTTATATTAAAATTGTCTTCCCCCGCCCCCCCGAAATTCATTTCTGCTACCGGTTTACTCCTTATCCGGTGTCCCAAATGCTACCCAGTGTAAATAAGACTATAAGTGTAAAAGTTCAGTGCGTCTGAAGCATTTTCCCCCTTTCTGACATGAATAGCGGCTTGGCGACGTGTGATAACACGGAAGAGTCACTAGATGGCGTCTGAGGAGTTTAAATGAGTAGCGACATTTGTGTATTGAATTTTTGACAAGCCAGGCGCTGATATGTTGTAATGAAATGATGAATGCATTTCTCTTTTTTTTAAGTATTTGTTCTGTTGCTGGCTGCTAATTTTCTCTACCAGTCACTGGTTGGACTGTCAGGGGTGCAGCCCCACTTGTGGGCCCCCCCCATGGAAGTAAGGGGAGGATTGGAAGACTTGATCCATTCTTTTATATTATCGAAGCACGTTACACTGCATTGTGAACTGCCGGAGATCTGATGTACCTGGCTGGCAAGTCTCTCGCTCCATTTAGCCAGTAAGGGTCAGACGCTTTGTCGGTCATGATTTCTTGTATGTCTGATTTTGGGTTTGCATAAAACCAGTCTGTTTCCGCAGGGCTGGTGGGACTCGTTAAACAGGCAGGGTCTCGCCTACCTCCACTTACACGTCCCAAATCCCTGCCATCACAGTCAATTGCTGCTCTTCTGAATTGACCTTGGGCTTCCAAACACTGCACGGCTTGTAGCATGAGTATGAGGAAATGGGCGTTTGACTTGCCAGGCAGAATTTAATGCTTGCAGTGGAAACTGTTGGCTTATGTTGCATATAACATGCATTATAATTAACATACGGTGCATCAAAGTTTAGATGCTTGGATTGCAGGGTGTAGTGATGCCTGTGGAATGACTCTTGAAGTAAAATTCCATGTTTGTTCAGTGGATGGGTGTTTGTTTTTCAGAGCGATGGAATAGGCTTACCATCAAGCATTTCTGTGTCGGAGTCCGGCTGAAGGAAGGCGAGCATCACCTCTTTTGGTCGTTGAGTGACTGTATCATTGAGCAAAATAAATGTTTTTTTTTGTTTGTTTTTTCTTTTGAGTATTGGATGGCAGTCCATGGCCCTTTTATTCTTTGACCCCTTGATTATGTGAAAACGTAGCGATGCACGCTGGTTATAAATAAATTTCTTCTGCGCTTTGGTTTCTTGGCCTACTTTTCGTCAAACGGATTAAAAGAATCCAGACGCAAATTCAGTTGATTCACCCTCGATGTGGCTTATGTCTAATTAGTAGCAAAATGTTATATTGTTCTGCCCCCAATCAGTGAGGACGAAGTTATGAGTTTCGTCACAGAACTGGTGGTGATGTCGCCACTGGCCGCGTTAATCACTGTCAGGTATCTTCCACTTGGCCTGTAAACTGGGGCTGCCGTCATTCGTTGACGCTAAAAATGCGTCAACATCAATATTTTAAATTGACGCATTTTATATTATTTTCATAATTTTTTGCTTCCTAGAATGCTTCAATTATACTATAGCAGGGGTCTCCAACTCCGGTCCTGGAGAGCTACTGTCCAGCAGGTTTTCTCTCCTACCTGCCTTCTGATGAACCACACCTGTTCTCAGGTATATACCAGGAACAGGTGTGGCTCGTCAGAAGCCAGGCGGAATGGAAAACCTGCTGGACAGTAGCTCTCCAGGACCGGAGTTGCAGACCCCTGTACTATAGCAAATGTTTTCCTTCAGTATCACTATATAATTTGTTAGTTTTAAAACAAAAAAGTAGTTTGTACACTGTGCAAAGTTTTGCTGGCATACCCCAGCAGCAGTAGTGCTATGCATGAGCACTAAATGGAAAACACAGGCGCTCTTCTGGATGATGGACTGCTGGAATAGGCAAAACCATGGCCTCGCCATGGTCGACCACAGCAGTTGAGTGCACGTGCTTAGCGTGATAACCAGAGGTTGTCTGTTGAAAGACGTATGAGTGCTGCCAGCATTACTGCAGAGGTAGAAGGGATGGGGGGGCTCAGACCATTCGCCGCTCACTGCATCACACTGGTCTGCATGGTTGTCGTCCCAGAAGGAAGCCTCTTCTAAGGATGATGTACATGAAAGGCCACAAACAGTTTGCTGAAGACAAGCAGACTAAGGACATGGATTACTGGAACCATGTGGTCTGATGAGACCAAGATAAACTTATTTGCTTCAGATGGTGTCAAACGTGTGTGGTGGCAGCCAGGTGAGGAGAACAAAGACAAGTGTGTCTTTCCTACAGTCAGGCACGGTGGTGGGAGTGTCATGGTTTGCGGCTGTGTGAGTGCTGCCGGCACTGGGGAGATGCAGCTCATTGAGGGAACCATGAATGCCAACATGTACTGGGACATACTGAAGCAGAGCATGATCCCCTCCCCCCAGAAAACTGGGCCGCGGGGCAGTATTCCCACATGACAGCGACCCCAAACACACCTCCAAGGCGACCACTGCAAAGAGACTGAGCGTAAAGGTGCCGAGCGTGTCTCCAGACCTAAACCCTACTGAGCATCAGTGGGGCATCCTCAAACGGAAGGTGGAGGAATGCAAGGTCTCTAACATCCACCAGCTCTGTGATGAGGATTCCAGTGGCAACCTGTGAAGCTCTGATGAACTCCGTGCCTAAGAGAGTTAAGGCAGTGCTGGAAATGATTGACACTTTGGGCACAATTTGGACATTTTCACTTAGGGGTCTACTCACTTTTGTTGCCAGCGGTTTAGCCATTAATGGCTGTTTGTTTCGTTGTTTTGAGGGGACAGCAAATTCACACTGTTATAAAAGCTGTACACCGACTACTTTACACTGAAGATATGACACTTTGATACAGTGTTGTCCCATGAAATGATATAATAAAATACTTACAAACATGAGGGGTGTACTCACTTTTGTGAGATTATGTAACTACGTATGCAGTCACGCTTAACGACTTACGAAGACTCTAAAGGTATATTAGATCTTTACGAAAGGTATTTCATTTCCTACGTCTCTTTTCCGAACAATATCGTAAGCGATTGCTTATGGTGAGCTTCTTAAGATCCGCCCTAAAATGGCCCCGGAACACCTGATTGGCTGACATCGATCGTTCAAGAATCGATTTATTCCCTCCATGCAGCAACTGCTTGATTGCGGTATGAAGGAAAGTGGTGGTGTTTCTTCCTAAATATAACAGAATTTATACAAAAATGCTTCAAATATTGCGTTAAGCATTATTGGGGAGAACCTAAAGACAAAATTGGCGAACTGAATCCTGAATTTACAAACTATATCATGACCCATAAATCGCCGAGGTGTGTAAGGCATTAATATTGAGACTGGCAATAGCATGGCATCTGAGTTTGTCACTGTCATAACCTAAGAGAATGTCCTGTGTGCTTTATTCCTGACTGCTAAGGAGCATTCCAGGGCAAATACTGGGGAAAATATTTTAGACTTATATGTGAATGAACCCGCAGTGTCGACTGTTATCAATCCCATGAACCAAAGTTTTGATATACTGTGACTATACTGTGCACGTTTGGAGAGGTGTGTGCGTTCCAGGGGCACTAGAAATCGTGGGAGGCGTCCACCCTAATATCGGCAGAACCCCCCTACCTCCCTCCCTTTAAAATCCAAACTGATTTATTTATTTATTTTTGCCAGGCAGTGTATTATAAGGTATCTCCATATAAAATCTGGAGAGATTTGCAGTGAGTGAGTGATGGTTCAGCTCCGGGTGAACCTTTCTGTTATGATGTCTGTGTGCGTGTGTGTGTCTTTTGCAGGGTCCAGCAGAAGCAGCTGGCTGCAATCTTCCAGCTGCTGAGGGACAACAAGGAGACCTTTGGCGAGGTGACAGAGGGGGACGTACAGGAGCAGCTCAAGCTCTACTCCAAATAGACCTGGCTGCTGGCGGGACTTTGGGGGACTCGGGGGCACACTGGCGGCTGAGGACAGGTGTCTTTTGAAGCAGTTAGGCAGCAAACCTCCTCTACTGCACCTTAACCATATTGCAAAATCACAGACATTCTCAGCTGTACTCGTTATGTTCTGGTATAGGCGAGAAACAGGTTTGTTCTGTGCATTTGCTACACCATGTACTTAGAATTGAAGCTTTTTTTCTGACTTGGGAGCTGTGAGCTTCATACGCATTCACCTGTGTCTTTTTCCCTGCTATTAATGTTTTTAGAAGTTTGAGCCACTTAGATTCAAAACAAAGGTCTGTCTTTGGCCTTTTAAACTCTGGATACTGTAGACCAGCTAAATTCCAATGCTACAGTGAGGAGGCACATCCTTTTAGACCCAAAGATCGTTATGGCGAACACTATTTAGCTTTTGTTGGTGGGTTACCAGTTTATAGTACTGGGATGAAATCACCACCAGTTCACGTTATAAACCCAACTGAAGAAACAAGCCATTATGACCATCAGCGGTTTTCTTAGTGTTTCCATGACAATTAATTGGTTATAGATTTATGTAAAGACAGTGCTTTTATTTTGTGGTTGCATAAATGTATTATAAAGAACAGCATTTATGAATCCTCACTTTAAACTGTGTAGTAGGTAATAAAGTTCTTATCTGTTTCTGTGAGTCTGGCTGTTATGTGTTACGTGTGGCGAATGTTCTGCAAGGTGATTTCGAAGGAAATTTGTGTGGGAGGCTTTTTACTGAACGCATTGTTAAAAATGAATGTTTTCTATGTTAAACTGTCTGTTTAGACAGGCGCGGTAGGCACCAAAATTGACAGCAAAAAAAAACAGGATAATTATATTTCTACGTGTTAAATAATGCATGGCGGTAAAACTACAACAAAACGAAAGCCGTGGCTAAAAGCCAGTCTAACCCGAAGCCGTCCTGTTACCGAAAGCCCGGAGTTTAATCCCGGACTCCCAGGTCGCATCTCCCACAGTGCAGGTCTGCGCGGTCATCCTCATGGGTAATAATGACAGACCTTTTGTTCATTTACAACCCCAAGAAAGGTATTTCACCCATTCATGCAAACCTATGCGCATAATCCCCGCACGCCCACCAAAACATTCGTGTCACGTTATTTTTGCAGTCTCGTGAAACTGGCGCAGTACAGACAGTGATGTGGCTTCTTCTGTCTTAGCGTTTCTGTGCGAACAGGTTTGGTAGTAAAGTTGTATTCGATTTTCCCCCGCGGCTCACATCCTACACTAGAAACCGGAGGGGTTGTGATTACGATCATCACCCATCTTTGACCGACTTTGCAAAACTTTTGAAACAATTTTAATGTAACTATGATCAAAATGAAAGCGCAGCTTCGATGCCGTCCGCGTTCCCGTTGTCAGGTCACTTTTGGTCTCACCGCCGCTCTAATCGGAGCTGCACTGATGGCCACTATTTCTTATGGACGCTACTATCCGATTAATTTCCTATTCGGGATGGAGGACGTCGCACAGGGACTGTTAAGGTAATTATGTCTAAGTTGTTTTAATTTTCAGATTTAACTATGGGCTCAACTTTTAAGCTTATCCAGCCATGAACAGGGTGTCTGTGTAACTTGGGGGGACGTATCTACATCTACGGTGTTAATACCGTGCCGTCGAAGCAAAATAGCCCCTTGTAGTGTGTTATTGTGAACCCAGGGCTGCCCCAGGGTTGACAACTTAGGTCAGCTGGCTGGCGTGAGATGTTCAATTCGAGATAAGTCTGCATGCACAGGCACACGCATTTACATGCATGTAACAGTTTTTCAACCTCCCCAATAATCGAATAATTAGATTTGGCTTAAGATTTCTTGAGAGTCAGAAAGCGTGAGAGCTGGCAGCCCTGCAGCCCGTTTTTCCGTTTTCCCTGACTATCATGACGATGTTATTTCCTTTATACGTTCATTCAGTTCTATTCAATTCTTGTTCATTTTTATGCAGCGCTTTTCTTAACAAGGTCTCCCCGAGGCGCTTTACATGGGTGTGATGTGGTACATCATTAACACAGAATAATACAAAACAGGGCAAAGGAGAATGAATTAAATGAAAGTTTAAAAGCCAGGGGACGGCGGAGGAGAGGAGCGAAAAGCTGTCAAATAGGGGGAGACGGAAAGAGGTGGCTGGCTTGCTAAAAGTGAAGTGTAAACCGTGTCCGAGGTCAAAGTCCATCAGCGAGTCATTTCTCCTGGCTGGCCTGTGTGGTTCGGTCACATGAACGATGTCGCCCCCCCATGACTCCAGCCGAGAGGGTGCCCACTCGTGGGAAGCACGGCAGTGAGCGTGGATGGTCAGAACATACGCAGACACATTAATGGCATAGGATAAAAATGCTATGTTATGTTGCGGGTAAGCTGATCTGAAGCAATAGGTTATAAGGCGTGTTATAAAGAGTTGCTGAAGATTATTTAACTTGCGGAGTTTTCCTTCCGATTACTTTCATAAAAATGAAACGGTTTCTCCCACATTTGGGTAGTTGGCCTTGTGCAGTGCTGTCGTGCTGCAGTGAAATTCTTTATTAGGAAACCTTCAGTTTATTTTATTCCTCCTAAGTTATTTTCATTAGGAATTACTCCTAAAATAATGTCATGTACTTTCAGCAGGTATGTAAGTTAGTTACAGCCTTGTTCAGTATTGCTTCCTAACACAGGCTTTTTTTTAAGTAGACATACTTGTTTTTCTGCAGTCGTGTTATTTATTTTAACCCGTTACTCTTACCTGTATTTGTCTCAAACATGTATCCCTTTTGTGCACTGAGCATGATCATGACGAAAGAATTTCCCTCGGGATAAATAAAGTTCTTTCTTATCTTATTCAATTAAATCTTTGTTTAAAACCTTGTACACACTTTATAAAGGGATCGTTCTGATGGGGGTAACAGCAGGTCTTTTTATCATCTGTGTTTCTGTATCAGACCCTGGCCACCTTTAGGAGAGCAGAGCAGCCCCAGCAGGCTGGCCGCAGCGCTCCGCGAGGACAAGGTGGGCGGGGCTCGTGCCCGGGACAGTCAGTGGAAGCTCAGCCTGACTGCACGCATTGGTAGTTGGACAAGGTGGGCGGGGCTTGTGCCCGGGACAGTCAGTGGAAGCTCAGCCTGACTGCACGCATTGGTAGTTGGACAAGGTGGGCGGGGCTTGTGCCCGGGACAGTCAGTGGAAGCTCAGCCTGACTGCACACATTGGTAGTTGGCCTTGACAGACATGTTCGTAATGCGCTATTTGCCTGCCTCATTCGTACGGTGCTTTGGAATAAAACGAGGGTTTTTAAAACAACAGAGTATCAATAATCTGCTAATCGAAGTGCAGGGTGCCAACGCTAAAATGTACCAATCTGGCTGGAGGCGGAAGTGCCGTCGGTAAAATTTGTCGATGGGGAAGAAGGGGGGTATCGATCAGCCACATTTAAATTTAATATTACAGATTATAATATCCATCTTCCCATAACCACTATTCAGCGTCATGGGGATCTAGAGGCTATGGGCAGGGAACAACTTAGGATGGGGCACCAACCCATGACAGGGCACACTCACACACCATTCACACCTACGGGCAATTCGGAAACTATGATTAATCTTGGCATGTTTTTGGACTGTGAGGGGAAACCGGAGTACCCAGAGGAAACCCCACACCGACACGGGAAGAACATGCAAACTCCACTCACATGGAGCCATGGCAGAGACTCAAACCCGGGTTCGAGGTGTGAGGTGATAGCCTACACCACTGTGCTACCCTCTTTGTTGTAATATTTTAACCAAAATTGGTATATAAATGGTTTAGAGTTGACATCTGATCTATATTTTGCTACAAAAAAACTGAGGTCACCTGCCATGGGGGCCCAGGGCTGTCCCCCACCCTTTCCCCCAAATTCTACCCTGACTCACTCGGTTAAGGGAAATAGATGTTTAAGCGCAGAATCGCTCATATTATATCATAAAGGTGTTTGTCCAGTTTTATGCATGATGTGTGTCACCCTTTCAGGGGTGGCCACCGTGCTCCCTCAGGTGGACAGCGGAGATGCGTGCGGCTCACGCCAAGCACTTCAACTTCTCTGTGTCCGTGCTGTCGTCAGCGAGGGACCTGCAGCCCGCCGTGTTTGACCGGCTGAGGTCCTACTCCCTGCCCTATGGATGGAAGGACCTGTCAGAAGAGAGTAAATAAGCCTTCAGTTCATTTTACACACAGTGGTTCACTCTGAATGGCAAAGATGGCCAGATCTGTGTTTCCCACTGCAGTAGTGACTGTGTGTGTGTCTGTATGACAGCAGTAATAGAGGCGGTGCAACTCCTCAAGGAATCCTGGAGCGCTCGGCTGTTCGACCGCGAGTCGCTCGACTGTGTCCGCTGTGCTGTCGTCGGAAACGGCGGTATCCTCAACGGCTCCAGGCAAGGCGGGGCCATCGACAGTCACCACTACGTATTCAGGTAGTCGCTCGTCAGGCACCTGGTCCCCTCCTTAAAAAGTCACAAACATCGACTTTCAGTTTCAGGTCTTTAATTGGCTAATATGTTCCAAGGATGACTGTGGGATTCTTACAGTACAACTGCCAAGTAGGGCATTTGAGGAAAATATAGACTGTAGAACAATACAAGACAAGATAGTTCAAGGCAACACAGTGCAATATAGGAATGAGTACCAAAAAAGGTGCAATATGGCTAATGGACCACAGTATATAGAAACAAACAAACATACGCTTACCATCATGCATGTTTAACTGTGTAAACATACTCTAAAATCTTTTTATCAAGCAAAATTTGCTAGATCAATTTGCCATTATATTGCACCCACATCCACACCCAGATCAAGTATCTATCTACCTATCTATCTATCTATCTACTGTATAAAGTCAAAAGTTGTCACACGCCAATCTATTCTGTGACTAGAGATAAATGGTGAGAATTACAGTCACAAAAAAAACAACCTTACGCCTTTTTGCCATTATATTGCACCCACGCCTTTAGATGTGCAAAAGTAGATGAGGACATGGACCCCCCCCCCCCATGATAAATGCTTCAGATTAATGGATGAGTGTATGTCGGGTTACTGTGGCACCAGGGTCAACGGCGCGGTGACCGAGGGGTTTGAGGAGGACGTGGGCACAAAAACCTCGTTTTATGGATTCACCACAAACTCCATGAAGAACTCGCTGGCTGCATATCAGGAAGCTGGCTTCCGGAGGGTTCCACAGGGTCAGGTAGTGGAAACTAGATCAATGTGTCTAATAATCTAATCCTGAACTATTCTTACATGTCATTTTGACCATTTATGACTCGTATTTTTATGGTGGGATGGGGGAGGGAGTATATTATATATCACCTGCCCTAAGACAAATTCCTTGTACATTTTGCTGGTGAATAAAAGATTCTGATTTGGTATTTAGAGCCATATATCAAAATCAGTCAACATATACTGCAATCATATAATCATATATAAAAGCCATTTGTCTTCCTGCTTTTTCACTAGGATGTTCACTATGTGTTTATCCCCGCACAACCACGTGATTATCTGATGCTGACCGCTGCCATCAGGGACATTCCTGTGACCTCAGGGATGGACACGGGTGACCAGTGAGTGTTCAGTGGCCGTGATGGTCAGCAGTGTTGCCAGTGTGACATAAACCTCTCAAATAGGATGACAATCCATCAATAAAGACCTTGACGATTTCTTAATTACTTAAATCAGGTATGTGTGGGGTGGTGGAACATAAGGCGTAGAGGTCTAAGATCCTCTGGTGTGGCGCTAGTACTATTGCAGTTCACAGGATAGCCACAGTATGGCGCTGTTTCACATCTGTCCTTCTGCTTTCCCTCTGAGTTCCAAAGATGGTAGATCACTGCTAATTCCAGTGTCACCACATGCTGCTTTCTCACTCTTTCTCACTGCTAATTCCAGTGTCACCACATGCTG
>JAODKM010000043.1:16914836-16924926 GCA_026780845.1 Petrocephalus sullivani
ATTGCCATTGGCCAATGCAATAGGTCTGGCGTTATTGCCATTGGCCAATGCAATAGGTCTGGCGTTATTGCCATTGGCCAATGCAATAGGTCTGGCGTTATTGCCATTGGTGCATCTTCTTCCTGATCGCAATGCAGAGCCTTTGGTTTAACAAACACACTTGCATACATATTGACCATGATATATTGACCATGATGGCTTGATTTCAAATTTTATGTCAAATATGCTATAATTTATCAACAGTCATTTTAATTCCATTTTTATTAAACTGTCAGGGAACGAGATAAGCAAACGAGGGAATTTGCTCTTCATCCGTTTCCAGGACGCCTCTAAAATTCCTCGACGCGGTTCTGTTTTTCTTGGTTGTTGTTTTTGGAGGTCAGTGAAATCACATAATACTTCTTGAGAAGTAGAATGTGATTAATCACATCGTTTTCTGTGCATGAAACCCAAAAGCTATTATTGATGTTAAGTCTTTGACTGCCATGGTCTACACTGACTTGTATAAATTTCGGGTTCGTTTTTCAATGTCGGTATTTTGTGAAAGAGTGGTCTAGGCGTCTCGCTTTGCATGCAGTTCAGCCCTGCTAGACTCATTTCCCCTAAACTGTGCTGTCAAACACAAGCACCATCAAAGAATTCCTCATGTCACTAGGCAGCATGCACCCCAACTGGAGCCATTCACATTTCCAGGGAGGATCCTGTTTTCCCATGCATGGTATGGAATTGCCCTGGCTATTTACTCGCTTATGTAACTGGTGGAGTTGTAAAGATTGATAAAATCTTTGTTTGTGGAAAGAGGGTAGAATTTCTTAGAGGCTCTCCTGAGGATTTTGGAGTTTGACTAAAACTCTGATTTGTCCTAGATGGGTATGACATGAGGTCATCGTTACAAGGGTCAAGGATTTTTATTTGTCATTGTGCAAGTGGTGTACACGAGTACAACATTTACTATCAGCCTTCGTAATGACACGAATAACATACATACATGTATAAGAGAAGAATGAACACACACATACGTATATAACATGAGAAACAACACACATACATAACACGAGAATCAAGACATATACACATATATGATGAGAATGAACACAAACATATGTATATAACACAAGAATGAACACATATATAACACGAGAATTAACACATATACATGCATATATAACACGGGAATCAACACGTTTTAAATAAACAATAAAAACTAGAATCACAGGCAGTGTATGTGGGCATTCACTTAGAATATCTTAGGGTTATTTTCTGAAGATGAATAATTTTCAGCATTTGTATGGAGTGCAGTTAAGTGATAATTGGAGTGTGATCCTTGTATTCAGAAGCAGCCATGCTGCCCTTATAGAATAATGACAAGAACCAGTGGTTCATTGATGACCCTTCATACTTGGCGTGACTCCAGTGTGATGTTGGGTCACTTATTGTCAAAGGGGAACTGCTATCAGTCTATATATTACCTGGGAGTCAAGTTACGGTGTTTAGTGTTTGACCCTAAACAAAGAGATACCTCCTGAAAGCACACAGAAATCAAGAGCCTCTCAGGATTAACGTGGTTTAGGAGAATGACTGAACTCTGCATGAACCTCACACTCTTCTCCTGGTTTGTCCCCTCCCTTTAATGTTCTCTTCCTTTGCGCTGCCGCCAAGTTGTGGTGATCAAACAATAAAAACGGGGTGGAACTCAGATGGTCTGGCCAGACTGGGCTGACCGAGGGCCCTGGCTGTGGCACCTGCTTGCAGATAAAGAGACGGTTCTAGGCTTGTTTTTGTCTTCTGGCCTTGAGAACAATGAGACCGCGTTCCTTAATCTCTTAAAAAAGACTCTGTAACACTAACTTTTCTTTTAGATTCCCAACTTAAGTATCTTGATCTGTTTCATGGCTGGGGGGATGATTTCCAGCATTTTCTTTGGTTTGCTGATTTGTGGGATTTGATTTGAGACTAAGGATGAGGCCGTCTGTGACGTGCGGTGATTCCTTTAGTTTGGTTTCAAACTGAGGAGATGTTCTGTGGTGGGGAACTGTCTCCATCGTCTTCTGCTCGTGTCTGTGATGTGACTGCCCCGGCTGGAGGTCGAAC
This sequence comes from Petrocephalus sullivani, assembly GCA_026780845.1. Classification (NCBI taxonomy): domain Eukaryota; kingdom Metazoa; phylum Chordata; class Actinopteri; order Osteoglossiformes; family Mormyridae; genus Petrocephalus; species Petrocephalus sullivani. Next base: position 16,916,928 of record JAODKM010000043.1, read on the forward strand.
TGAAAGTGTCGAAGGGTGATTGGCCGCGATGCCCGCCAGTCATGTGATCCTTCCTGGGGAAGTGCCGGTGTCGGCTTGTGGGTTTTTCATAAGGCGCTGGACGGAGGAGCTTTGTGGTTTCGACAGAAGCTGTCACACGTGCTGCGGTCTCTCTCCATGTCAGAAGCGGGCTGACAGCAGATAGGTCATGTGGGCTGGACAGGGCGCGTCCCAAACGCCAATAGCCACTTCTGTCCTCCTCAGGAATGATCGGCCGCTGTCATACGCAGCGTTATTTATGTTTGTTTTCTCTCTTCTGTGACATTAGTGGCTTGACCTTACTCTGCCGATGACATTCTGTTACTGCTGCCACGTCACGCCTTGTTGGGTGGTGGCCTCATCTGACTATGTCATCTTTTGACCTCCTTTGACCTTTAAACTTTTGCCGTTCTGACTCGCAGGGGACTTGGATTCTAACAGCACATGCCTGGGTTGCCTCCCTGGATGGGCAGGTGTTCTGGGAGAGTGTTTCCCAACTCGGTCATCCGGGACCCCCCCCCCCGACAGTCCACTTTTTTGCTCCATCCCAGCTCCCTGGGACTCCCCGTGTCCACAAAAACATGGACTGCCTGGGGATCCCAGAGGACCAGGTTGGGAAACCATTGCTCTGGGACTTTTAGAGATGTCAGTTAGCATAGCAGCATGAGACTGTACTTATCTACTGAGCCATTGCACTCTCCCCTGTTCTGACTTGTTCATATTAGATTTATTCATTTAACAGATGCTTTTTTTCCAAAGCAATGTACAGTTGTGAAAGGATGGTGGAGTACATGAAGATCGAGGGTCTTGCTCAAGGGCCCAACAGAGAAATGACACTGCTCACTCTAGGATTCGAACCAGCAACCTTCTGATAACCACAGCCTAACCCACTGAGCCACACACTAATGATTCATGACCAAAAGCCATCATTTCAATATTCCTCATTCTACATGTCTTGGTGGGTTGTGGAAATGATCATAATTTTATTTTTCAATTGTCTTTTTGGGGTTTATAAGTGTGAATCCCCCCCAAAGAATGTTCAGGGGATTTGGGGGAGGGGGGTGCTGTCTGTCTTAAGCGGGTGGTTTTTAAGGGTGCTGTGTTTAACCACACCCCCCTCCCAACCCAAAGGGTTACTCATTTGCCAGCCTCAGACCACAGCTCCTCTCGCGTTAATGTAACTTTATGTAACCTCCTCCTGTCCCGGGCCCAAACCGACACGCTGGAGACTGTCTGCTGCCGTCTGAGGTCACGTGTCGTTTGCGGCTGAGGCTGCAGGCCAGAGTTTTGTGTGATAAAGAATCACATGACCTCTAACCAGGAAAAGCTTCCCAGATGAAACATTCACTCAGAATTTGCATAATGGCGGCTGATTGGCCGGGGGGGGGTCTGTCTGCTGAGTTTGTTTTTCTCATTAACTGGCTGATCAGGAACGGCCCATTCCTCGTGGGAACATGTGTTTCCCTTTAAAGTGTATCTGATTCTTTTACTAGTTATGCCGTTTAGTCAAAATAGGATGTGGTTGGGAAAATTACCCCTTTTTTTATTTTGGTTTGGCCCAGGCATTCGTCGGTTTCTCTCTTCTTTTCTCATTTTTTTGAGTGCCCTGGGGGTTTGGGAGGCTTCTTAGCGTATTGTCGCGTACATTTCAATTCTGTGATTCCTACTTCGTGTCCTGCAGTGCCCCTTTTCTTAGCAGAGATGTGTAAATGGAATCCCCGGAGGTCGCCGCGTCACAGACCTAGCGACCTTTCATGTGTATGCATTGCTTCCTCGCTGGTTTACCTTACTCGTTGTTCTTCCATCAGATTATAGCTGCGTTAGTTGAGTAGTGGTCTTCTGCAAATGTACCGTTTCAGCCGCCTTATGTTTCCATTGCTTTCGGGGCCAAGGAAAATGGTTTTTTACGCAAAACCGTTAACAGGGGAAGGTCTGTAGTACGTTAGATGTGTGTGTGTGTGTGTGTGTGTATGACTTGTCAACTTGAACGCTGACAGCATTGATCGAGTGCCAAAAATGAGCCACTACACCAGAATGAACACCCCCCAGAATGTCTCATGTCCCTGTCCGTCTCCTTGTGGTGTCTCTTGTCCATTTATAGGTCCCTTTCTGTCCCCTTATAGCCCCGCCCCCTGCCCGTTGACAGTCGTGACAAAACAAAATGGTCATTTTTCACAGTCTGGTTAACAATCGGTGCTTGATTGAGCGGCCTTTCGATTTGAGTTTGCTCGTCGGGCCGATGGTGCGAGATCTGTTTTCTCCTCTTTTGTTCCTGCCCCGTGCACTCCTCTGTTCGATTCCGGGGAGTTCACATGAAATGGGAGCGCACGTTTTAAAATGCCTGCGTGGTGTCTTTCCAGCGGGAAGGGGGAACATTTTGGAGCACGTGCGACACGTGCGACAAAGGTGCTTGGCTGCAATGGGAGGCACTCTGGTGTAGAGAGGACCCCATTAGGTGAGAACTGCAGGATGGGACCTTGGAGGCCTTTGTAGGACAAATCTGGCTTTTCTCCCTTGCTTGTTGATGGAGAATGAATGAATTTCCCCATTGTTCACTCTGCCGAGGGAGCTTTCACCAAATGCAGTTTAACGTTGGTCCTCCGGGTGTGTGCTGTTGTGGGCCGTGGCTCGCACTGATGATGTCATTTCTCACTAGAAATGTGTTGTCATTTGGCCTGAGTGCACTTACCTTACATGGGCAGACACTCAAGGTCCGAGACGCTCCCGACGTATCTGCGCACCTTCAGCCGATCACCCTGGTTTTAGGTTGCTGCTGTTGGCCTCTGCTGTTCTCTCATAGCACCTCTGCTACAGTTTTGATTGAGAAGAAGTGGATCTGTGTCAGCAAATTAAGCACTGTTTTTGGTGTGGCGGCAGGTCACACCGAAAATGAAGGCACCTCAGTGTTGTCATACCCTTTGCTTTCGCAAAAATGCCAGACCTTATCAGTGACTCAGCCTGGAGGCTGGCAGTATGATTCTCCCTCTGCAGCAGACTGGAGCCATGATAATGCTGAGTCTATGAAAACATGGATGAAACCAGGAAAGCTGAACGTCCTCTTTGTGTCCCATCCTGTGATTGTTTCTTACCGATATGCCTTGCAGTAACCCCTGAAAAGCACTTCAGTGCCTTAAAGGTCTACAGAACACGTCTTCCTGCGTTTGGGTGTCTTAAAAAGCCATTACTTGTTGAGTTTTTTGGTACTGCAGACACTCATTCGAAGAGCTTCATGTACCTCCTAACATGCTGAGAAGATGCCGTGCATCCCAGTGATTCCGCTCAGCCGTCAAGCTGTCCGGTGAAGTGCCCCCATGTCCATAACGTGCAGTCGGCGGCAACCATAGGCAAATGGGAAATGCCTTGCTTGTGGTGTCACGAGTTACCCGGAAGTCATTTTGCTAATCCACCCGGGATATCCCTTTCATCCTCTCTGACTGATGGAGAGCCTGAGGGCATTTTCTACAGGATCCAAGGAATCGAAACGGGCAGGAAGGCGTTCTATTCGGAGACTGTGTTAAATAGCGAAGGCCAGGGCTTAAACTCTGAAGTGACAAAGTTCATGAAGAGGACAGAGACCTACTGCATGTTAGACGAGGAGCTGGGGTGCACTGACTTTGAGTGACGTCACACACAGATCGGTCTTTAACAACAATAATGTGCTATTAATTACTTAAACATGTAACAATGCAATATTTTCTGTTGACACCTGCAAGTCAGACTTACCTCATTGGATGAATCCAGAAGGTTGCCTCATCTATATTAATGGACAAACAGTTTTCCTTTCTCCCTGATAGTCAGATAAGTGAAACATACTAATTTAGGTGGATGTATGTTAAAAATCGTACGACACAACCAATTTTTAAAAATCTACATTCCAAAGTTGGACACAAAATAATTTTATGTTAAATTCATGTTGGGTGTAGTTTTTGAGGTGATGGAGTGAGATCCTGAGAGAACTCCGGCACAAATTAAGTACCTTTTACAATCAAGTATATGAGACTCCGCTATGGGCAAAACTTATGTATTTGCGTCTCCCAAGCCAATTAGTCACATGACGGCATCTATTTCCTGTCATTTTAATGGCTCACAGTTCCTCTCTGGCGTGGGTTTGATCGCCACCCTGTGGCTGGAGGCCAGGTGACGGCCTACAGTTTGGTCTCATTCTTACCAAGGCATTAACGCAGTCGCTGTAGCATCACTTTCACTGCGGCCATCACGGCGCTTAATTGCACACTTAGATGCATGCAGCCACTGGCTAATCTTAGCTTTAGAGCTTTTTTCCCCCCCGGGTTCAGTTTCGGCCAGTCGCTCCGTGTTCCCTGGACTGGGCCAGAGACCGCGAGCACGGGCAGGTGGGCAATCCGCGGGAGGGCGTTCTGTACGGCCTGGTTCCAGCTGAGCCTCGCCTACGACCCGCATTCTTGTGGCTGAGCATCTGTGCCACATTAATACCGCCTCTCGCTTTTAAAAGACCGTTTTCTCCTTATTTATGGACGACAGCCGCCCCGGCCTTGGCGAGCGGTGTCAGGAATAGCTCCCAGCAAGTGTCCGGCGGGTGAGAGCCAAACCAGTTGCTGGAAGATTTATCTCCGCCCATTGATCCCGTTTAGGGGACGGGAGAGGCCGGAATGGACCCCTGTCAGTCCGACAGCAAGACGCTGATGCTGATTCTTGAAATCTTTGGGGGGGCGTGGCAGCATTTTTTGCTCGGCGTGTATGAAGGACCCTCGGAATCTTGTCTTATCTTGTCTTATCGGTTACTAAACTGCAGGGCAGTATGTGCCCCCCCCCACCCCCCAAACTAGCGCTGTTGACGTGAGAAGGTAGAAATGGGAGGTTATGGTGGTTCATCAAGGCCTGAGCGCTTGGGCAGGGTGTCGGAGGGACCAGGCTGGGCTTTGGGCTTCACCTTAATGACATTGCTTCCCTGTGGGTGAGGGGTGGGCTTTCGGGGGGGGCACTTCCAGCAGAAGCCACTCCTTTGCTGAAGCTACCAGGAATACAACCTTGGCTCATCTTTTATTTTTATCCGTTTCTGTCATCCTCCTGGCCTGCCTCGTTAAGAGCTTTTTATCCACATCCAAGATTTGACTTGCCTCATTGGTCGTGTCATGTGACCGATTGCCTGTGCACTCACGGTCATGTGACCTGATCCCGTAGTGGCATCCCTGAAAATACACGCCCTGAGATCCTGAAGGGATCCTGGTCCCTGGTCCAGTTTCAGTGGACTATGTGTGGCACAGAGTGTAGCGTCCAAGGTGGACAAGGAGGGTGACCTCCACTTTGTTAAGAAGTTAAACGGCTCATGCTTCGCTTTGCCAGGGATCCTTTCCTGTTTTGAGCGTTTCAGAACAGGGCCGTGAGACCTTGACAGGGTGGCTTTAGTCAGCTTTCCGGAGATGACAGACTAACAACCTTTGAACATTGAAGACCTTGGGTCTTGCAGAGGGGGATGGATGCACATTGGTTGCTAGAATCCCTCCCCTCTGATGTGTGATGCAGAGTGGATCCCCGGGGATCCGGCGGCCTAGGTCTTAGAGCCCCGCATCCCATGACAGATCTGGCAATCGTACATTTTATCTCATTATCCGATGTGAAAAAACTTGGGAAAAGTTAAGAATTACATTTTCTGTGCCTCTTTAAGCAGGTAAAAGCAACCGCTTGGCAAATTCATAAAGTAGGTAGCGAATGAGAGGATTAAAGAGTATCCTGATCCTTCAGCTGTTAAGAACAAACAGACAACATGGGGCTTCACTGTTCCTTCCTTGTGCCCCTCTTCCTCTAGAGCTGCTGGGCTCTACGAAGAAGCTGAACCTCAACTACCAGGATAGTGACGGGTAAGCATCCCCGACCGTCCGCGTCCGGACCGCCAGGGGGAGTCCTGGTCTGCCCCTGCCAGGCTCGGGGGCTCGGGGCAGTGGGATTAAAAATGTTCTCTGTACAGGGTTTTCCTGCTATTTGACCAGCTTATTTACATGGAGGTGCCCGGCTAGAAGGACCTTGACCACTTAACCTGACACGTCTCACTGAGACATTTTAAATATCGTACATATTTAGGTGGATGCAGGCTGTCAGGGTTTTTCTTCTGGTAAATTTAGTTTCAGTTTGATTTAAAATTCTGCTGAAATATTTTGGCTCCCGTTTTATTTCTTTTTAAACATCCCAGTAGACAAAGTAGCATTTTCCTCCTTTCTTTAGTTTGGTTCTTTAATTTCGGTTCGCTGCCTCCGGCAGACGGTAGTTTTTCATGTCTGGTGGCTGTCGCCGTGCCTCTAACAGCCCCAGCGCCCCGTCATGTGATCTCATGCCAGAGGAAGCCCGTTCAGTGCGACTTCGCCCGAGCAGAAATTCTCCAGGCTTCTGATTAAAGCCTGGCTTTTAAAAGGCGAACCTTCAGGCTAAATTACTCACCCTCAGAGTAGCTCTGCAGATACCCCTTCAGATTTCTCTCTTTCTTTTTAATTACCCGCCTGCTCAGTAGTAATTTTCCCCCTTCCGGGACGAAGAAGGCTTTAATTCTGCCCAGACAATGGAATCGGGGGTTGGGGGAGTGGGGGGTGCATCAATTCACAGCAAACTGAACAATGTAAGCTATTAAGCTATTTCTTAATAATTAAGAATATTGTCTGTTGGCCTGCAAGCTATAAACCAATAAACTATAGCTCCAGGATGACAAACAGGGTAAACAAGGGGTAAAACCGGATGTGTCAGGTCGACGTTCTCCCACGTGTTTGGGGATCTGATCACCCAGGAGCTGACATCCCGAAAGGCTTACGGGCATTACGAGGGCTTACCCCTGTCCTCGTGCCTCACAGGTTTTCGGCTCTGCATCACGCAGCCCTGGGGGGCAACATCAGCCTTCTCTCCCTCCTGCTGGAGGCCCAAGCTGCCGTGGACATCAGGGACCGTAATGGTATGACCCATGCCTGCTGGACACGCCCACACCTACCCCCCCCCACCCCACCTACATCTGTGGCTGTGCCTCTCTACTGCCCCCTGCAGGAATGCGGCCTTTGCACTGCGCTGCCTGGCAAGGTAGGCCGGAATCCGTGCGGGTGCTGCTGAGGGCTGGAGCATCCCCCAATGGCCCTTCCCAGGATGGCCACACCCCTCTACACTTGGCTGCCCAGTACGGCCACTACGAGGTGGTAAGTACCAACCCCCCCCCAACCACCATCCAGGGGAACGTGGCAGCGCGTGTGTGCTGATATCACTCGCTGTCGCCCTCCGCCAGTCGGAGATGTTGCTGCAGCACCAGTCGAACCCGTGCATGCTGACCACGGCGAAGAAGACGCCCCTCCACCTGGCCTGTGAGTTTGGCAGGCAGAAAGTGAGTATCACCCACACGTGCGCGCACACACACACACACACACACGTACACACGCATACACACACATACCATGTATTCCTATCTTCATGGGGGCACTCCAGTCATTCCTATGGGCATAACCCTGATCCCAACTATGACACCCTTAACCCCTACCCAGCCCTAACCTTAACCATAAGTAACACAATAAAATATGAGAGTTTTGGCATTTTTAGTTTTTTGATTGCAGACACAGATTTTTATAAAATTGAGGTTATCCTTATGGGGACCAAAAAATGTCCGCACAAGGTAGAAAATAACTGGTTTATATCACACTGTGGGGACATTGGGTCCCCATAACGTAATATAAATATGTCCACACATACCCCTACCCAACCCTAACCCGAACCATAAGTAACCAAACAAAATGCAAGATCTGGCTATTTTAGCTTTTTGATTTCAGTCACAGTGTTTCCTCTTGTGGGACTGAAAAAATAGTCTATACAATATCAGAATAACAGGTTTTTACCACATTGTGGAGACATTGGGGCTCTACAATGTAATGTATACCTGAGCACACACAGGGGCGTATCAAGGGCGACGTCTCCGCCGGGTCCATGGATGAGCAGAGACTCACAGCTGATACGTGGAGGAGTTGCAGGTCCAAATTTATTT
>JAODKM010000043.1:16942082-16962652 GCA_026780845.1 Petrocephalus sullivani
GATGAGCATAAACAGTCACAGTCACAGTGCTCAACTAGTTGGTTGAAACAAAATCCTGGTCTGGATTTTTACTTTCTGGACCTGAAACCCATTCGGTTCAGCTTTTCTATGGTACTTTTTTCCGAGTTATCAGGAATGCAGCAATACATTGCAGTGTGCAATACTACCAATCCACACATATCAATCTGCTAATCAGATGGCGGTCACCCAACCTGCTTGGTTTAGTCGCGCTTTCAGCCCTGCTAGTTAGCACGGCCTTGTTAGTGCAAATGCGGGTTGGGCAGAGCTGGCTTAATTTACAATGAAAAACCGTCTCTCTGTGGTTCAGCTGGGGTACAGCTCAGTTCTTGGTGACGGTGGAAAAGTGTCATTAGAGGAGCAGAAGCTGCAGTGTAATAACGTGCAGATGAGCATCAATGGAGAAACAACCGGACGCTATGTCCACAGCAGAGCATTGCTTCAGTGCCAAACGTGCGTAACCACGGCGTGGTGTAACAGTTACACAAAAACCATGACTTTCTTAAGCCGGATCGTGGTTGAGTCGGTTTCCAGGAAGTAGAACTTTCTTTCTCAGTCCTGCAAAGGCATATCTGCATGAAGATGTAGAGGAGCGGACAGGGGAGAGCATATCCCCAAATCTAACAAAGTCAGACTGCAGAAACACGACGCCTTTGGCCACTTTCCAGTTCCAGTTCTGATTCACTAAAGGCCAGCACAGCACTTTAATGCCAGACTGATCAAAATCAGAAAATATCTGGTGAGGGTGTAAATGCCACAATTCCTTATTTTATTTGCACCATCATCAGAGACGACATCTCTCTGCCTAAAAATAATTCCCACATATTATCAACCCACTACAGGCAATTCAGGTGAAGCTGGAGGTACCACTGGATCGCTTTAAAAGTGATGGTAAGCGGTAATATAAGGAGATAACTACTTTGTTCCCAAGCATCTTATCATATTTAACTATTACAGGAAAAGGGATCAGGTACTGTTGCACAATTTTAAAGGTATAATGTCAACATTCTTAGAGAATGAACAGAATTAATCATTCATAGTTTATTTTATTCCACACATTACTGGTATGAGAGCCGACTATTGCTATCCTTCCCAGGATGCATCACTGCCAGATAAAAGCTGCTTTATGTGTTTCTTATGTTTCCTGTATTTCAGTTCTCAGTAAATTATGAAGCTGATGGTTTTCAGAATAACTATTAATTCCATTTGCTTTGCAGTAATTAGCTATATTTAATCTAATTTGCAGAAGCTACCTGAATTTAATTTGCTTTTTCTTTGTAGGACTGACCTATACTGTAGCAAGGTTGACAACTTTAGGCAGCTGGCCGGCGTGACACTTTCAAAACGAGGCAAGTCTGCACTCACATTTACACGTAGGAGTCTTATTACCTTGTAAATAGTCAGTAGGGTTTGCAAACTACCCCGACGCTTTTGATGTGGCTAATTCTAGGTTTATAATGGAATAATATAGATTAGCCGTGAGATTTCTCGGTTGAGGGCCATAAAGCGTGTCACACCAGATGTGTGACAGTTGGCAGCCCTGCTGTTGTTGTTTTTCATTTGTACCCTTCAAAAGCCCTGAGGGGGAAGGGTTTTCCATTTGGAGACCGGCGCGCATTCTATCCCGCCATCTTGAAATTCTATGTTCCATTTCCTGTGCTCCACTTCCTGTATTCCACTTCCTGTGTCCTCCTTCCTGCATTCCACTCCACGTTTCGCTCTCCTTTCCCTGAGTTCTGTGCTGCTGTGTCACATCCAGTGCGAATCACCCATCACAAATAAACTGGCAGTTTTTTTTTTTGCACTGCAGTCCTAGCTGCAGTTAATCTAGCAATCCATTAACTCGATGAAGGTCATTCTGCACAGCTCTCCCCTTGCTCCTGTTTGGGTTTGTGTTGTTTTGGAATGATCCAGTCTGTTCTGATTTTGAATCATAGATGGTTCTCGGGGTTATTGACTGGCTTGGTGTACTGGATCTGCGATCTCATTCATGGTAACTGCCTTGTTTTGAACTTTATTAACAAAGTGCAGTTTCTTTAGGGTTCCCCATGGCTGTAACATACCGACTGTAGGATCTGGAACATTAGCTCTGGCCACAGTCCAAACTCTGATCTTCCGAGAGGCGTCTGATTGGCTGGTAGCCCAGTTAATGCTTATTTGACCTGTATCAACCCAGGCTTGTTTGTTATGGCCTAGGGTAGCCGGAATCTGACAGTGTGGAAGACAAAAGCCTGACAAAGCCGTCGTCAGTGTGAGGCTGACAGACCTCTTAGCGGAGGCGGGGCTCTCCGCTTGTCACATGACACCAGGAACCCAATTCTCAGCTTTGTTGGGCTCATTAGCATCACAATGTCCGCTTCTGCCAGCTGCCTTGAAAAGGCCGGGCTACGCCCGACACTAGGGCATCATTTTACACTGTCTGTTTCTAGATACTCTCATGTATCATATCTGTTAATTACTATTATTATGTGATCCTGCTGGAATGGTGTGGTACGGTTTATGTCGGATTATGACAGATTGGAGGGGGAGCATCTGGAAGGGAAACCTTCCTAAAGTGACCCACGGCGGACGAATGAAGAGGGCTGTTTCTTAAAGCACCCCACGGTGGACGAATGAAGAGGGCTGTTTCTTAAAGCGACCCACGGCGGACGAATGAAGAGGGCTGTTTCTTAAAGTGACCCACGGCGGACGAATGAAGAGGGCTGTTTCTTAAAGTGAATCACGGCGGACGAATGAAGAGGGCCGTTTCTTAAAGTGACCCACGGCGGACGAATGAAATCATCTCCTTATAAACCCGGAAATGTTTTTGTCTGAGAAAGTTGCAGAAGGGAAGAGGCAGCCACACGGAGTTGCCATGGCAACCACACCCGCAACGGGTCGCCGGTGATCACATGCCATGCGCTCTCTGCCCTGAAAGGTGCATTAGGACGCTGTATTCATGGGCCATATGGCTTATTTCTCAGCACGCCCCTCTAGATGACTTCCTCCGCCAGCATTTCCTTTCTGAAGAAATAGTGCTGTTTCCAAGGCAACGGCGCTTGCAGTGCTGAGCGGGCCGGAAAACCGCTGCCATCCGCGGTGGCGTGCTAACCCGGCTATCTCCACACTCGCTCATCTACAACAATACAGGTGCGACCAAATAGTGAGACGGGCCTCCAGAGAGACGTCCCGAATTCCCCCCGACCCCCCCCACGCCCCACCACCACCCTCGACAGGAGAAGTGCATTCAAAAAAGAAGTAAAAATGTACCTGAAAAGCCGTCATGTCTTCCTGGCAAACAATTTGACATTTTTGGCCCCTGGGGTTGTGTGAAGCCAACCCCCCCCCCCCCCCCCCACATCTGTAAGCAGCTCTGGAGGTCGTGCAACAGTGTGCGAACTCCGCCTCATCACCTCCCGAGGCGCCATCGCAGGCCACCCCCGGGCGGGGGGGCTGGCCGCTCATCCCACACCCCCCGGTCTTTGCTAATTGAACACTGCTGAGTGTGTAGCTTTGTGACACTCTTGTCTGCACAAACAGATGTCAGCATAGTTATGTTATTCTTCTTCCTTGGTGAGGGCGGGGGTCTTTATACAGACACCATAACCAAAACCTCAAATCCCAATATAGGTAATTTCATATCCTGATACTGATACTTATCATGGAGGAGCACATTCTCTGTTCATTCAGTGAATGAGTGGTGTGCATTACTACTACTATTATTATTGTTATTATTATAGTTTATATAAAATGACCATATGGAGATATTTCATATGTCATATTTGATACCTTTTTTCAATTTATTTAGTACTTTTGGGCAAAGTTTACATTTACAGCATTTCAATCAGTTATGTAACAAAATTAAAAAAAATTATTGTATAGCTGGAAACTGTTGGAACATGCGTGGTAAAGATCAGACAGGCTGTATAAAGTTGCACGGTGTACGCATGCGTGACTCCAGCGGGCTACAGATCAGGAGGTGTCGCAGATTGGGGAGTGTCTCAGATCGGGCAGGTGTGGCAGATCAGGGAGTGTCTCAGATCGGGCAGGTGTGGCAGATCGGGGAGTGTCTCAGATCGGGCAGTGGCATTGCCTCCATCCAAATGCAAAGCATTGTCCAGATAACTTAAAATGCTACTGTAAAGAGTCATTTGTGATACAACAAAATAATGTTTTTCTATCGTCACACAAAATATATCATCATATCACACAACCCTACTGTATACACCTGACCTTTATTTAGCAGAATGCCAAAATGTCTCATTGTATATACCTCATTCAGGATACCTCATTTACCTCATTCAGGATACACCAAAAGCCAATCAGCGTATGACTCTACTGGCTTATACCTGCCAATCATATTAACCACAAATCAAAATAATTTATTTTTGTATGTCTGTCTGTCTGGGATTTGGGATTTGAGCTACTGACTGTCTGATCACAGCTGTGGCCTCCTACCAAACTGAGCCACACACAACCCCTAGACATCCATCCATCCATCCACTTATCCAATAAAGAATTACAGGACTTCCTCTTTTCATCATTCCCTGGAATGAGCTGAGCAGGTTGGCCATCTGACACATCCAAAATAATCTGCCGTCGCCGAGCTGAGCTGTGCTTTTACGATTCACGGCTCGTAAAATATGTTGGGTGGAAGTAGCCGGCTTTGATATTGCTCTGCTGCTAATTGCCCTAAACTGATTACACCATTTCAGTTTCCATTAATAAACAAAAAACACCCTAAGGTTGTTTAAATCGCTAGAAATTACCAGGGGAAGTCAGACCACTGTGGCCGGCCACCTTTTGCAGACAAAAATGGCAGAAACACTGCAACAGCCATAATACATCACGACTGGATGTTAGCCATTATCAGGGGTGAGGTAATATTTAGCACTGCGCTGGATCTGAGTAACAAACAACTTGTGGTCTTTAGTGTGCTTTTAAGTAGCCTGATGTGAGTGATGCTCCATGACATGTCATGTGATCAGGACAAATCCTGGACCAGCAGACACTGAATGTGTTCAAAATCTACACACACATATATATGTAGAGAGAGAGAGAGCTTCACACGTGGTTACCATTGTCGCCCTCACAGACACCGCCCCTCCACTCCAAATTTAGATACTATTGTAGCACTGGCACACCTGCCCCCCCCCCCCCATCACCCCACTCCCCCAAAATGTCCAGTGTGAAGCATTTCCTCTCAGACAAGAAGCTAAAATAACACAGTGGCAGATGAGGAAAGGGTGAATCCCAAACTCTTTCTCACAAATCGGGTCTCCCTCACGCACACACACACGCAGGCAGACAAAGAAACAGACAGACAGACAGACAGGCAAACAGACAGACAGACAGACAGGCAAACAGACAGGCAGACAGACAGACAGACAGACAGGCAAACAGACAGACAGACAGACAGGCAGACAGACAGGCAAACAGACAGACAGACAGACAGACAGACAAACAGACAGATAGACAGACAGACAGACAGGCAAACAGACAGACAGACAGGCAAACAGACAGACAGACAGACAGACAGACAAACAGACAGACAGACAGACAGACAGATGGACATTCCGAAACGACACAAAGCACTATGGTGGGAAACACACAAACAGGTTCCTCTCAAGCCGAGTGGGGAGCACTAAGGTGGGCTGTTCCGGGCCCAGTCAGGTTTCGGCATCGCGGCCCTCTTTGGGGGCTTTCATACCCTGGACATTGTACCCGACCTACAACTGGGTCACCTGACAGGAAGAATGACTAAAGAGCAGGAAGAAAGTGGCCTTTTTACTTGGCACCGCCCAAGGAAACAGGCTGTGGCCTTGATTCTAGCGGCGCTAGAAAGCTCCGGAAGGGAGGCCTAGGTGCTGGCAGGGGGCCGACTGACAGGACATGCCTGAGTCACATGACCTGCCACCTGACTCGACTTTATATAAACAGTCAGCTGAAACACAAGGAGGATTTCCTCTTTTTATTTCGGTTGTTATTACATTTTTAGGTCGGGAACAACTAAAATTCCTCGGGTTTGCGGAATGCCTCCCTTTTTGGTGGGAGTATGGTTACATTTAAGGGCAAATGAAAAGGCTGCGTAAGCAGGGTCTTGGAGAAACAGCCTGAAAGACATTGTGTTCTCGTGGGCCGCGATGTGCAACAAAGACCGAGCAAGGCCTGGCACCATGCGGGTGCCACAGAGATATCAGGAAACACTAAACGCCCAAGCGGGCCAGTGGGCAGCCGCCATCCGTGTCTTTTTCGGATTCTGGTTTTTGGCCTCGGGGTACAAAGCGTGCTCCGTTGTCCCACCTGAGACGGCGGTCCAAGCCGGATCTCTCCGCACAAAAGGTCTCTGTTTCCCGGCTCCAGTCAGTCAGTCACGAACACAGGGGCTTGTTGAGAAGGGATTACAAATGTAAGTGCTCTCACACCGTCTTACGCTGAGGCCCCCAGGGGCCGGAGAGCTGCTCTGGCTTGGTTTTGTTTACCGGCTCTCACCAGAGGACGGAGGGCCATAGCTAGCAGCTGCAAAAGTGCACCAAAAACCACAAGACCAATGGCTGTTAGCCTCACAAGATGGTGAACACATAAACTGTCTCTTCCTCCGAAAGGCCAGCATCTCATCTGAAATCTGAACAAAGGTCCTGCGGTTAAAATGAAGCGAGACGTATATCTTTCTGTAAAACTATTGCCGACGAGAAGTTTCATTGACATGTGGCCGGGGTACAGCCCGTCCCGTCGCACGGGGTCTGTTTGACCCCGCCCCTACCCCAGTCTCACTGGGTGGCGCCCTTTTCCTGGTCTGCCAGAGCCACACCAAGGCACAGAGGAAAGGGCAGCTCTGGAGTTATCCCGGGCACATTCTTAGAGAACAGAAAAGACAATAGGGCAGCAATCCACCTTCTTCTGCCATCGTTCATCCCGTCTGTCTGGTTACTCACTTCTCTTTTCTGCGAGTTATTCTTATACAAACAGCTTTTTACACACGTTACTAAAAGTAGCCTGAATGCCAGTGACCCGTGAGAATTATTCTCCGCTAGGTTGCTCTGTAGTTACGCAGCACTTGGGCCTTCTCTGGTGTTGTTGCAGTAATTTCTCCCCACACCTCTCTCACCTGTCACTTATGAAGCTTGTGACGTGCGTCAGTGGCTGGCAGCACCTTCTGTCACAAAGAGCCCACCTCGCAGCTGACACGATGGTTAAAACCTAGAGCCCCCGGAATATCTACACTTCTATGTATTGATATGCTGACAGGCCAGGAAAGGCAGGAACCAGATTATGTTAGGGTTATGAACTGGCCACCATGTCTGCTTCTCGCAGACGTAAAAGAGTGAGAGACTCATGCATCAAGCAAACTGCTGCCTGCTGTATGGATCTGCAGATGTGGGGTCAGGTTGCTGCCTTCCGTCTGAGCTGGGGTGTAGGCTCTAGTTCTCCACATCTGTCTTGTGTTTGGCTCAGACCCGTAAATATTTACGCCGCTCCACCACGTGTAGCCAGCCCACTCCTGCAAGGTGTACACAAGCGTGTCTCCCACGTGTTCGGGGCCCCTTCCGCCAGACACGGAGTTTGTGTCTCCACGGGGACCCCATGGAGGTGGATTTCTGACGCACGTAAACAGGACATAAACAGAAGATGGACCGGGACATTAAAGCCAGCCCCCGCCAGATGGACTGCAGCAGCCAGAAACATCCTGGTGATTTTATCCCCCGGTTTCTCTGCGTGTTTCAGAGAGCCGCACTGGAGGTTGCAAAAACGAAAGGAGAGCGTCAGAAATAGCTGCCTTTACGGCACCTTCTAGTATGACGCTTACAGGAAATGACAACCCCATCCTTCTGCTAACCCAGTGCATGGCCACGGCGAGAGTCAGGCAGTGGGATTCGGCAAGGAGACGTCGCAGAGCAGCATGAGAATTAAATTTTCTTTTTTAAAGATAGCAACAACATCACAACTGAATTTATTTAGAGTCCAGTCATTCTCCTCAAAAGCATAGCAAACTTAATGTTTATGGTGGTGCATATTACACATTTTTTCCATTTCTTAAAAAAAAAGATAAAAAATAAAATGTTTCACAGATGTTTAGCTCAATTTATGTCTGACCTCTTTCACAACAAAAGATATATAATCAAAAGTGTTCAAAACCCAGTGTTTGTTGGCTTTCAAAAAACGCAAAAACAACTAAAACCACGTCTCGGACGCCCTTAGTTTGAGAAACTCGGATCCCTTACATTCAGTACGGGTTGGGCAGCTGTGTTCAATGTTACAGCCTGCAGAATGCAAACAGATGTGCGGTTAAAACCAGCTGTGATTAATGGGGAACAAGACACTGGGATTCAGAACTGATTCACATCTGTAGTCTGGAAAAACAGCAGCGTCTCCCTATGACAATGTTAGACTCCAAGTCTATCATCTTATTTCTGTAGCACATAATTCCTGGGGGTGGTCACCAAGCCTTGAACCCAGACCTCGCAAACACGTGGGTTTAGAGCAGGTGTTCCGATCCCACAGGAGCGAATAACGGTCCGCAGCTCTAACAAGAAGCGTGACTTTTAGGGAGTAAATATGTTTTTACGGGAAGTTTGCTGGACGCAGATGAGCGGCTGGCATATACGAATTTAATGAGGGTATAGTGAATAAGCACCCTCCGGACGGGCTTACCTTATCAGAGCTTATGCTGAGCTTCTTCTCCAGGAGGTCTGCGCCGTTCTCCTCCGCTGCCGGGACGGGTGCCGACTCCTCAGCGCCGTTGTCCCCCCAGACATCCCCCTCGATCGCGGCTTCCTTGCTCGGAAGGGGGATGCCGTCCGTAACATACTCCTTCTGGCACTTCAGGTTGTGTTTCTGTAGCACATCCTCCGTCTCCTGGTCCACGACCACGAGCTCCAGCTTGCCCACGGTGGCCCGGATGCGCGACACGACCTGTTGGTGGCTGTCCCCTTCCACACGCTCCCCGTTGACGAACACCAGCCGGTCCCCTGCGCGGAGACCCGAGGCTTCGGCGGGCGAGTCCGGCTCTACCAGGCGGATGAACTGGCCCGACTTACCCTTCTCTCCGTGAAGGTGGAAGCCGTAGCCGTTCGATCCTTTCTCCAGCACGCATAGTCTGGGCCGAGGTCTGGTCATTTTTAAAAAAAATGTTCTTCAAAAAACTTTTTAGACTTCAGATGGCTCGTATAACGATACTTTAATGTGGGAGGGAGGTGAGATAGATTATAAGTCCCGCAAAACAAGCCGATCAGAATGAAACAAAGTATCCGCTTTGTGTTAAACACGGCTATTGAAAAGTAGTAAGTGTCAGTGACAGCGTTCGCGTCCGGCTAGAACGCCCTTGTCGCTCATAAAGCCCCTCCCCTGGGGACTGCTGGAACGGGACTAGCTACCCATTTCGAAACTGCACAATGAGCCGTATATATGCGCAATGACTCTGCTTCGGCAACCTGGCATTTAAAACGAACGCTTCGTAGGTAAAGTTACGGTTCGTAGCATTTACTGCCAACGAGTGGACGGAATGATGATCAGTGTAAAGGAAGTGTGCCCCTACAGAGGTTTAGTTTGCTGTGTTTGGGCGCGGGGTTGGGGGGGATTGATTATGTTCTCTAAATAAACCTAATTTTCACTGAAATTAACATATGATACAGTGTACGTATGTGTGTATAAAAAGGTTGTTATATATAGGTCACGTGGCCTAATGGATAAGGCGTCTGACTTCGGATCAGAAGATTGAGGGTTCGAGTCCCTTCGTGATCAGTGCTTTGGGGCCCTCCTGCATTTCCCCCTCATTATGTAATAGACGATACGCATTTCTTCCTTTAAAGATGAACCAGGTAATTATTCCATGGCGCCTAAGTGAAAAATCAGCCCAGTTACCTTATTCTTTTTAGACAGTATTCTTAGCCTGGATTCTATTAAACCCGTAATAGAAGGGATTCACTAATGGAGACTTACAAGCACTTATCGTTCTGGCTATGGGCGTTTGCCAAATGCCGTAAATTTGAACGAAAGCATAAGTGTGGCTGATACATTAAGTTAGTTATAGTAAGTTACTGTCAAACATTCTGATACATTGTAACAGGCAACACAGCAACGGTTTTGATTGCCACAATGTGTCGAAGTGTATTTGACAGTTACTCACTTAATTAAGCTCTGAAAACAACCAAGGTAATTTGAGAGCGTTTCCCAGTCTCTCGTGTTGCACTTATAATCAAGGTGGCAGAGTGGGAGTGTCTCAGAATTTTATCATCCTGTGTCAACAGTGTTCTTAAAAAAAGTGCGATGATAATATTTTAATGTGTCTGGCATTTATTTGCATTTGCAGACAAGTATTTTTATGTGTTAGAGACTGGCTTAGATCCAAGTGCCAAGTGTAACACGCCATAAAATCCCGAGGCATTGATTTCACGTTCACCTCGTAGCAGCGCACAATCCGGGTTGGTTTTGTTAGTCACTTTCAGGGGATTAACACGAAACCTCTGACTCACGTTTTGAGTTTCCCGCATTTGCCTAACAGATTTGACTCGCCAGATAATTTGAATATCTTCTGGTACACCTGCATGCTACAGCTCACTGCAGTCATGGCTCTTGTCAGGCTAAAATAACTAAATATACCTTCAATGACCAACGAAAATACACCTTCGGCGTGTAACTCGAGTCATGGAAGTACATCAATGCTGCCATCTAGCGACGACAAATGTTATGGCGCTTCACGTTTGTCTCGGAGGTTCCCTGGAAATTGCGCAAACAAAACGTGACAGTAGTGCACCTTTGCACTGGCTGAAAGCGAAGTCTAACCCCGGCTACTGGGCCTCGTAGACGATACTTAATGTCTTTTAAGGCCTATTTAAGTAGGGTGACCAGATAATCCATGTCATCCCGGACACTTTGAGCTTGGACCGGATTCGCAAACTGCAGTTTCAATCAAAAGAACCTACCTATAGGCCTACTCCGACTTCAGCAAACCACGTGGTGTTTTAGAGTCAGACCTATTCCTCGGTTCTCTTTCCCCGTTGGAGATCGCAGTGTCGCCACGGAGACCCGAGGGCGCAGAATGTGACAATTACCAACTGAAACATTCATTTACGAAGCAGTCAGGTTTTTAATGGGACAAAAGCAATAATCTTAAGATACGGTGATGGGCACGCAGCGAGGTACACGGAACAACGGGTAAATGAAGCTTCCTGGTCATTCCTGCTGTTGTTGGAAATGATGAAGGGTTCTTGGTCTAAGATGGTCGTGACCCTCTTTGGTGAGTCAGCCCACTTCCCGGTCTGGAGCGCCAGGGGGGGCGGGAAGGGGTAAGTGGCTGCAGGCGGCAGAGAGCACCGCAATTACATTCAGATTTTAAATACTCTAATTTTAATGGAAATTACTGTTTTGTTATTATTTTAAGCAGTCTACCAATAATTTACCAAAAGCAAATTGCACACGGCAACACTAGTCGTTACAATGCAACACATATTAAATATATACAGAACATCAATCTATAGACAACCATAGCAAATAGTAACTCCATTTAATTCAATTAGTAATGCACATTTTCACAAAATTATTGTCTGAAAGCGCTTTGCATTATCCCGGCCTAAGGCCCCCAACGAACAA
This sequence comes from Petrocephalus sullivani, assembly GCA_026780845.1. Taxonomy (NCBI): domain Eukaryota; kingdom Metazoa; phylum Chordata; class Actinopteri; order Osteoglossiformes; family Mormyridae; genus Petrocephalus; species Petrocephalus sullivani. Next base: position 16,953,669 of record JAODKM010000043.1, read on the forward strand.
GCCAGAGGCGTAAATTTATGATACTTCATAAATAGTTTTAAAAACTGTACAATACCTACATGGAAAACGATTAAGTGCATTAATAGTGGCTACAGTTACAGTTTATAAGACAATGTTAAAAACAAAATGATCACAATATTCATAGTTAAGTTTTAGCAGATGATGAGGAAGCGGGCGAGTCGGCTTCGATAGGGTATTTTTAAGTCATGCGGCGTAGCTTAGCGCAGGTAGATCCGTGACGTTTCACTATTTATTCAGTAAGCAAAGCAGCGCCTTTTCCAGATGTAGCTGCAAGCGGCTTATCGTCCTCATGCGCGGGGGCCGCTTATCGTTAGTGCCCTGGGAACAGATGGGCAACTTCCTCTCACGACTCGCAGATCTAGGTTTAACTGTCAGGCAACTGACCTAACACCACCGCGTAACTAATAATGGGCTTCGCATTTCCCCTGTCGCTTCAAAGTATTAGGGAAGACAAGACAAATAAGGTATCATATTTTATATTTCCAATCAGTTTCAGACTACTGCAGAAGATGGGTTTAAATGTCATAGCCGCACAATCCTATCGATATTCCAGGTAAAGCTCTTTTCTTTAGCGACATCACGAATGCATCCCTATCCATTAACACCAGGCCTTCCTGAAGCACTTTCACGATTATTTCCACCCAGAGTCCACAAGAGCGAGCGCAGATAGACGGAGTGGCGCTAAAGAGCGCGTATCGCCCGCATAAACGTGACCATATACTCATGTAAATTAATATATAACCTGACCTTCATTTTCAGCTATCAGTCCTTCTGATTATGTGTGTGTATGTATATGTATGTATGTATGTATATATATATATATACATACAGGGGCGTAGCACCAAATTCTGGGCCCTATGCACAAGCAGTGGCCATAGGTCCCCGTAAGCTCGAGGTTCACAACTACCTACAACTGACTTTACTTGCACTTCGACACCATTTAATACATCAATCAACTGATGAATTTACCCAAAATATTAGCATTTACATTAGTTAACAACATTTATTGTGATCTTAAAATGATATTTAAAGGAAAATAAAATTTCACTCCTCAGGGGCCCTCCCCCCACCTGGGGCCCTGGTAATTTAGTCCCACTTTTCACCCAACTACGACGCCCCTGTATATACACACACACACATAGAGAGAGATTGCGTCAATATATTTTATATATTTGTGGCATCTCATTTATTTATCTTCGAGGCAGACGCTGATAAACGCTGACGTTCCATGATGGCCAAAGCGTGTCACTGAGAGCATTGACTGTGATCATCGCGTATAATAGTTTTCTGTGTTGGTGTCATGGTGAGCGATTCTACACGGACCTACGATTGTCTGAGACAGCGGCAATGCAGAGGAGAAAGAGGAGGGAAGCGCTTCCAGGAGGCGCAAACTCCTCCGCATCTCCAGGGCAACCGGAGACTCTCCGGGCGGAATGCGCTACCCCACACGTTCCTAGCCCCGTCTGTCAGAATGGGAATCCTGCCTCGAACACCATCTAAACGTGGAAAATAAAGCAGGACAAAGAGCCAAGAAGCCACGCAGCGCTACCATTACTGGTCGAGCAAATGTGTTTTATTTGTTTACGATACTTATAATAGACAATTAAGATAGCAAAACACTGGTGGGGGGTTTCCGTGTCTGAACAGACACCACACCGCCTTATCTGTGTTAGTAACAGGAATGCTGTGTTAAAATAACGCCCCCCAAATATACCGACATAAATTAACTTCTACTCGTCAGGACAAGTCGATCATTGCTGTTAAGATTTGCTCTCTAACCAAACGATACTTTATGGGGCGACTGAGGAGTCTAACTTTGGAAACGATTCTGTTCAGCTACCTGGAATGAAAGGGCTTGCCGTTTTGTAGACCGATAAGCATATTTTGGACGTTGGCGTATCAGATCTGTAAGGCTGCAGTGTGCGATGATAAAATAAAGTCTGAGGCTCAGAAAAAAAGGGGTGCCTGGTGCGCGTGCCAGTGCCCCGCCGCCGCTCCGGCTCCGGATTGGACGAGCGCCTCCCGTAACTCAGGTCCGCCTGTGCGCCGGACGCGCGGTCCGCGGCTCCAAGATGCGCCAGCAGCTCAGGGCGACTAAGGGTGTCAGCGGACATGCCTCGGACACAGCTTTCTATGCCTTAAGGTCGATCATAAAGGGAAATGGTCACCCCGGCAACACCGAGTGCTCCGGCCCCGCCGCTAACGACGGACGATCTTACGGTCATCGTGGCTTCCAGTAAGTTAATTTACGCGTCTCGCTGTTCATTAATCAATCCATTTATCAGTTTTTGCATTGCGCTAACTTTAAGCCATAGTGGCCCGGCAAGGTTTAGATAAATTCGTGTTAAATTGGCCAAAATTTTTTAATCAATGAAGTATTGACTTAAAACAAGTAGCCTATATCGATCCATTCACCCATATCTTCCAACAGGTTATTCTGGTCGGTGTCTGATAGTACAGTAACGAAATCAAATTCACTTTCAGACAACATAATGGGGACTATGTGAAAGTTCGTGGAAGACGCATGACATCGTGCACTAATGACTTAACATAATTTTAGCCTAACTTATTTTGTTTGCATATGTAACAACGATGTCATTGTTTTCAGGAACACTTTTCCAAAGTATATTTGAATATGAGTGCTATACTGCCTGACGTCCCGGCTGCCATATGATTTAATCAGAAACAAAACAGCAACCGTTTTGCAAATTTGAGCATCATGACCAGATCGATCTGTTTAGCTGTGTCTGAGTCTAATGTGAAAGCATTTATATGACAGTTGCCTCATTCATGCACAGCTCATATAATGAGTAACTGGTTCCCTCTGTCCCCATCTCGTCCCCATTCAGTCTGCTCTTTAGTATTTTTGCTGGTCGTCTTGATGCTGTTGGCCGTCCTATATCGCAGAGATCCACTTTGCTGCAAAGCCCGGCATTATCCGGAGACCCAGCCGTACTCGGTAAGTCTATCCATGAAATTGTAACGGGGGGCTGGCAAGCAGGGAGCCGGCGTAGGCACTAACGGGTAGCCGCGCCGCGGTCCGCCTGCATAACGAGGCGGAAACCGGTTACCGTGAGGGAGCGATAGAGGGACGGAACGAAAAGGAGCAGCGCGCCTCCTCGAGCCGTGGCTCGTTTACTTATTGATAAAAACTGAATCAATAATAATAACAACATAAAGACTGGAGAACGTGCATGCAGATGGTGGGCTGGGAGGAGTGTAACGTGAAACTGTCAAAAAGCACAAGACTGTAAAATGCATACTCATTTGCAGCGTGCTCGACTTTTAATACAGTCTGCCTATGCTGGTAATGGAAACCATAACCAATGGAAATAATGGAAACCATAAAAAAAGGTTTCAGAATGTGCTGAGTATATCCATACCTCTTGTACTGTTAGTGGAGGGGAATGGCAGGTCAACAAGCTATATGCATTTATTGTTTTTATGTATCTAACAAAAGCTTCCTGGTCCAGGAAGTGGCACAGGAAATGGCACAGGAAATGGCACAGGAAGTGGCAGTGAAAGGAGTATTCCTAGAATGTCACGGCCTATTTCCAGTTTATTTTTACAGTACAATTTCCTTCCATTTATAACCAGCAGCTTTGCATGTATTTGTCTCTTTATGACAAACCTGTTAGATTGTTGGTACCTTTCCCAGTGACTTTTGGTATCTTCCACTTGAAATTTGTTACCTGCTGCTACCGTTTGCTGAACATTTGGCAGAGAGCGCAAATCCTGCCACAGACTTAAGTTCTGGGTTTGTTTGGCAGACTGTCTAACTGTATGGCATTCGTGCAAGTTCATCCATCCGTCCATTTTCTGAAACTGCTTGTCCTGTGGGCAATTCAGTGACTCCAATTAGCCTCAGCATATTTTTGGACGGTTGGGGGGAAACCCGGAGTACCCGGAGGAAACCCCACGATGACACAGATGGAGCGTGCAAAGTCTGCACACATGGAACCCTGGCTGGTCCCAGAGATTTGAAGCAGCCATGCTAAGCAATGCGCCACCATCTGTGCATGTCGTTATAGATAAATTAATGAGAATAACTCGCAACAGGCCAAGGCTCCCTGAATGCCAGACAGGAAGTCGGGCTATTGTGGTGGGTTCCAGCAGTGCACATGATGCAGAACCTCCATTGGTCTCTCTTTTGGGGACATGGGGTGGGGGTGGGAGCAGGGAATACAGAGACGTCCAGAGCAGAGTTTCCCAGCCCGGTCCTTGGGGACCCTCAGTCAGTTCACATTTTTGCTCCCTCCCAATTCCCTGCCAGACAGTCAACATTTTTGCTCCTTCCCAGCTCCCTGCCAGACAGTCCACATTTTTTCTCCCTCTTAGCACCCTACCAGAAGGTCCTCATTTTTGCTCCCTCCCAGATCCAAAATCGTAGACTGTCTGGGGCTCCCTGAGGACCAGGTTGGGAAATGCCAATCTAGTGAAAACTGGCGTGTTGGCAGAAAGGTTGTTCCATAAGTCAAAGTGACTTATCTCCGTATACAAAGTATATGTATGGTTCACCATTCATCTCGTTGGCGTTTCTGTGCCACAGTTACGGATTTGGATAACTTGCCATGATCTTGGGTAAACTGTGTTAAATAACAAGTAAAAAACTGTTATTATAGCGACGCAATGATCAAGTTGTAAAATTATTTACAGGGGATGGTGGGGGTGCCCAACAAAACATTAATCAAGCGATAGGGGGCGATAGCATGGTCCTGATGAAATTATATTTTGGCTCAGAGACAGGCAGTTGAGTTTCCTTGATATAGTTGGTAGCTTTATCATCATGTGAATGACACTCGGGGGTGGAAAGTTCAGGTCCAGAAAGTACAAATCCGGACCAAGGTTTTGTTGAAATCAACCAGTTGAGTACTCCGTGACTCATTATGCTCAGCTGGCTGGTTGAAACAAAACCTTGGTCTGGATTTGTACTTTCTGGACCTGAGGTTTTCACTTCTGACGGCAATTAAACACAACATTTTATGGGGATGTCGGGGGGGGGTAGTATGTTTTCAAGGGGATGGTTTTTTCTCATCCATGTGCGTCCCATGACATTCATGACGACAGTCAAGTCTGTGGTAAAATGTTTTTGAGACAACATTGTAAAACGTTTTTATGTGAGGACTTTGATGGCTGTTACATGAATAGTTTTGAGGTCATGGCACAGGAAAAGAATTGCCTTAGAAAAGAGGTCTTCCCTGATTTAAATTCGGATTTTACACGGTCATGCTTTTCAACATAGAGGGAATTTAGTCATAGAAACAAAAGGACGTCTCTTTTCTGAAGCCTTATCTGCCTCTTGAAAGTGCGAGCGGGTGAGGGAAGCTGACCTCTGACACTCACTCCTCTCCAGAGCGTCCGTATCATGCTGGGGGTGTCGCAGAGGTCAGAGGTCACCGGAGTGACGTCACAGTCCCGGCAGGCATTGTTACTAGCAGAAACCTCCGGGAGTCACATTAGCTGTTGCTTGTCCTACATTATCAATGACTTAATTACATGTGGTACTATTCACAAAGGTCAATAATGGAGTCTGCCATCCTACTGCTATCCTATCTAATACTTAGTCGGCCGACAGACAGCTTTATCGCGGAAGCCCGTCCCGTTTAGAGCGGTCACGTGCCAGGATGTTCTCGTTAAGAGGTACCTGCTGCTGTCACAGAGGACAAGTCAATGAATCATATTGTTGTCTGTTTCAGGGACCCCCCAGTGAGTCAGGAAGACACTGCCTTTGTCCTCCGCCACAAAGGCCTCATTTACACTTAGTGCCGTCACTTTGTTTTTTTTTTCGATGGGCTCTGAGGAATTCCTCGGGCGCATACAGTGAGATTGCTTAATCTTGTTTGGGGAGGGAGTCCAGGGAGGGCTCGGGAGGTGGGGGGCTGTCGGAAAAGGCAGATTGATTGAAAGAGCTTGTTTTCTGTTCTTTACTAATGACACTGCAGTTTACAAAAAAGGTACAGGAGAAAGTGGGCCTGCTACAACAGACACCCCCTTTAAAATCAGCTGTCTTATGTGCTGGCGAACATTCCTAAGATTGTGAACAAACGGCACACATTTCTTTTAGGTAAAAAATGTGTAGGATAGGCTAAGAGGAATGTTTAGAAAAAGACGCAAAAATTTCACTCAGATATTTCACGGAGCAGACTCTGGTAGTGTGGCTCATAATTTGTTTCTCAAATGCTTTCATCCGAACCAAAGTACGACTGAAAACAGGGGTCCCTGGAGTGATTGGGTTAGGGTCCCGACGGAAATCGAAATTGCTGATTCTGGGGTTTGAACTGGTGCCCTTCTGATTATAAGTATGGCTGCCTACTCTGCTGAAACACACCCTATCCCCCATAATACCAGATAATTTCCAGCTTTAATTTGGCGGTTCTGTTTTATTGTTAAGCGCTTGGAATTCTGAACAGTATAAAATGCAGTGAAAGTGATTGTCAGTGTTGACACACCACGGTACACAACAACGAAATGTGTCCTCTGCATCTAACTCGTATGTGGCATTGTGACACAGCAGGAGGGGAGCTAATTCAGTACCCAGGGAGCAGTGCTTGGTGACTGTAGTGTGTCAAATTAAGATTATAACATCAATATGCACATAAATATCTGCTTACTGAATACATTAACAATGTTTTAATTGAAACCCTTCCACAGGACGCACCGCCCCAGTATTACAGTAGCAGGCAGACGTTAGTGGGTTCTACCTATCAGGAGCAGCCGGTGGAGACAGCCAATGAGAACAGGGCCCAGGTGAGTGGCCAGCAGGAACGGCGCATCATGGTCTCACTCTGCGGAAACATGGGTAATTTAGTGCAGAGCAAACTCAAGGGTGGTATGGGACACTCAGCTGAAACAGTATTGTGCTGGGTCAAAGCCCACAAGGGGCCTGTTGTTTTGCACTCGAATGGAGCACTTATCCTGAACTATTAATAATTGTGACACTTAGTCAACCGAAAAGGGACTCGAATCCTCAAGCATCTGATCCCAAGTCAGAAGCTTCATCCATTAGGTCACATGGCCCCTTTACAATTAGACAGGCGTTAAACACTGAAGCTATTTATCTATCAATATGAATGAAAACTAAACCAACCAATTACTACTTCCTTCGGCAGCCACTTTCATCCAAAGCGACATAGATTTTTGAAAACGCAGGATTGGCAGGTGTCTGATCGGCGTGTCCCCTGGGGGACCCCACGGTAAAATTGGCGTGTCCCCTAGGGGACCCCATGGTAAAATCGGCGTGTCCCCTGGGGGACCCCATGGTAAAATCGGCGTGTCCCCTGGGGGACCCCATGGTAAAATTGGCATGTCCTCTGGGGGACCCCATAAAACAAGCATCCACTCACAGCCACTTAAGCTCCCCAGTTACAGAATACTGCTATGCTATAGTATAATTCCACATCAGATATTTCGGTATGCACTATATGTGGCTTATAAGGGAGTTTTTACCTGGGTGAAGGTGAGGTTGCTTCAGACTGTTCCCACCCCTGAATGCTTCTGTGACCTGCACTCCTGCCCCGAAGTGCGGTGACCCTGCCTCTCTCTGATGTCCCCCTCATCCCCGCAGCACCCAGAGCAGCTTTTCGTGGTGGGGCTTCCCAGCACCTACCGCCTGCCCTCCCTGGAGCTGCCCCTGCCGCGGCTGCCCTCCTACGAGAGCGTCCGCAAGCGGGACCGCCAGCGCTACATCCACATGCTGATCGCGCATCGCTTCGGCCTCTACGCCTCCGCGCTGACGGAGGTGCGTGCTGGTCCCAGGCCACCGGGCCCCAAATCAGCCGCCCCTCTCAGCCTCAATGCGCCGCTCTTCTTTCAAACAGGAGTTTGGGGGAGCTGCGTAATTAAGGCAGTGTTTCCCAAGCCAGTCCTCGGGGAACCCCAGCCAGGCCACGTTTTTGCTTCCTCTCAGCTCCCAGCGCACCTGTACCAGGCATTCGGTGTTCCTGATTGGATGGGAGCTGGGAGGGAGCAAAAACCTGGACTGACCAGTGTTCCCTGAGGACTGGGTTGGGAAACCCTGGATTAAGCAACTGGACCATGTATCAGACAGTTATAGACTGACTGTACATGGTGTAATATTTATATTCATATATATATATATGTATATATTTATGTGTGTGTGTGTGTGTATATATATATATGAGAGTTAGATTGGGAGTATATTTATAGACTGTCCAGGGCTTACAACCTGTGTAACTTATGGTGACTCTGACATATTAAGTAAATGCATGTGGGGAAAACCTAAAAAATGATAAATACACAATATGCCAAAAAATGTTAAATACATTAGGGCAATCAAGACTCAAGCAATTCCACACAGTGACATTCTTAGATTGCTTACTCCTCCAGATTTTGCTAAAAAAAGAAGTCAAAAGCAGGAAACAACAGCATAATAGGTAAGGATATAACACTATAGATGAACGTATTAAAGTAAAGACAAAAGTGTAGCTAACGATCTAAATCATAATAAAAACACAACCAAATTAACCTGTGACCTGGATAAGTAGAAGATTGATGGATGGATGATGGATGGATGGATGTATGGATGGATGTATGGATGGATGATGGATGGATGGATGGATGATGGATGGATAGATGGATGATGGGTGGATGGATGGATGGATGATGGATGGATTATGGATGGATGGATGATGGATGGATGGATGGATGGACCATAAATGACTGAAGTCTTCCCAGTGACATTGGCTTGGGGTTTCTGATCCATCATGGCCGCTGTGGTGTGAGACTTGCCGCCTTCCCAGGGAACCGGAAGCTATTGAGCGAACTGCAGGCAACGGGCGATGTTCTCCAAAACGAATCTGCTTCCAGAGATTCAGCAAACAAACGTGTCCTTCGGCTCCCGTCCAGCCCCCCCTCAGATAGTTCGGGGGGGGGGGGGGGGGGGGGGGGCCCCGGGGGGTTACCCCCCCTTGTTTGGGGGGGGCGGAAAAAAAAAAACCTTGGGG
>JAODKM010000043.1:16962662-16974427 GCA_026780845.1 Petrocephalus sullivani
TCCTGCTCCCAAGGTTCCAGCAAAAAACCTTTCCCTCCGCCCCCCGCCCGCCCCCCCCCCAACTGGTCGGGGGGGGGGGGGGGGGGGGGTGGCCACCGGTGGTTAACCTCCCTGTTGCTGGGGCAGCTGAAACAAAACAACCTGTGAGGCTCAAAGCGTGTTCTGCGTTTTTACTGCTTTACGAGGGGAGGGGGCCTTATGAGGTCCACAGGTCAGGGGGCATTAAAAGATAAGAGGCCAGCACACGGACATGAATGTGGATCAGGTCATTTCGGGCCCTGCCATTCCTCCTGTCGATATTTGGGTCAGTGTGTGAAAAGGGAGCTTCAGCTTTAATCGAGATGTAACAGTGTTCAAGCGGAATCCACAATTTAAAAAGCAGAAACAGGAGCTACATAAATAATGACTTTTAAAGATGGAAGGGGAGACAAGCTGCATAATCAACACGAGACAGGATGCTGAAATCCTCAGATGTACGGCAGTAAGGATGTGGTACGCTGACTGGACTGCAGATAAAACGTCAGACACAGCAAATATTGATCCTATTCACGCTCGGATTTAGTGGTGAAAATGAAACTTCTAGGGGTATTTTTTGTATTTATTTTTAAATTATTGGTATTTGGTTAAATTCACTTAAAACACCTGTATATTAAGATTTTTTTTTTTTATTTTCTACAGCCGCCCCCAACTTATGAGGACTCCGTCCGGCAATCTGTGGAGGTCAGCTGGGAGAACGTGGAGCATGCCGACAGCGACCTGTCACCCACTGCGCACTCGCATCCCGACAGGGATCCTACCTCATCCCCATATGCCGATCCTTAGCTGTAGCTGATCGAAGATGACTTTGTCAGAGCGTGAGGGCCCTCTACTGCCCTCTGTTGTCGCAGTGGGAGTAGCACAGCCGCTGGGGAAAAGTGCCTTAAAACTGACAAATGACGCTGACGTGCAAGTGCACGTGTAACGCGGTACATTTCCAGATCAGTTCTAATGAACTGAAGAAAATCAACATTATTTCCAAAAGGTGCTTAAATATTTGAATATTTATCAACTGCCAGGAAAAAGTGACGTAAAATAACAGCTTTACTGGCCCGTGGGGGCATTAAGGTGTTTCAGTACGTGTTTTGTTCCTCCAGGTAAACGATAAATTGGATGAATAGAATACTTGGAAAGTATATTTCCAACCATATTTAAAGCTGTTTTTATCATATTTCCTGAGGGCACAACAACAAGAATGGTTTTCTAAATGTCAGATGCAGTACAGTTATTTTTATAGCGACGACATCGGACAAGTGGTATTAGAAATGGATGGATGGATGAATATATGAGCGACGTAGAAAATCTTGATCAAATGAAATTCCCTTTAATTTTCAATGAGATTTCTTTTTGGAATGGAGTTTTGTAGGTAAAAATCAACATTTTTTATGATAAATTGTGTGTGTGAACTAATTTGTTCGTTGGTGTTTTTCCCTAATTACTAAGGGACAACGTATTATACAAAGTACATTTTTTATTGTTTAAATAAAATATTCTCTAAAAAGTAATTTAGTTTGAATTCATGTTATTTCTGTCGCTGCATTATTTTTTAAATATTACTTTGGGATAATAAGAAAAGTAATTAAAACAACAAAGAGGGACAAAAAAGCCAAACAAGGATGAGACGAAATATAAACCATTACTAGCTATAACGGTTAAATGTTTCATAGTGGCCGAACGTTTTTGTATAGGCTAATTTGACGGACAAAAGGAGGGACCTAAAAGCGTCGGAGCTGTTGTGCCACATTTGACTTTATTTCACGACATGCAGACTGAACAAAAACTCATACAAGTACAAAGATTTCTGCTAGACTTCGCGTGTTCTTGAATATCCCAGGGGCTGTACGTAGAAAGGAGACTGAAGGGGACCACTCATTCGCTGAAAGAATATTTCAGAGAAAGGCATTACCGAACGATGCAAAATATTTGTTTTCACCCAAGTTGTATTTAAATATGTCGAATGTCCCCGTACACAGAATTACATTTCAAGCTAATTCTAGGGGGATGTCGGGTGGATATTTGCATTTCCCACGCATGAATCAACTGCACTCCGGCCCACTAGGTGGCAGTATTTCGGAAATAGCGCTGGTGTTGCGCCGGGAAGCGCCGAAGAAGAAGCCGCAGGCCGCAGTACAGGCCGTCCCCGAGTGGGCGGGTTAGCGTTTATTATTACTACGCACGTCATCTTTTTTACGATATTACGCGGACATCGACGGACTACAGAACCCAACTTCTGCGGTGAGTCGCCCCGCAATCGTCAGTTTTCCTCTATTTTCCGCGCTCGGTCGCGGGCAGGGTAACTCCGCAAACTCGGTGCCGTCGCTTTGATTCCTCAGCGGCGGATTAGTTCGGCGGCCCGCGGCCGCGATATAAGGACATTTTGGCGAGGGGAGGATAAACTGCCGCCGACGTCGCCGTTTAGTGTGCGGATTCGTCACAGAACTGGTGCCAGTCGCGCTATTTCCCCCCGTACTGTCGCTGAAATGCCGCAAAGGGTTTAACTCCCCGGCGAACAACTCGTCGTTTGACCATAATGTTATCTTGATGTTCGTGTTATTATTAATAAGCTGGAGCTGGTAGCGGAAGTGAAAGCGGCGAGGCCTAACGAACATGGAGGCGCCTTTCTGTTTTGTTGTTTTTGCCGTAAAGAATAGAAGAATCGCGCACGGAATAATGGTCATGCGCAGTGTAAAATCGGGAAGAGTGCATTTTATGTGCAGTGTTATTACGGTTATACAGGGGAGATTAACATCTCAGGTGATGTAATTGGGATATGGATTTTGAACGGGAGCCAAATGTTTTGTTCGACGGATCGCAGCTTCAGCGTCGAATTGTGATCTTATTTTTGGCCAAGAGCAAGTCCACCCCAGAAACATCTCCATTGTGTTGAAATTCTACTTTCCTCCCTCCCTTTAACGTGTTTCTGTGTCGTATTAAATGTATCGTGTCTTTAAGGTGAGAGATGGCACGTACCAAGCAGACCGCTCGTAAATCCACTGGTGGGAAAGCCCCGCGGAAGCAGCTGGCCACCAAGGCGGCGAGGAAGAGCGCGCCCTCTACCGGCGGCGTGAAGAAGCCGCATCGCTACAGGTGCGTGCGCATGCGCGCAGGGGCTCACCTCAGCGCTTTGGACAAGATAGGACTAATAACTTTTTTTTGGCAATCTACTACTGCAGGCCTGGTACTGTGGCGCTGAGAGAAATCCGGCGCTACCAGAAGTCTACCGAGCTGCTGATCCGTAAGCTGCCATTCCAGCGGCTGGTGAGAGAGATCGCCCAGGACTTCAAGACTGACCTGCGGTTTCAGAGCGCGGCTATTGGAGCCCTTCAGGTGTGCATGGGGGGCATGCTGGGGATTTTTTTTTGGTTTTTTTTTTTTTTGGATCTTGCTGTTAACTCTTAAGTTCCTGTATTTCTGTATTTAGGAGGCCAGTGAGGCGTACCTGGTGGGTCTCTTTGAGGACACCAACCTGTGTGCCATCCATGCCAAGAGGGTCACCATCATGCCGAAGGATATCCAGCTCGCCCGCAGGATAAGGGGAGAGCGGGCCTAAGGCATACTGTCAAGGGATAACCAAATATGTGCATCTTTTTTCCTACTTATTACAATATAATTCTGTTTTTATTTTTATTTTTTGTGTTAACTGTAGTCTTGTCATTTCACAATCAGTTGGAGATGCAAGACCAGGAAGCACAGAAATGTCCTGTAACTAGCTGGTCATTTTTTCTTTTGCATTGAGCACTAAATCCAGGGCACTATGCTGGCCAGCTCTTTGCCTTGGGTTCAGCTCTTTGCATGCATTTGAGGTGGTGGTTTTAATTTTTGTGGTACCCCCCTCCCCCACCCCAAGCCTCAGTTTACAGCCTGGATGGGGATTCATAAGCCACACAGTAGTTCCTTGAAATGTGCAACACCTCCTCACCCCTGTGATAGGCGCTGAGGTGCGGGTGAGGTAAAGGGCTTGCACCAGAGACTGCTGTTACCCCCCCATGCCACCAGAGGGTACTGTGGTCATTCTTGCCAATCCCGTCTTGCAATAATCTCATCTCTTATTCTATCCTGCCCTGCATCATCCGCCCCCTGAGCTGTCAAACTGGGCTTCTTGTCTTTTGTCAGATGTAATTGTCGTGAAACAGTACAAGACATTTGGGTATCTGGTGTAGCTGGGTTTTTTTAAGGTTTTTATTCCAGTGTAAACTTCGGCAGCTAAAATTTTACTGATGTTCTTGTCTGTCTTTGTATTAAAGTACATTGAGTAACCCACCCTCACCTCCGTCTGTGTGAATTTACGTGCATCTGTTGAATATTTCACATTTTTTCTGTTGGCTTCAAGGGACCCAAATATCACATGCCTGCATCCTTACACTTTTGACTTCCATCATCTTAAAAGCCAGTATACACCATAAACCCCACAAAAGCACACAGCATTTACATTTTTTTCTGTACTCGATATACCTATAGCTACTAAAGGTCCAATACAATTGAATACCTTTACTACAAAAACACGAAGTTTGCTGGTATTTACTGCCTTTTAGTGACCTCAGTTTCTATTTTTAATTGGACTCCTATGTGTGGTAAATCTGTGACGTCAGCCCGAAGAAGGCTCAACAGTAAAACCTCGTGACTGCAGCATGGACCGACTACTTTTCCTAATACAAGAACAACTCATTTTAAAAACATTTTTTTGATAGTGTGTCAATACATCTCATTATTAAAGCTTATGATCTTTGGCCCCGTGTCATAAAACAATCTTGAAAAGAGAATTCGCACAAACCACAAGTAATTACCACATATTGGTAATTTAATCACTTAGACGGGCATAACGTAGCCTACATGTCGGGAAAAAGATGGTTACAGAAAATCCTAAATAAGAATCTCTGAGAGGCACTTGGAAAAAGAGGGGAAAAAACTGACTACTCACGCTGGGGGCCTCGTTTCCCTTCGGCTGTCTGCCGGAGACTGCCGACGTCCGCTCGTGAAACTCAAACGCAATAACAAGGTCACATTGGCTGCAGCAAGAGACGGCAGGCAGCCGGAGAGGAGCTCGGACGTGCCTTAGAGCCACAGCACAGGTAAGTTTGCAGTCGCTTAGTGCATTTATTAAGCTTAAAAGCTTACTAAAGGGACTGTTTCAGGATGACATAGATGCGCTGGTTTGTCGCCAAGGGAGCGAGCCAGCTGCCATTACATTAGACCGGAGCTGCGAATTATGTAAGGACTTATCTGTTAGGGGCAAACAGACGCTAATACCACAGTAGTGATACAAACTAGGGTCTGATTTCACAGTCAAACCCCAAATGTGTGTTTTTAACTGTCGCATAATATGAGGTCCGAACTGCGTTTATGAAAAAAAAATCTACATTGCAATGTCAATTGATGCATCACATCAACCACATAAAAATAAGAATTATTTTATATAAACTGCCCTTGAACAAACTACGATTTGTATATTTGATTGTTTGTATCGAAAGCGCCTTTGTAATTAGGCAGCTATGATGCTGCGATTTTCTTTTTTGAGATTTTGGACGGTGCGGGACGCATTTCTGGGTGATGCGCATTTGGAACGATCACACACAAACTAAAAATACTGGAGTCAGCTAAATGATATTTTATTTTCAGGTAACCGAATTCTAAATCCAAAAATACTGGCAGCGAACTTGCTAGACGCAGCTGTTCAGTTCGATATCTGATATTATTCTATAATAAAATTAATTTAGCATGTCTTACTTAACGTACGTGTGTTCTGTTTGGTCGCTTTGGAGGGGGGTTATTTAATCAATGCTTCACAAATACTTTTCTTCCCCCCCAAAAATCAAGTCACTATATATATGCGCTTTTTATTAGTACCAGCTTTTTATATATGTGCTTTTAATTAGTACCAGCGGTCTTTTACATAATTTTTTTGTCATAATTATCCAATCTGTTTAAGAATTTAAGGTTTAGCTAATTGCCTAAGAGTCACAAATCCTGCTCCTTAAGCACCATAACACTTGGTGCTATTAACTGTCATTATCTTTGTCAACAGCATACTCAGCCCAGTTAAGACCCTCACTTACCTGCCAACATGATGCAGTGTCTGCATTTCCTCGTTGAGCCAGCCAAGACCTTCGCCTACCATGTAAAGGTACAGTAGTCTAATTTCTAAAAAGAATTAGAAATGGAAATTCAGCTCAGATATGGTTTCCAACACTTAGAGATGTAACTATTACTCAGATATGGCTGCTATTTGTCTGTTGTGCTATTCGTTTTGGGCTCTGCCAGTCTGATTTCTTTTTTGACTTCTCCCTTCCCTCCAACTTCTGTAGGAATCTCGCAACAAGGCGAAGGATGAGAGGGCAGAGCCTCTGGTGGAGAGCCAGGTGTTCATCATGGAGCTGGCCAAGGACCTCCACCGAGTTTGCCAGGTAAAGCTCTGCATACAACACAGATATGGAGCATCGACCCGTCCAGGTTGTGTCCTCACACAGAGACCCACCGAGGTCCTACGTGCACCATCTTCTTTTCCTGCAGAGGTCAGATGTCCTGGAACATATCTGGACTTGTGAAGATGTCTGGCCCTCCACTGTGTGCCAGGCCTTCATCATGGACTGTGCTTCACTGTTGGATGGCAAGGTAGGACATGTGAGTAAGACATGGCCAAGAGTGGAGGAACACATTCATCCTCTGCCTTGCCTTCTGTGCTATACATTTTGCTCCTGCTACTCATAAATTAAACCTCACAGCGATAGATGAAGATCAGCTGGGGAGAAGAGGAAAACAGATCCGAGGGTGTGTTTTTCTCCGACTCGCGGTAGGTCGGCGGCAAACCGGGGGGGCGTGAGCAGAGCGACTCCGAAGAGACAGGTGGCAGATGCGAGGAGGAAGCCGCCAGGCTGGCCATCCTGGAGTGGACCAGGAAGCTGAAGAAACTGCCGGAGGTAAGCAGATCCTGAAGGCCCTGCTCCACCAGAGCCATCACGGCCCAGAACACCCTCCACCGCGCCATCTGCTGCTCTTCATTTGTGTCACTTGTCAGGTATATGACATCCGTGACAAAGCAATGCTGTGCTCCTAATCCCATCGCCATGATGATCTTTCGTTGTACTGTACCGCATCTAAGCCCTCTGCGTCTGTAGAATTATGCATTCATCCACGTTCCTGCTCCTTTCTTCACCGTGCTGGGGGTACAGGCCTGGGATTCGGCTAGCAGGGGCTGCTACCCGCTTTCATTTTCTTCGGCCCTTTAGGACAGCCTGTGGCCGGGCCAAGGTGTGGTGGAGATCCTGGGCGACATCGCAGTCAACTGGCGGAAAGGGCTGGTGCCAAGTCTGCAGCCCGCCGTGGAGCTTCTGCTGTGGGCGACGCTGGCCGAAGGCTTGGACAAGGTGGGCAGCGCGGGGGGCCCCCTCTGTATTTCCCGCACTGATTTGCTGGTTTTTTTTTTTCGTTTGGGATGAAACTCACGGTCGGCCGTGTCCTTGACAGGAGGCCATTCCCCAGAAGTGGCTGGTATGGAAGCAGAGGATCAGTAATGCTGGTAAGTTTCCAAGTTTTCGGGAAATGGGAACATCACCCACAGTTAACAGTCTGGGGAAAATTAACCGGTTCTGTATCATTTGCTGTCTTCCAGATGCCATCCCGTACATCCCGATGAAGGGTAATGGACGCTTCAGTATGACACATAATCTCAGACACCGATTACACTTTATTCATATGATGAATTGACTTTAACAGTCTGTGAGTATGTGTGAGAGTAATGGCACTCATTAAGTAAAGTGTCCCTCCCTGAAGTCACCATATTTTGGTCACCATGTCCCATGCCGTCCTTAAGTATTTACAGAATGTGAACCTCTTGTACGTGAAATAATTCAATGTCATGTTATTATCTGTTTTATTTTTGCAGTGTGGAACTGGATCCGGCAGGCCGCAGGTACCTTTGACAGCTAACCTTTGATGTATAAACAAGCTTGTGCCGTTGCATAAGGACATGCGGTACTTTGCAGGCCGGCTGATGATTGACATTAACGCACCGTGTCACTCTCCTCCTCCTGATTCCTTACCACCTTTCCCCAGTCGAGGTGACCCTAGATGTTGAAACGGCCAACCCGGACCTGGTACTCTCCCCCGATGAGCGGAGGATGCGCTGCGGCTTCGAAAGGCGGGACCTGATTAACCATCCCCACCGTTTCGATGGCTGGTGGTGTGCCTTGGGCGCGGAGAGCTTCTCCGCCGGACGGCGTTACTGGGAGGTGGAGGTCGGCGACAGAGACTGGCGGCTGGGCGTGGCCAAGGCCTCCGCCTTCCGCAAGGGCTTTAAGTCCCTGAACACGGCGTCCGGCTACTTAACGCTGAGGCTAGAGAGAGGCCAGGAGATGAAGGCTCTGACCGTGCCCTTCACCGCTCTGACCCCGGCCCTTGGCATCCCACAGAAGGTGGGGGTCTACCTCGACTACGAAAAGGGACAGCTGTCCTTCTACGACGCCAAGAACCACTCCCACATCTACACCTACAACGAGACCTTCACTGAAGAGCTCTACCCTCTCTTTGGCACGGTAGAGATCATCAATGACCTGGTGATCTGGTCCCCAGGGGCACCTGCTCCTCGTTGTCCTGGAATCTGTGTCTGGGGTTAAAAAACAGTGACCCTCAGCACCTGACGAGGGATCTGAATAAATCCGGGGCATAATCACATGACCACACAGTCGCAGACCCCCTACTGCTGTAAAATCCAGAAGGCTTGGCAAATGAGTTGTTCTGTAGTTTTTTTTTCCTGCTGGCTACATGTATCTTAGAATGCTAATATTTAAAAATCTTCTATATTTGTGGTGTGTACACCGTTAAAGTAACAATGATGCACTTTATGTGAATAGTAAAGGCACCCTGTCATGCATTTATGCATTTCTTGTCTGTGTAGTTTCTTGCATACATATCAATTATGCATGCACAAGACATCTCGCAACATCATTATACATTTTAATGTCACTGTGCTGAAATCATATGTATGACTAATTAGTAATGTGTGAACTTATTTTCCCACTTTTGAGAAGCACGAAAATAAAAAAAAATAAATAAATATATATATGTGCATGTGTGACGTAAACGCTAATTAAAAAATGCCCATAAAGATTAAACTTAAAAAAAAAAAACCTTCTAACTGGTGTAATATACAAAAGCAAAATCTGGGTAATTTTTATAACAATATACATCTATAAATCCTTAGTATTTCAGTCCTAAGAATAAATCTGCATATGGGGAGATTATGGTCCCGTTAAGTTAGACTAGTTTGACACAGAGCAGTGTCCTTGGAGGACCCCTGTGAATATTCGAACAACGGTACGACATGGTGTTAAATACAGCGCGCCTCGCACCCCGGCGCTGCTCCCCACGCAGACACGTGCGCCGCGCCCGGCATGTGACGTCATCCGCGTGCGCCCGAGCCTTTTAATCCGGGACTGGCAACTTCGCCGGAGTCTTGCCGGGGGGGCGATCAGCGAACCCCGGCCATGGCAGCAGTTCGCCGCGCTCTGAAGACGCACTTCGGCCACGAAAAGTTCCGGTCGCAGCAGCAGGAGGACGCAGTTAAAGCCGTCGTTGCAGGTACCTGCGGACGGAACTTCCCGGTGGTTCGGGCACGAATGCGCCGCGATTCGGTGTCAGTGACAGTGACGATTTCCTGTTGTTATTAAGCAAAACGAAATATACAGGCAAAAAAAATTCTGAAATCTCTAATGCAAACGTGAGGAGTGTCCGGAGTGACGATGCGTGTCCTGCGACAGGTGACCGGGATGTGTTCGTGTGCATGCCGACGGGCGCAGGGAAGTCCCTGTGCTACCAGCTGCCCGCAGTGCTGGCGCCGGGAATCACTTTGGTCATTTCCCCCCTTATAGCGCTCATTCAGGTCAGCAGCACCTATAGCGTCTACCTACTCTTCCCAAATGTCACGAGCACTGAACCCACTTCTCGTAAATGTTACGTGGGAAAGGGCAGAAGTTGATAGCAGTGTTTTGATTTTGGAACCATACAGTTATTTTGTATCTATTATAAAATTTTACGTGATAAATGACCCAGGCTAATGGAAGAAGAGATTTTTTATTATATTTTATTGGGTGCTTGTCATTGATTGTAAATAAAGCTTCCAGTTCATGGCATTCCCACAACAGGACCAGGTAGACCAGCTGCAGTCACGGAACATTCCGGCATGCTCCATCAACTCCAAGCTGCCCGCCCGCGAGCGGGGGCCCATCTTGGCGGACCTGCAGAGCGAGAGCCCCCAGCTGAAGCTGCTGTACGTGACCCCGGAGATGCTGAGCTCCGCCTCCTTCCAGCCCTGCTTGGCGTCTCTGGCCTCACGCAGCCTGGTCTCCTACCTGGCGGTCGACGAGGCCCACTGCGTCTCCCAGTGGGGCCACGACTTCCGGCCTGACTACCTGAAGCTGGGGGAGGTGCGTGGCCGCCTGCCGGGGGTGCCCTGCCTGGCGCTGACCGCTACGGCCCCCGCACGCGTGCGCCAGGACATCTGCCGCGCCCTTCGCCTCCGCTCGCCGCTCTCCTTCGCCACGCCCGTCTTCCGCAGCAACCTGCGCTACGACGTGGTGTATCGCGAGCTGCTGGACAACCCCTACGCCAACCTGCTCGCCTTCATCCAGGAGGCCCTGGGAGGGGGCGCCTCTGCCAAGGTCCGAGCCCGTCTCTGTGTGTCTGGATGAATCATCAGACGGGGGGTGTTTCTCAATACCAAGAACGCAAAGATCGTACTTGAGGTCTTGCCAAGACCAGTCTTGCTAACTCGACTTGGGCTGCAGTGCATCATGGGATTGCCCTCGTTTGGCGGGGATGCGAGCGCTGCGTCCTTGATATTTTTACCGTCCTCTGTTCTTCTGTTCTTGAGTATTGGAACTGGTCTTCGGCAGTGAAAAATAATGTAAATCGGGCCCCGAAAACCCAGTACGGTGAAGTGCGCATATTGTGGAACACCTCTAGCCTGCTTTTTGGCGTTGTGGGTCCCTCTGGGCCTGTGTGTATCTCTCTGCATCTCAATTGCATTGACCTTTGTTTGTCTGTCTGTCTGTGATACAGGCCTGTCTGTCTGTTTGTGGTACAGGTCTGTCCGTCTGTGATACAGGCCTATCTGTTTGCCTATCTGTGATACAGGCCTGTCTGTCTGCCTGTGATACAGGCCTGTCTGTCTGTCTGTGGTACAGGTCTGTCCGTCTGTGGTACAGACCTATCTGTCTGTCTGTCTGTGATACAGGTCTGTTTGTATCCGTCTGTCACTCAGGCTTGTGCTTGTCTGTTCTGCAGGGCTGTGGGATCATTTACTGCCGCACCAGAGACAGCTGTGAGGAAGTGGCTCACCGGCTGACTCTGCTCGGGGTCACGGCTAAGCCGTATCATGCAGGTGCAGCCCCCAGAGCGCCCTGGCTCTGTCCTATTGTGCTTCAGGGAGGCACACTGCAGGCTGCTAACTGCACTTACTAGGTTCAGGGCTAATACTTTTTTTTTTGGCCTAGGACTCAAGACGGGGGACCGCACAGAGGTGCAGAACAGCTGGATGCAGGGCAAGGTGGCCGTCATCGTGGCCACCATCAGCTTCGGCATGGGTGTCGACAAGGCCGATGTCAGGTGGGTCGGGGTCGTGGACTGTGATTGGCTCACGGCGAGAGAAGGGAAGAGATCGTCTGCTTGTAGTTTTGTAATCATTGATGTGATGCGTTTATGCTTAGACTTGTAGGTTTGGATGAATAATAATGGTG